>VWPU01013894.1:0-84680 GCA_013398955.1 Callaeas wilsoni | reverse complement strand
CCCCCCCCTTTTTGGGACTACCTTAAAACATAGGACAGACAAAATTAAGGGAATAAAAAGCGGTTGTATTTATTGAAGGGCCTTCGGGTACATTTTGGGCAGATGAAGCCCGCCCAGGGGCTGCACCCAAAAATGGACAATGGATCACGGGTCTTCATACTTTTATAAGTTTGGTCCATTTGCATACTGGGGGTCCTCTTCCAATTACAGCTTCAGTTAATGAAGTTATTTACCCCAAGTTTGCTCCCCCCCAGCTCACTTTTGATTCCATTTCTCGAGGCCTGAGACAGTGAGGTGTCCTTGATTCTCAGGCCTGGAGAGGAATTGTTGTGTCTGACCAAAATGGGAAAAGCAGTAGCTGACACTATATATGGAGCTGAGAGTTGTACACTAAAGAATTGCAGGATTACAGATATATGAAAACATAAAAGCTAAAATCCTAAGGCATCACTTCCCCTGACACAGCTTGCATTGGCCTTTTTGGGGTGTGCTATTTTGCAACCCGTGAAAAGCAGAGAGTTGAAAAGAGGCAGACATGCAAGCCGGTTATGTTGGCCTTTCCCAGTAGTCTAGGCTAACATATTTTTATCAGTTCATGCCAAGAAATCTTTGCATCTCTTTTTTCACACTAGAGGCCATCAGTAAACTCAACTGCAAGGAGAAAAAGAAGCAGCAGCAGCCTCTCCCTTCCCTACATTTTGCTATAAAAACAAGCCCTGCCTCTCCCCTCCCTGAGCACAGGCAGGGAATCGGTGCTTGGCCATTAGGCGAGATCTTTGTGACAGCAGGTTTGCATACCAGCTACTCTAGCTGCTCTACAGCAGACACACTTTGATCTTATGATCAAAACACATTCTCATTTTGAACATTTGCATCCCTGCCGTGCACAGATGAGCTCTAGCCATGCAAACAGGCTGTGCTTACAGGACTATGCAAAACGTCCCTGAGGATTATACAGGAGTTTCTAGGCCTTGAGAGAAGCAACAGCAAGAAAAGCTCAAGGAGGCATGACAACTCCTTTTATTAAGCAATTTATTGTGTTACTCTGCGCTCCCACCTGGGAGAAAAGGCTGGATACCAGTCCATAGGCCCAGTAGTGAATTAGATGCAACTTATGTGAAAAATATGTGTCTCTTGCCAATAGAAATCAGACAGAATTAACTGCTAACTTCTGATTTTAAGACAATGGTTGTGAAGGAAAAAATCCCTTTCCATAACTATTTATTTCTTTTCAGTATGAACAAAAATAGAACTTTGCTATGGTGTCATTAAGGTTAGATGTTTGAACCACTTGCTAGAGAAAAATATACTTTAGTGCTTTTATTTCTTAAAAAGCTGCAATTTGAAATTTCTCAGGCAATAGGAAAGTTCAAATAAATCACTCTTTGTATAGCACTCCTAGGTCTTCACATGAAAAGCCTAATAGGTGTATAATATCTGCCAGCACAGCTGTAACAGGAGTTAAATGTCATGGTCTAGCCAATTTTACTGGCATAAATTTTCACCCAGTGCCTGCCCAAAGCATTCAATATTCAGACCTACGTTAACTCTCAGAAGACAAAGTTCTAGATGCATTTTCTTTCCCATTCTGGCATTACTAGCCTGAGACTGTAGGGTTCCACTTGAACAACAAGGTAATCAAAGCCACATCTCTATGTGTATAAAACATGCCTAAAAGCCAAAGGGCTTTGTTTGCACTGATGCTTCACAAGAAACGCTCAGTCTTCTGAGACCTTGGGAAGGGAAGAAGTGCTGTTTGTTTCTTATCTTTTTCACTGCAAAGAAAGATGCTTGAAGGACCCCTCTGACACTGTGCCCTCAGTAAATGTTGTTTTTTCCAATTTGTCCAAGCCTAGCTGCCGTGCTACAACTCCTCCCAGGCTGGCCCCCTGCTTGGTCAGGCCAGCTCCAACCTCCTCCTCCAGGACTCTGGGATGGGCTCAGCCTGCAAGGAGCAGAAGCACAGGGCAGCTTCTGGTACTCGCTGAAGGCCTGGGGGAAGGGAACGGTCAGGATGCTTCCTGGAGGACCTCGTGTGGGCACAGCTTCAGCAGGAAGGGCGGAGGTGACTGCCACCCAGGAGCAGCCTGTAGCACAGATGAAGGAGCTCCAAAAGGAGGTGGGAGCAGTGGGTTTGGATCCCCTCGGGCAAAGGAGGGACCCAAACCTGGGTAACCTGCTTTCTGGATGAGACTTCAAAGCTGGGACTGCTCCTGCTCTCCCACTCACACGCCCTGAGGTGTGGTTTTACACACACCCCTCACGCAGGGCTTCGAAGGGCTCTTCCTAAGGGCTGTGCACAGCGACTCATCACTGGGGTGGGCTCTTTCCCCGGGGTCAGCTGCCCCCACACTCTCTATTCCATGCCCTCTGGATTCTGCAACTCACCTCAAGGGCCCTTTCCGTGTGCCTCAGGTCCCTTCTGATAAAAGGAAGTGGCCCTTCACTAAACTAACGAGGTTTTCTGAAGACGAGACATCTTGAAGGCTGTCCGAGCATGAAAACAGACAATATTCATAGGATGATGGACAGAGATCCTACAGCACCTCCAAACCACCCTGTGGCTCTGAGCAGAGGTGCCAGAAGAGAGCTGCCCACGCGTTAAAGGAAACCTTGGAGCTGCCATCCTTGGAGAGACCCGAGCCCACAGAGTTAATTGCATCAAGTCTTATGGGGGGAAAAGAAAAGCACCTCTCAGGTTACCGAGAGGTTGCTGGGAGCACCTCTGAGGGCTCGAGTTGCACAGGCTGATTATTCTCTGTGCCGATTTGCTTTGCTGAATGCAAAATTAAGACAGCTAATTAGTGTAAGTTCAGTTTACATTAGCCATAATCTATTTAAGTGATACGACTGCAACGAGGAAGCCCACAAAATGTTCAGGACAAGAAAGTGTTCTGCTTACAGCAGAAGAGCTTTCCTTTGGATACATTGCTTTTCTTTTCTCCAGTTTGTTTTGAAAAAGCCTGGTTAAGGGTTAAATACCACTAATGGACTCAGTGCTTATCCTTTAGCTCTGCTTAGCAGCCATAATAAAATATAGGTATTACGAGTTATTACTTTTTATTTTTTAATCTTTTGAAAACTTCAGGAATATATTTCCCTCACTGAACTTCTCCTCATTTAGTAACACCATCAAATCTATTTCACTGCTCTAATAGTTACTGGTCCTAATATGTTCCCACCGAGGTCAATAGGAAAATTGTTCTTACTGAGTAAAGGGTCAGACCCACATAAATATAAAAAGCTATCACAAAAAAAAAAAAAAAAAATTACATTTTTAATAAGATATATCTCAATCTCAATATAACCCAATCTCTTGCAGTAGGTTCAGTGCTTTTCCTCTCAAGGATTTGTATACTGGAAATTAAAAGGGGGGCTTTATTCCTTTGTAGTACTCTCTTTATAATTTGCCATAAACAAATGTTAACAGGCTCAAAAGATTCATTACTCAGTCCGAATGACACAGTCAGTAGATGAACTCTCTAGCAAGCTTCTTTCTTGCTGTACTTAAAAGATTAGTAACAAAGGAGAAAACAGAAAATTTGAATTGCAAGAGCTTAGTGTGTTCCACCAGTTCACAAAGGAAGGAGGATGAATCCCTTTGCTCCCACCCAGGGAACAGGTATTTCATTGTTCCTCTGCTTGGTAACTGTCCACAACTTGTCTGAATACCTTTCATTTGGTAATGGCCAGGAACTGAAATCTTACCATCTGACATGGCAGAAGGACAAGATGGTTCTGAATAGAGGAGCAGGGGAAAGGGTTTTAAACAGACAACCGTCCTTTCAACTACTACAATGAAGCAGGTACGGCAGCAGAAATGTCCTGCTCAGGACACTGAGCTGACATTCAAATCCTGGAACAATCTGTGTAACACAGCAGCAGCGTGATGAAGATCGGCTTGCAGCAGTTAGAATTCACAAACAGAGTAGTACAGACCTGCTTGAAAAAATTACTTCTGGAACAGATCCGAAGCATTGTCAATTTATTCCCTCCCCCACCTCCAGTTTAAAACCTTACGAAACTGAGAGCTTGAAATAACTCTCACCCAGAGATCAATGTTTTGCCATAGTGTGCCTGATTTTATCTTGCTTTCAGATTGATTATATCGTTGAGTATTAATTACAAAGCATTTCAGATATTACACACCCAGATTTCACGCACCTCCTTTTCCAGAACAGAGCAAATCCTATGTGAGGGTTTCCAAAATGTAGAACAAATCTTTGAAAACAGTCCTAGGCAAAACTAAAGCCTTCTGCACAGAAACTCTCTTCTGAACCTGGAGGATGTGTTTATTTGAATTTACATCATTGTCACAAAAATGGTCGTTTACAATGCTTCGGAAGTCACTGACACAAATAAACTGATGTGCAGTATTTTAAATCCGTTTGTATCAGGATCATTTTCAAACAGTATCTCCTGCCTATAGTCCTATTTTTCATCTATTTAAGATGCTTGCATGGAAAAGTCAAACCTGGTAAAGAGAAGTAGAGGATACAAGAAGTAGAAGCAATGCAATCATAATAGAGTTCCTTGAATGAGCAAGGCATTGTCAACAGGAAAAACAGAATGAAGAACAGAGATGAGTGGCTGCTGAGATAATTTAAGACCAGCAGACAGTGTCCCAGATTCCTTACTGGATCCATAGGTTTTCCCTCATTACTCACTCTTTGTACGGCGATTAAAAAATACAACAACAGAAATGTCTTCTTTGTACTGAATGAACCCCTCCACACCCTGGAACTGGATATCTTCCCACAAAATCATTTCCAAGCCTTTTCTTTTAAAAACAAATAAAAAAGAAAAAAGAACAAACACCTTTCTTGTGAGTGATTTCACCTGCAGCACAAGCAGGTTTGTGAAATCAATGTTCTCCCTATTAAAGCACTCTGTATTAAGGAAGTTTCATAATTGAAGGAAAAATATCAGATGCATGGTATACTCTCAGAGAAAAAAAAAAGTGACACTCTTCAGGTGTGTCATTTGTCAGCCCCTCAGAAAAGGAAAAAAAGCAGTGCTGGTCAGAATCCAGGAAATCCTGGAAAACGTTCTCCAAGAGCAAGCCCAGATTTCAGGACAAGACTCCTAAAACCTCCCAGGATGAATTCATTCAGTGCTGCTCAGCACTTCGATGCTGCAGCATCCAGCAGACAGCAAAAATCTCCTTTTCACCTTGAGTGTAAGAAAAAATGGATCTATTGGAATAACTTCTTGTACATTGATGTTAGGAAAAAAGTGATTGATAACATTTTGGCCTGGGATTTCTGCAGATTCTGGAAATAAACAGATGACAAATGGCTGTGACTGTAATGAAAGAAACTGGGAAAAAACAAAAGGAATGAATAAATGAGAATGCCAAGTAACATGCAAAAGGAATAAAAGGCCTGTTATATGCTGATCACAAATGCAAATTCTGAAATATTAATTCTGCTAATTTTGCCAATTCTGATAAAAATATTCCATTTGAAACACAAAACAACAACAAAAAAACCCCAGCTTGACAAAATGCTAAGGGTTTTTTGGAGGGATTTTTAAAAAGAACTTTCTAATAATTTTTGAACACAAAATTTCTGATCAATTTTTACAGTAGAAAGCAGCTACCTTTAACCCTTTCAGCATAGTGGAACGCACAGCGTTGCAGTCCGATGAGAGAGGTCTTTGTCAGGCCACAGTACGTACATTGTTCTTCTGCTGCCCTGATTTCCACAAAGGATGCAGTTCACATGGAGCAAAGGAACATGGCACTGGCGGCCTTGATGGTGGCAAGGATCACGTAGATGAAGTCTGCTTCAGCTGTTCCATGATGACAAATCTCCTGGCTGAGGTTAAATGGAAATAGCGATGGAGATGTCACAGTCAGGGATGTTATGAGGGTCATGGCTGTGTGAAACAAAGTAGGAAATCAATTCATTGGTTTGATTCATTTCAGTTGTTGTGAGGTGCTTTCACAGACTGGTCCCAAACATTTTGCTTAAACCCTGAAAGAATGAATATTTTCCATAAGTACAAGTATTCTTTGGATTTCAACAAACATAAAGATTGATAAGCTTTCATGTGTTTACTGATGACCTCCTGAGAAATGGTGACAAAACTAGAAATAGGGGCTGATCTTGATATTTGAATCTTGTTGATTCTGTGTTAAATCAGCCCTGTGAATCTGAAGGAACACGGGAAAAGGCAATAAGCAAGAACACCAAGAAACACATGTAAACACCTCAAGAACAGAAAACGAGATAATGCAAACAGCCTTTTCTACTTTGCTCAGAAATTTTTCATCCACATTTGCTAAATTTGGTGTTCTCTCACGTATCACTCAAATACAAACAGCAATAGGTGCAATATAGGAGTTGAAAGCACCGCAAACAACTGGTAACAAACAAGCTGGGAAATGCTCGGTTTCAGTGAAACATGGACAGGCTCCGGCTGCCTCTGCTGAACGATTTGTATTGTTGGATGGTTCTGGCATTCTAATATTGCTCAATAGAGCATTAAATGGCACACATGAATACAAAGATGCAACAAAAGCTCAGCGTGACACAGGAAATTTTGAATTATAGGCACAACATTGAGTGTATAATTTATACATCATTTTTACACAATAAAGAGCCTTCTTTAGTGTAGGTAAGAGAAGCTCAAGATAAAAATGGTGTTCACAGCAGCTTCACTAATAGGTTAAAAGTTCATTAGCACATGGAATGGAATTTTAATTGTAATATTTGCTAAAATTGATGGAGTTGTGGTGGCTGAGTCTATAAATAATTTCCTGCAGTTTGTGCCCCACTTTTTAGCAGCTGTAAGAAGGGATGGCCCTCCACTGTCAGAAGAACCAGGACTAACCAAAGAGAATTAATGTCGTGTTTGTTGTAGACCAGTGAGGATTTAATAAACAGCAGTATGAAGTACTCTTTGGCTACCTCAGGAAGCTGAGAGTGTGTCACAATTGATCACCCACAAGCAGAGATTAGTCTAAAAACATACTTCAGACTCCAGACAAAGCTTCTCTAGCAGAATAGTACATTCTCTTCACCTCCGTGGGTTTCACATTGTGTAATTTAGGCAATCAAGTGCTGAAGGGAAGTCGTGGCACATCTTTGCATGCAGATCAGCGGTGAACTGGCACAGAAATTCTGCCCATTATAACAAAAGATTACTGTCAGTAAGCTTCATCACTTAGCAGCAGGGGTTGGAAGAGGTAGGGAAAAAAACCTCTGCCACAAGTACTTCAAAATCAGACAAAAATTATGAACTAAGACTAAGATAAAGCAATAGGTGTTACAGGATTCATCTTTTCCTGGTGTAGTCTGTGGAAGTGGCCAGTGTTAAACTCATTGATTTTGAGTGACAGAATGATGATAAACTGATAACATTTCATGCAGGTCTTTTCAGCCTTTCACATTTTAGACTGTTTTCTTGGTAATCCTGCAAACAGCAGCTATGCAATGTCTTACCTATGGTTCTGCAGTAGGCAAGGGCTTGCAGCCCTGTCACTGAGGAAGAGCTAGGAGAATGAACTTAAAAGAATTTGATAATAGAAAAAACAGATCCGTATTTTTTCCTAGTGTTTCTACTTGAAACCTGCCTCTGTCCAACACTGCTAACCTGTGAAGTCAATCCCACCAGCACTGCCTGTGCTTGCTTGTGGGGGAGAGCTGCAGTAAAAACAGCACCATCAATTATTGTCGGTTCCCCTCACTGCATCACAGCAGATTCTGCCAGTGTCAGACTCTTCCTCTCCTCTTTGTTCCTGGGAGCAGTGGCACAGAGAGGTGCCCAGGGTCACTCGTGGGAGTCCTTTGCCCAGCACCTCAGGCTGCCCCTGAGGCCTTGGAGAGGCTGCCCTGGAGCAGAGGCTGGGCAGAGTGAAAAGATAAAGGGCAGGGATTTATGGAAAGGCCTTCACAGGGTGCACCTTGGGCAGTGCAGGAGCCTCACAGAGACTGCACCCAGGATGGACACAGCCACACGTTTTTCAGATAGATAGGAGTTCTGTCCATGTGCATATCAGAGGTTAATGGTCCAATTTCAGCTTCAGGCAGTGGAGTCCCATTCTCCCAGTTTGCTCCCCCCCAACTCACTTTTGTTTCCATTTCTCAGGGCCTGGGACAGTGAGGTGTCCTTGATTCTCAGGCCTGGAGAGGAATTGTTGTGTCTGACCAAAATGGGAAAAGCAGTAGCTAACACTCTGTATGGAGCTCAGAGTTACACACTAAAGAATTGCAGGATTACAGTTATATGAAAATATAAAAGCTAAAGTCCTAAGGCATCACCCTGGCCGCAGCGACTCCGGGAGGGACAGACCCCACTGCCTCCCGCAGACACAGCGACTGCCTGAGACCCAGCTGAGACCCTGAAAACGCCAAAGATGCCTTTCCCTTGGTGAGCCCTCCCCCAGATGCATCTTCTTACAGTAACTCCCAAGGATCTGCAAAACAAAACGCTCGGCAGGCAGCACATGGGAGTGGGGATGGGTTAGGCTTCTATCACTCTAAGAGCACGTGCATACCAGGGTGGTGATATTGCTTTTAAGGCACACCGAGCTGGTATCTGGCACTCCACCCAGCCAACCAGCTCTGCACCTCTCTCTGGAGGAGAAGCAAGAAATGCAGGCACGTTTGTTTGCTGAGTTGCCTGGGTTGCCGTAGCTGTGCCAGTCCCTGCTGATCCTTCTTGATGCTACTCTGCACTCGGGCAATAAACAACAATCCAAGTTCAGCAGTGGGATATTAATGAAAGGAATGAGGGACTTGTCTTTACAAATAAGCTGTGGGCCTGCTAGTAGATAAAAACTAGCACTAAGAGATAAAAGAAACAATGGGAAGGGTTCCACTGATTGATGAATGGAAAGAGAGATTTGTCTTTATCAGTAAACTGTAGGTCTGCAAATAAATGAAACTGAATAACAAAAGATGAAAGAAACAAGTGGAGGAACTATAAGTTCCATAGGAATTTATGAAAAAAAAAGGCAAGGGGCGGGTATACATTAGAAGGGAATCATAGGAATTAGGCATTCCAGGAAGTCTGTACCTCTCAAGTACCTCAGCCAATGGGGAAAGAGAGAGGGAAAATGCAGTCAAGGAAATTAGGATAAAAAGGAGGCTGTGTCCTCCAAAAATTTGAAAGACCCCAGGGGAATGCCCCATGGCCTCTCCCTTTATTGGAATAAAGTAACGGGACTCCTCTGTCTCCTTTTTGGACATAAACCTCTGGTGTTGGTGGATTCATTTTCCTGACATTAACACTACTAAAAAGACCAGATTTGAAACTACAGTGATAGCCAAAATTTAAAAGAACAAGTGAACTATTTTAAAGTTGACTCATCTCTTAGAATGTGAAGCATATATTAATTTACATGTTTATTTAATTCATCTGACTGAAACAGAGAAGGACTGTCTAACTTACACAGTTTTTCAGGTCATACTGTGTTTTCTCCACTATAATTTTAGAAGTATCTGAAGTGGTGTCAGAGGTCACGCATCAGGTCTCTAATCAGATGGAACTCACAGCATAACGATTTGAGCAATTAACTTGATTTAAAGAGATGAAGAATGGGACTGCTGTGGACAGAGGGGACCTCTTGGTGTAAAGAGATGGAGTTTTCACAGACACTCCATAATTAGCGTTCATGTTTATTCCTCTTTAAAATTAAGGCCATGGTGTGGTTTTCCATTCTTAACTTAAAACACTACAGAATGATGTTGTTATGATTTTATCTTTGCTAGAACTAACTCAAAACACCTGACCAGAAGAATCACTACCTATCTAATACTGTTTTCTATCTTTTTGCATGAGTTATGTAAATGAAATATTTGCTCTTGGAGAAGTATAATGAATAATATATTAAATATCAAAGAGCTCCATTTCTGGAAAGATATTTAAACAGATGAACTACTTGGAGCAAAGACAACAAATCAATCATAAGCTTTGCATGCAAGCAAGACAATTTATATATTTATAGCCATGCTTTAAACGCCAATCAAAATTCTACAGTCCTTACACAGGCAAAACTGCCTCCAAAATCTTGAACTGGAAACACAGCATCTGGCCAGAGACATATTTTCCACAGAACAATCACTACGTTTATTTTTAGGTGACAAAGAACAAGCTGAAGTTGGTAACTCTTCCCTAAAATTAATGGCAATTTTTTTCCAAGACACAGAAACAAGCAAGGAGATGAAAATTTTGTTCCAAGTCTTCTCACTTTGAACATATTATTCTGTGAATAAAATCAAACCCAAATCTTAGCTGTATAATAATATTTTCTAATATCACTAGCATGGGTTTATTAAAATTAAAATGCTGAAGAAACTCCTCAATTTTCCATGCTCATTCATTATTTTTGTACTTAATTCAATTAAGACAATGAGACAAGGGTTTTCCTTTTCCCGCTCCCACCTCCTAGACCAAGGACACAAAGTGCCTGCTTTTGAGAGATATTTTACAGACACCAAAACTTTTCTGCCTTCATTAAAACCTTATGAAAAATACTACCAACACGAGGAGGGGAAATAATAAACAAGCACACCCCATCCCAAATACACAAAATAATTTTGATTCATGGCAGTATTTTCATTATTGGTTTTATTGCAGGTTCTGTTTTATTAGTTAGCAGTATTTTTGATATTTGGCAATGATGCCAAAGCCTAGCTCACAACTGGAAGCGTCTGACACACTCATGTGTGTGCACCCAGCAGCAGAGACGAGAGCAATCGGTTTTCCCAGGAAGACATTCCTGGTTTTACCTCTCCATCCTCTCGCTGCTGGGACCCCTCCCAGGGTGGCCAGCCAGGGCTTCGTGAGAGAGCCCAGGCACAATGGTGAAAGTGGGGAAGCTCCACCAGGACATTAGGGACGCCCTGAGGAGCTTCCACGCCTTGCTTTGCCTTTTGTTCCCCTAAAAGCCGAGTGAGGAGGGGACAAAGCCCGGGCACTCGGGGGGGGCAGAAGGCCGGTGACATTATTTTGTAAATGGCCACCTAAGGAGCTTACATAAGGGCCCAGAGCAACACCCCAGTGTGAGCCAGCTGCACAGCCCTCCTGCCCTCCTGCTCAGGGCCACACTCCTGCTTTTACAGGCTTTGAGATCAATAGAGTACCTGATAATCCCCCTTCAGCTTTACTCCTTTCAATATACATTCAAGCAAAAGTAAACTCTGAGCAAACATCATTTATTACCTCTTCCTAACTTACTCTGTAGTAATTAAGGCATTGAAAGGATTCCTGTCCATAAACATGCAATGATGGCTGGGTGAGTTACAGTTCCCGTGCAAGTGGCATCCTCCAACCTTATTCTCAAATTATTAAGAAATACAGCTTGACTGTAATACACGAGTCATAAAAGAAAAATGCCCTCAGCCATTCAAAAGAAAAATATAGGCTTTGCTTTTAACCTCCAGCTGCTGAGACATACAGTCTTCAAAAATAATGCAGGTAGAAGGAACCCGCGTTTGTAACTAGATCTGTTGAAGCAATTCATCCCTAGAGTTCAACAACAATATATTTTTGCTTATTTGCCTTTTAAGTGTGATCTTCACAGTCTTCCAAGTCGATGCAGTCAGACTTAAAGGATTGACAGCTCTTCTTCAAGGCCTTCAACAGAGCAAATTCAACTTGTCAGATTTAAGGGCATCTGAAACAGCTCTTGAAATATCTCCAGGTGTTTCTGAGACACTTAATACCACATACCACTTCATAATCTGGACTTTCAAGCAGCTACTTTAAAGAAAAGTTGTTTTGATTTGGTTTGGTACTGCAAGCCTGGCTTTAACAGCTGAAACCAGAACCATGACAACAATAATTTATTCCTTTTTCATAAAGTTAAAGTTGCACTGTAAAAGCACATGTAAAAACCCAGTTCCAGTCAGATGGAAAACACCAGCTGCTTAATTCCTTCTGAAATAGAAAGAGAATGGAAAGAAACTAGGACCTCTGCCAACTTTTGTCCCCAATCCTATAGCAGCTTATCTGTTCACAGCAATTTAACTCAACGTCATCGGTTGGGTACATCACTGACTCAGGGTAAGGATGCGAAGGAAACGTCATTTTAACTTTCAAATGTTTCTGATAACAAGGAAAGGGCACAAAATGATAGCATTTTGTTTCTTGGAGGCAAAGCACCCTCTTCTTGAAGCTCAGGGCACATCTTCCACAGCTTCTATTTGAAGCATTTCAATCATACTGCCATGCAAGAGGGATCCCTGTATATGGTGGAAATACAGGGGATGAAAGCAGTGTGATTTCACCTAACACCAGAGCACCTGACATCCAAAAGCCTTTGAAGATTCCGTGTAAGATGCTGTGGAAACGCAGTGAACAAAAATACAGACAATTAGTAACCTGCAGCTTTTGAGGCTGCTTCAGAATACCAGACAACTAAAGCAGCAGTGGGGCTGAACAAGTGGTTTGCTTTTTATTTTTTTTCCCAGGACACTGACATCCATTGTAGATTTCAATATTCCTGCCTTGGTCCAGACAGCTCTGTTGCTGAAGTCTGCAGACTTTCTAAGTGCATGTCATGACTCCTAACATGTAAAGCATTATTCCAGAACACTTAAGGAAATGTAAACCTTGCCACTTGTGTCTGGAAGCATTTAGCTCTGTTCAATTAGGAATGCTGCATCCATCTTGGCTGCAGTAATAATTATAATGTCACTAGCAACAATTAGAATGTCGCTAGTCGTGGTATCAGACGTGAGGAAACTCTTCAGATCTTTGGTATTCTCAGTTTTCATGCTTAGCTATACGAGTCAGAGGACCTGAGGTCTGCTAAGTGCCTTTTTAGAGGGTTTAAAGGGACCATATTAATATATAAGCATTACCTCTGGAATAACTTCACACAAAAGGATATTAGTAATTTATGTGCTCTTCTGTAGTACTTAGGTTGTCCTTCCCTTCATTGGAAACAAGCACTGACAAAGGTACAGTAGAGAGAGAGGCGCCTCTACTAGAGCCAGAGCAGGTGTGTTTCACCAGCCTACCTACAAAGCCTATAAATATTTAATTTTCTTTCAGATGGCTTTTTACAAAGTGATAGACCTTTCCAGATATTTTACCCTCAGCAGTGTTGAAGCAAAACATCCCGATAAGAAGGGCAAAGTTGAAATCTGGAGATTTCAACACTGTAAAGTATCAAACCCCAGGGCTCCAAGAACAGTAAAATTCCTTCCCACTTAGAAGAAAACAAGTTTTGTGTCTGCCTTGCCTGTCCCCTCCCCCCACTCCAGCTCCACTAATAACAAAGCATATAAATTATTTACATGTAAACAGCTGGAGCAAGAACAGCTTCAGGCAACATGGGGACTATTCCACTGGCAGCACTGGTCAGGAGAAGAAAGGGAAGGGTGGAGCCCCACTACCCCTGCCCAGGGAGGCAGGGGGGGCTGTCCCTGCTGCCCCTGCGAGGGCTGCTCCACAAGTCACCGCTTCACAGGCACTTGGTACACGTCCCATTACACAGGGCTGTGGAACACAGATGGGCAAGAAGGCTCGGAGATGGGCTCTTCGAAAAGGAAACTGCCACTAACTTGTGACATGCTCCAGAGGAAGCTGTTACCCTGTCCAAAGGGGGCTGGAGGTATCCCAGGAAAGGACGGGACTCAGCCTATGGATAGCTGCGGTGTCTGACCTTCCAGAGTACTGCAGAAGGGCAGAGGTGGTGCCGTGCCTTACATCACAAGGCACGCGACAGATTGAGAGTTTGAGAAAGTTTGGTCAAAGTAAATGATCAATTGCTGGTTTTCTGCTCTTCAAAACTACGCCGTGGTTACTGTGGCCGTGTGTTAGCTGAACAAGAACACCATCAGTCCTTGCTTAGTCAAAAAGCAAAGTAACCTCCAACCCACACGTTCATCCACTTGTTCTGTGCCTCTATACCAATAATGGTAATTATTTTCTATGCAGTATTCAATATCTGTCTTACAAAAAATGAATTGTACGTATAATAATTTGTTACACTGGCTCTCTGTACTCACGGCAGCTTCACATAATGCAACTGAGCAGCAGCAATGAAACCCCCAACATCTTGCAGTTATGGTGTCTTCTAAGGCATAACTAGATGAGAGTAAGGGTCTGGTTCCTATGCAGCTTTATTTGACTTTGGGGTCAAATGACCTGGCTTTGAAAGGCTGCTGCCTCCCCCTGCTCCAGAAAACAACAATATTAGTCACTAAATAAGGACAGAATCAGCCTTGAATTATGGTTTAAATTCTGCTTTTAAGTACGGCTTCAGCGAGGAGTGGATTTCCTTGTGTGGAAGAGAGAGTCAGGCACAGAAGGCAATCCTGACGCTGCTGGCTGAGCAGGGAGAGCCTTCCAGCTCTGCTCCTCTGCCCCAGTTTGCCCAGGGACTGGGGGAAGCACATACCAGCGGGTCTGATGCACTTACGCAAGAACCAGGGAAACTCTATTCATCTTTCTTTCTCCCCATGCCTCTCTGCCCCACTCAAAGACATCAGCCTGTCTGCACAAGTTCAGTCCTGTTGTCTTTTTACAGCAAGCTGGAAATCTGAAAGGGGTGGTAGGGGAAATCACATTTAGGATGCTGTTTCTCAGCTCTTTTATACTACCAGTTCTGCAGGTCGTTCCACTAAAGTCGAGGTGAGTTCTGTGGTGGGTGTTTTTATCCGGCCACAGGGATTTTTAAAATCTGGAAATAAATTGGATTCATTACTGTGATGACCTTGGGAAAGGTAAAAATGCATAATTTACAGAAGTATTCCTGACAGAAAAGGTGTTACATTTCCAGCCTAAAAACCAGGTGTAAAACACGCCTAATACTACAGAGTCAACAAATGGAAAAACCATGAACTAATAAAACTAGGTCTGAAAACCAAAAATTTATTGGTTTACTTCCTATTGGGTCTCAAATACTTTTCTAAAATATATTTAACTGGAATAATTTTCAGATATTGTTGGAGTAGCCAGTACAGAAATTGATGGTTTTGTAAAACCGAAAGACTGAAGGTTGGTTGGTTGGGTTGGGGTTTTTTTTTTGTGAAGTGTGTTTGGGTTTTGTCTTTTTGTTGTGATGTGTCTTGGCGGTGGTGTTTTCTTTGCTTTTTTTTTTTTTTTTTTTAATAAGTATCTAATCAGGGCTAGTGGTTTTAATACCAGAGGAGAAGCCGTGGGAACCTAACCTTCACTTTTGTTTATAGAGTAAATTCTGTACATGGCCATCAGCAAACCACCTGAACTGTCTACCTCGGTTTCCCTGTATTTAAAAGAGGAATAATTAAAACATTTCTGAATGATACTGCAAGAATCAGTTAACGAAGATTAATTTAGCTGATGAATTCATCAAGAAAAATGAAGCATAAGTGATAGTTAAGTAACGTTTTGATATTTGAAAATGTATTCGTTAGCATGAAGTATATTTAATTGTTAGTGATAATTTCTCTGCAGCAGTTTGGTAAAAACTATTCATCTAAATTAACAATTACTTCTTCAAAAAAAAAATCACCATTTCTGCAGTGCAGAGCTTCTGGTGTGCTACCTCTGTGGTTATTTAAACTGGAACAGACATTCTAGAGTGGTTTAATATTGCCTGGAATCTCAAGGTAGCTTTTAGCATCGGAAAAAGCTAATAATTGTAAAAAACCCTTTGGCTAGGTTCCTTTACTGCTGGGGGCGATTTTGGGAAGGGAATAAATGGTGATGGATTTTCTTTTTGTCATGCTGTCCTTCCTCAGCACGACAAGAATACCTGTCTGCCCCCATCTAGTGCTTTACCTAAAACACTGGGCAGGGGAAGGGAGCTCTGTTTGTGCCCTAGAAAACCATTTGGAATATTCCCCACCCCCTCCGCTGCCCACTTCTGTAGGCGGCACCCACATCCCAACACTCCAAACATTGGGAGATGCAGAGCGCAGAGATGCACGGGACACCCAAACCACACCATCGACACCAGGGCTCTGAGCAGGCTGCAAAACCCCAGCGGGAATGCAGAGCCAACGGTGCAGCAGAGGCCCCAGAGCCACAGACTTTGCTTCAGAGCTCTGCCCAGCCCCACCTCTCAGAAAGGATGTTCCTCGTGCAGCGCTCACCAGCAGCACACGATCCTCTCTGGGTGTCAGGCAATGTCCTCGGGAGGGAAGCTGTTACTTCACCAGAGCAGCTAGAACTTCCGTGGCTTCAGACTTGCTTTCTCTCATGTTATAGGTATGTAGTATAATATTGGCTTTCGCAGATATTAAAGAATGTTATATGTATAATGTTAAAATTATTTCACTATAAGAATGTAGTTTGTTCTGTTAATAACTGATGCTTGTAACGACTAAACTGTTTAGTTAGTTAAATAACACCTGTAATAAAATATTATTATACTTTATTCATTAAATACGTATAAGAGAACCAATCTATTTTTGAGTGGAAGAAATCCGTGTAGATATGATACAAGGAAGTTTGGGGTTAAGGAATGATTTATCCAGAGTTTTTTGTTAACAATGTATATCGCTGGTGCTTGTCAGAAGTAAGATGGGAGGATATAAATTTATTGTAAAAAGGAGACTAATCTGACCTGGTCCCTGCTCTCCAAAACCCCTGAACTGGCTGGAACTAGGTTCGTAGCGTGGGCCGAATCCAAGAACCTAGAGAGCATGCGTGACAAGGAAAGGTAAAAAGTTCAACTGAGAAGAAAACTTCTTACTTCATCTTTGAGACCCCGGCCCATGACCACCAGGATGCACTGCGCAGGCGCAAATAACCTTTGAGTTCATTATAATACGAAGCGGGGATAGGTTATGAATATGTATAGGCGCATTGGGAAGTCTAATGCATATGTAATATTTTAAAGGATAAATACAGAGATAAGTGCGGCAGTCGGGGCACGCCGTTAGTGAAGCAGGGACTCCCCGGCCGCCCAGTGCTGTAACTTTTGCTTTATTGTCTTGCCCCTTATTATCTTTTTATTAAAAACTTTTAAATCCTAATGGGAGAGTAAACTGCTTTTTTCACATCTCAAAACTGCCTCTTCTAATCCCACTCCTCGCTGCTGGTCTCCATGTACATGTTCATGAGAGTGTTCTTATTCACTTGCTCAAGGTTTTGCTTGGATAGGCCACCTCTAAAACCTGTGACCAGAACCATCACATTGTGTATATTAAAAAGAAGAACTTTAAAAAATAAAATAAATAAAATACTTGCTTTGAAAGTTGCATTGCTTGATCTAGAAGTTTTTTTCTGAACAAATAAAAAAAAAAGAAACAAAACCCCAAATCCCATGACTGTCAGCTCCCATTGGGTTTTTCTCATTACAAATTAAGCACAGAGGATATAAGCCTCAATAAACTATAAGAAATTTCTTCATGAATTTTCCCCAATTTGCTTTCCTTTGGCTCTCCGTGCTGGAAACTGAGGCCACCTCTGACCAACCCAGGATCCCACAGCCCCCTCCCAGCTCTATGGTGTCCTACTGTCTAGCGGGAGAACATCCTAAACTCAGTCACAAGCAAGAATATTCCCAGGCCTGGACTTGTGGCCCCACACGAGTGTCCTTTTGTAAGATGAGACCACAAAGCACAGACCTGCAGGAGAAGGGGAGAGCTGTCACAGCTCCTCCTGCCAGCGCCTCCTACACGTGCCCAGGAACCCTTACAGGCTGTGGCAGGTGAGCTCTGCCTGATCACTGAGCCAACGTCCTCCCAGCCTCATGCTAGATCCACAACTAATCAGTTTGGAGGTGCTTTTACCTATTCATTTTTGGGCAACAAAAGGAAAGTCTGAATTCTGAACTGGGAAGGGATATTTAGCCTATTTTCAAATTTAATTTATTTTCAGTAACAACCAGGAACGCCAACTATCGATACCTTGGGTCAAAAAGCAGCTTTGTTCACAGTATGCTCCTTTACTCAGTTCCAACCAAAGTTTTGATCGTGATGAAGATGATGATATTTGACATTTTAAATATGTATCAGATATTATAAAAGTGAAGGGATAAGAGGAACAAAAAACCCACTCAAAAGGCCTTTAAATTTTGTAGCAAAAATGAAAAGGGAAACAGTCCTGTGGTTTAGAATTATTTTGCAAATATAACTTAAGCAATTAGGTTTTGTTTAATCTCTTGCCAAAGAGCTGCATACCAGCTGAATTTCCACTTTTGCTAGAGGAAATGTCTGGCCTTACAAAGCGGTTCATTACAGTTTCAGTGTGCAAAAAGTAAAGCTGATTGTACTGGTACAAGTATTTAATTTTACATCTCAACCCAGGCTTCTAATTAATCATTTAAACCCTAGGAAATGGTGTCATCCTAAGCTTCCTAACAATTGACATAACGCAGCAAAATATTACCTCACGTAACCTGAATGAAAGCAGTCCAAAGGTCTGCTTTCTTCAGGTCATATCTATGTGCTGGATTTTTTTTTTAGACCTCAATATGTATCAGCATGTCTGCAGGTAATTATTAGGGGATAAGCAGTTCTTTGAAACAATGGCTATAAAATAATCTATAATTAATGGCCCGGATTATGGAGAAGGTTGGGAGAATGCAGTAGGGACACGATGACAAACTAGTTCGTGCAACTCCACCTAAAAAGCTGACGCACAGCTAGGGAAGAGTTTTTGGCTTTTTGTTAAACATGGTTTCTTAGCTGTTACCTTTCCCTGGCACAAGACAGAGCTCTAGAGACAGCTCTGGCAGGTCTGCTACCATCCAACCAGTTTTTCACATCTCGGCCTTCCTTGTGTTCTTTCTTTACAAGGACCTTTGCTTGAGTTTCTCGGTTGATATTAGAGACACCATGTGGAAACATATCAGAAGCTCCTCACTGTTTAACTAGCTCTTTGAAATGAGATTTTTTTTTTCCCGGGATTATCCAGGAGGCATGAAATTACGGTCTAAAGCTACAATTTATTTGGTAACATTCCACAGAATCATCAATGCTGGAAGTGACCTTCAGTGACAGAATAGCCTGGGTAGGTAGGGACCCACAAGGATCATCAAAGGCCAACTCCTGGCCCTGCCCAGGACACCCCAAGAATCACACCCTGTGCCTGAGAGCATTGTCCAAACGCTGCTTGAGCTCTGGCTGGCTGGGGCTATGACCACTGCCCTAGGGAGCCTGTTCCAGTGCCCAGCCACTCTCTGGGTAAAGAACCTTTTCCTGAGATTCAGCCTAAACCTCCTCTGGCACAGCTCCAGTGCTGCTGTGTTCAAATACCTGTACATTTACACTTGATTCTGCAAAAATATAAGAAAACTTCCTTTCCATTCCCACAGGAATTAGATACAAAATAATGCCCTCCTCAGAATGTAGTAAATCTTAGTTATCTGGAATAGATTTCACTGTATGAAAAAAACCCAACTTCAGACCTGATTTGTTCTACTTCCAACTTCTCCCAAACAAACATCACACCTGAGCAAAAATGTGATTGTTGGTGGAGCCATGGAGGATCCCCTTAGCAAGTTCTGAGGTGTCACACAACCTCTAAAAAGAACTTTGTGTACCACAATGAGCCACGAACTAAATACACCCAGCTTGTACAACGCAGAGTCAGTAAATACATGTGCAATCCAAGGTGTGTAGGCCTTTCATTCCTCCAAAATGTTCTCAGGCAATGTTACTGAATGGAAGTGTCAAAATATCAGTGCCTTCTGGGGATGCAGGCAGGATTCCCACTTTACACCCCGCTAAAATCACAAATCAACGGGCTAAGCACACACAATGGGTAATAAGAGAACTCCACAGCAGGGTTTTCATAGCTGTATATGAATGATATACAGAATCACAGAAGACAGGGATGAAGGAGGTTTAAAATTTCAATTGGGCTGTCCCCGCCCTTTCTTTTCGGGTGCAGTCAACTCACACCTGACTAGCGAAATCTAACAAGTTCTGGAGATCTCCAGTGGAAGCTCCACAACCTGGCAATCATTCCAGCACCACGCTGCTCTTAGCATTAACAAAAACCTTTCCTCACATTTAACCTGCTGCTGTCAGCCACTCGTGGCTGACTTCAGGAAACAGGAGCTCCACTCTAAATTCAGCCTAACTTAATGGAGGGGAGAGTGACTTTACATCCACTACAAGTGAGACATCCACTTAAACATCCCTACTTGTAATTTTTACAAAATATCATGTTAACCACTATTTGCATCACAGTCCACCAGAAGCCCTAGCAATTCTTAATTCATTTTTCGTCAGAATAACCATCTAGCTGTTCCTAACTGCATAATCTGTCACTTTTTCTTAATGATTTACTTTTATTTTTCTCAATGTTATTTTACTACATAGTTTTCCACGCTGTTCCTGTTTTTCCAACTGCTTGTAGCATAGTGTCAGTTGTCAATTTAATACATACCCTTTCTATGTTACCATTTCTATCATCAAGGAAGTCATGGAACTGTCCTCAACCCAAAAGGCAAATCCTGCAGAAATGCCATTAAAACAATTGTCTCATTTGGCAGAGGATCACTGACAGCAAATTTTGGAACATGCCTTGCTGACCTACCAGGGTATGCATTTCAGAATCATCTCAGCAAGTCCTCATAACGAACGAGATGGTGCCTGACAAGCATGTGAGACGGTATGAAAAGCCTTCCCTGGTACTGAGGGGAGCTCTGCTATCCATGCCACCCCTACATTTTCCCAGACAATGTCAAGCTGCTTTCAAATTATTAGTTTGGGACATATCTGCTGGATAATCACAGATCTCCTTCTTCCTCTAATGCTGCTGTCAGATCTTTTGCAGAACTGGTATTGGTCTAACCATGCAATGCAAAGCCTCTGCCATCTAGGTCAGGACATCAGTGCCATCTGAGCTTACAAAGTGCTTACCCCCTCTCAAAATCTGTCTTTCCTGACATCTCCATTCTCATTTTCCTCTTCTCATCCTGCTCTGGAACTCCTGAGTGTCAGCAGAATGACTGCCCTTGAGAAGTTAAAGCCAAACAGAAAACAAAACAATTTTATTCTTGCAAACACGTCTGCATTTCGTATCGACCCCGTGCCTGCAGCACTTTGCTGTCTTGCCCGTGGTCTGTCAGTCCATTTTCAGTTTTAAGCCCCTTGAGGCAGAGGCAGGACACTTTATCCTGTGGCTACTCCCAATGATGTAGAGTGCCTCCCACGGTGCCTTGACCACTAATTGAAGCTGTAGGTTCCTGTTGTCATGGAGGGAATGCAGTGCAATCCTTCTAAATCCAAATTGCTTTCGATCGCTGCACATGGCACTAACAGAGACATTACAATTGACAGCCCATATATAGAACACGGACTTCCTGGGAATTTGAAACTTTAACGATTTGCAGCCCAATTTTGTAAGACAATCAGCAGCACACTTTTCTGATTAATTACCATCCTGTTTTAATAATCTCTATCAGCAATATTTTCCCCCTCCACACAAAATATCTCCATTTAGCAAGGAGCAAATAAATGTAATCCAGTCTCTGCTGATGCAATGGCTTCATCTTCCTCTTATTTTATGATTTGACCAAAGTAACGCCTTAGTGACCATTTGGTTAAATGTCTATTTTTCCATTTTAGCAGAATAATTCAGGGAGGGGAAAAAAAATCCCATATGCTCCGATATATTTTGTTTTTACTTTGGAGACTCCCAAATCCTAGTTTTCCTAGTAGACGTGTTACATTGTGTTAAAACCTCCCTCCCTTAAATTATGCCTCAAGATTGATTCATTACTTCAGGAATGGTTTAGGTGCAGAAAGTCAGTCTTGGAATTCAAATCTGTCTGCCTAAAAAGCCTCAAAAAAATCATTTTCTGCACTCCCCACCCACTGATTTGTTGTTCTTCTGTCAGTTCATGCTCCTTCTGACAAACATATGTCCTGATTCGTTTGTTAGTACAAGACGATAAGCAAAAAAGGCAGAAAATTACACATAATTAAGTAAAAATATTTTGCCTGTGGGGGGAAATTAAGTAAAACCTGCACTCATCCACACCTTAAAGACTGTGACAGCAATTAATTAGACTTACTTTGCAATGAACCATTTGCTCACAAAAATTATTCAATATTAACCTAAATATTGTTTGTAATAGTAATAATACACTGTACAGATGGGTGACTTAGTATTTAATTTCTTAAAACTGCAAATCAAACACTACTCTGGCTTTTGAAAGCCAAAACTACCTACTCTTGATAGAGCAAGAAAATTGAGCGTGGTGCACTGCGTAGCTGTGCTGGGATATCAGCAAATCTTTGTAACCTAGGTGAATAATTATGTGTATTTTTAGCATTTCCATAGCATTCTCTTTTCTGAGAATTTCAAGCATCGCAAACGTCTGCTCAGTAAGGCTGTTGGACCTTCCTGCAGGCAGCATTTTATCCAGTTTGAATGAGCAGGACGAAGAGCAGAGGGTTTGTGGTTTGCCCAGAGAGTTAGTGGCAGAGCTGGTGCAGAGTCAGGGTTCCTGCCGTGCCTGTTCTCTCCTGTTCTGAGCACAGGACCACACACCCACATCCGCCCACAAAACAGCACAGGACTCGAGTGAAAATGTATGCTCAGTGCAAGCTTTTGTTACATCTCTGTGGATGCTGAAATGCTGTTAGCAGGGAAATTTTCTCTTCTTGCATTCATTCTGTGAGAACTTTTCCTTTGCTGTGTAAGCTATGTAAACAATAGATAGGGTTTTTGTAAATAGCATTCATATCTGGTATCTTCTGACCTTGTGTACATTATATTAGGAAAAAACATTTCTGAGTGGGTGTCTGAGACTTTGACCAATCACCCTAGGAGAAGTGTGAACACTGTTCAATTGCTGTATGGAACTAGAATATATAAATGGTATTGTAAATTTAATAAATAATTCATTCCTTGCTCTGACTCCTACCTCGCTGCATCTCTGAGCCGCTGTTTAGAAACCCACACATCTCTCCTATGCAACCAATACCACTGTCTAGAACGACTGTGTAATTCCGTATTTGCCCTCAGATTTACGGTGCTCTCTAGAATTTTTATCCTCTTTGTAACCCAGTTAAAGGTGCCATGACTGAAAGCTGTCATTTCCACCTAGATTTTCCATGAACTATATGAATATGCAACGAGAGGGGCATGAAAGCAAGAGAGCTGGGGAAAGGAGAATTCCTCAGTTTATTTTTTGCACGTTACTTCATATAAACTTTAAAAACACTGTAGGAGAAATGCTGGAATTGAAGTACTTTGTCTTTTGCTTGCAGAGATTTTTCACAAGCAGCAATAAAAAGCTCCAAGGAACAAGACACCTCCCAAAACATTATTTTAAACCAAACTGAAACATTTTAAAATTAAATAAATGTGCAGGGAGCCACAGGGAGTAGCCAAATATTTGGAGCTGGCGATAACCATTGTTTAAGAGCCTAAGCTTGGTCATTTAATAATTGGAATTCCTTTGGGTTTTTTGTTGAGGCAGAAATTACATATTTCCTCATAAAATATGCAGTTTGGATTTCACAAAAGGTCAGTCCATCAATGGCCCTGAAATCCTGTTACATATGGCTTAACGAAATTGCAAAATATTATGTTTCTAGTAACCTGCAGGGTCACTTCTTCCCTCCTCTCTACAAAGAGCCTGTACTAGACATCATTTAAATCCTACTTAAGACATTAAAACAGGATTTAAGTGGGATTTTAAAGATTAATAAACCTCATGTAGGTCTTTTAAACCAGGATGAATTTAATCTGCAAATTCCCAGCAGCACATCAGGACAAGCCCACTACAGTTTTTCTATACTTGCCCTAGGAGTACAGAATACAACATGCAGAGAGTGAAAACATCTGTGATTTCCACAACTGTTGATTCAGTCACTGTCCAGACAACCAGAGAATCTAGCTATTTCCAGCCTGCTTCAGCACATTCATCAAATAAAGGAAAAAAACCAATGGAAAGCACCAGGAAGCCAAGCTCCAACTACAGTGCCCTAGCAGAACAAGCTGTAACATCAACAAGTATTTAAAATAAATCATATTAGGGATTGAATGTATTTATACATATTGAAATTGGGTTTGTGTCCAAGAAACATGGGAGCACTCACAATGTGGTGATTTTTATATTCATTCACCCAAACCCTGTGCTCCTGGTATCTGTGAATTATTTTCTGTCAGGTTTACCAGGGACCAAAAAAATTCCTGCTGGGTAAGATTTGTACACAGCCAGTAGCAAGCACATTCAATTATGATAGTGTTTAATTAACTGCACAGTGAAACGTGATCATTCAGTGAGTTTCTGTCTCAAGGAAATACTTAGAGAAAACATACCCAGCTTCCGTTTCTCCTTTTTTTAGAGAATTAAGTGCAAAAAGACAGATGCAACTGGCAGCAATTTTAGTCTCTTGGTGGCTCAGGAAATGCGGAGCCCAACTCTTACATAATGGATTGAGAATAAATTTAACTTGTCTGTGTAAAGCAAAGTAATCTGTAGGTATTCTTGCACCGGCTGAGGGTCAGGTTTGGTTTTTCATTTAACTACCCACCCTGGCTATATAATAAATCTTACATAAATAAACCCAGACTGTAGGATTAAAGGATAAACATAACTAATGCTCAGATCCACAGTCTGTGATGAATGAGAGAAAAAAAGCCAAACAAACCCCTAAAGATGCACCATGCACGCACATTGCCTTTAGTTTTCCAATGTGCCCAAAGTGTACTTTTTTTTTTTCCTAAAAATTAACCTATATTTAAATACACTTCAGCTGGTTTTGAACTAGTTAGGTTATTTTCTGCTATTATCACATAATAGTTTTTTTCCTGATATAACTATATTGAAGATTATTAACAGTAAATGCCTATAAGTATTCATGATTTTATAACCTCTGTCTTGAAGACTCCTGGGAAAAACCATTCTGATGTTTACTGAGCATAATGAAAGGAGGAACATCCTTTCAAGACACTTGCAAAACATATATATGCTATTTTATACTATTCCAGTTTTATATTATTTCAATAACACCAATACAGAATAAATATTTCCAATTGCATTACAGCAGTCAATTTGGGAAAAGCACATAATAGTTGGACATGCAAAACAGAGAATATAGGGAGAAAATCTAAACCCAAAAACATACACAGAGGAAGAGCATGGTGTGAGCAACACGTTCTTGACTCCTTTCAAACCACCGATATTTGCATTATCATAAAAACACTTTCTCTCTCCTAAAGAACCCGTTAAGAGCTCACTCATCTCAATTTCACAACTGAAACAACCTAAATATCAGAAAGTCCTTCTGTATTTTTATAAGCTATTCATAAACCTGAATAGAAATTATTTGACCTAAGGTTATATTTTATGACCAGTTGCTTTTGCAATTAATTGCATTTGACTGCCATGTTGATTATCTTGTTACCAGTTTGTCTTTGCTTTTGCTGATGGAAGGTGCTTTTGTCACTGAAGTCCCAACCTTTCAAGCCCTTAGCTGATCCTTCTTCTCAAAGCAGTATAAAGAAGTTAGGGAGAGCATTTACACCACAAAACTGACGAGATTCACAAGGAAAATGAAGTTATTCATTCTCCACTTTCCAAAATCAAAGCTGTGGTAAATTTTCTCAGTTATCAACTTACAGACCCCATATTTTCCCATACAATTACAAGCACTAGAAAGCATGATCTGAATGTCTATACAGATATAATTTACTGTCTGAGAAGAACTAAAATATGTGACCTCCAGGGAAAAAGATGATGGTGAACCAACATAATTAAAAAAATATATTCAAGAATAGATTAAAATATTTCCATATATGAGAAACAGAAAAACATTTTTGGAAACAAGCCAAAGTCCTAGCATGAGAAAAATCACAGGGCTCTTCCAATGAGGACAATACCAGCTTCCACATATTGCCTTCCAATATTTCACAAAAGAAAATCTGTACATTTGAATGAAATTTTTTTATTCCCCAAATTCCCAGAATAAGTTTTGAAATATCGCATGACTTTTTGCTGACTGGAAGAAAATTTCTTGCCTGTTTCAGATTTGATCCAATACATCAACTCTGGAAAAACATTTTCTCAGGAGAGTAACAAATGGAGACAAGTTGCAGCAGTAGGACAGTGGCTTTGGATAGGGAATCACCTGCAGGCTCTCATTAGCATTCCCTCCCATTTCCTGAAATCCCTTCTGGTATTTATGCCGGTGCAGAGAAATTGGGAGCAGGCTTTTTTACCCTCTTTTGGAACACCAGACCCATGTTCAGAGCACATTCACTTCCACTAGAATGACTGCTGGGATGGCACACAAAGCCTACCCCTTCCAGTGCCCCACAGCAGGGCTGGAGGGACACTGTCCCACAATTCCATACCTTACGTCCAGTGGGAAGTCCCCAGTTAGCCAGAAATTCAAATTTACCGCCACGCCACCTATCTCTAAGGGCAAGCCACTTGTCTGAATAGAACTTGTTTGAATATAACTCGCTCTCCTGATGAGAGAAAACAGCTCTGCTGCTGAAAGTTCACAGTTGCTTCAGATATGCAAGCTGTGTGTTTGTCTGTTGGGGAATAACCATCCGAAGGGCAGAGCATGAATACAGCTGGAAATACAACAAACAAAAAGGATTCAAAATCGCCCTCATAAAAAGAAATAAAAATTATATGTTGCAGTAGTTACTGCCATAGTAAAACACCCTTTTGGAGCTATAAAAACCTGCGTTCTGCATCTCTGCTCAAGTGAGAGTGTCCAAGTTTGCTAGTTCAAGGCTCAAGTAGGATTATCGGATGAAAGAACACTCTTTTCTACTTGCTGTTAACTGCTCTGTACCTCCTCAAAACACAAGTTTTGGAAGCATTTGATAATCAGCAGATGTTTTTTGTTTAAATTCACTTTGTTTCTATATATCGAATTACACGATCCCTTTTAATGCAGAACTTTAGAAACATCTGGGTTGAACAAGACCTCCAAGATCAGCGAGTCCAACCCTTAGCATCAACAGGTAGAAGTACTTTTGTCTGTGGGATGTGAACAATAAGATAATGCAGCAGTGCTTCATCTTGCTGCACTTGTGTTTATTTCGTAATAGCAATTGTAGCCGGTGGTTTAATCTTTCTGTACCTTGTGTACACCATCCTGAAAGAAAGCACTTATTCCTCACTAATGGAAGAATCACGACATAAATACCTGGCCCATGCAGCGTGGGGCTGTTGACATTTGTCTCAGATGACCGGGTACAATCATGCTTCTGTGCACCTCCCTCTTGGCCCCTGGACTTTTGAGATCATCCTGCCCTGGCCTTCAAGGCAGTGCTGAAACCCACCGAGAAGTGCAGTGAATATGTTCTTTGAGAAGCTGGGGTTTTCCCCGTGGTTCAGGTTACGAATAGTTTGGGTGATCACCAAACACGACCCCCCGGGAGATCGCCTGGCGCGGGTCCTCGTACAGCGCGTTGCTCAAAAGTGCCGGAGCCTGCATTGATTTCTCAGCTCACCCAGGGCTGATGAAATGGCATGCATTGGAATTCCTACTTACTGTACAGGGACAGGGTCACTGGCCTGAAACTGGGCTTCTCGGGGAGTGTTACAGCTGCTGCTCAGCACAGAGCTGCGCATGGCACAGCTCACCCCAAACCAGGGGAAACCTAAGCAGGGTTACGTGCTCTAATTGTACTCACCTAAGAGAGTGATTTCTTTTAATTCACTAGGCACTGAGCACGCTTCGAGCTGTTCCTTCTGTTAATTCAGTAGGTACTGAGCACGCTTTGAGCTGTTGCTCCTTTTCCCAACCTCCTGCAAGATAAACAGGAGCAAAAAGTGAGACTGTATTGACAAACTCAAACCAGAGAGTGGTAACCTGGCATTTACAGTCCACAGCTCTCGGAAGATAATGCCACAGGAAGTTTACTCCACAATCCAAAAGGACATGTAGAAAAGGCAAAGCTACTTTGCTACTAAGTGTCATGGACTAAACGCTGCTTAAAAAATAAACAAGGACATTCTCTCACTATTAGTTCACTATATGAAGCCAAAGTTAAGTCAAATTGCGATATACTTTTGAATATATTCAGAAATATATTATAAAAAAAATATTTCTGCTGCCTTTTTCATTTACTCATGAATTTTTATTCCCGCAAAATCAAATAAATATGAAATTCACCAAAATTTCTTTAGGAATGAAGACTTCTCATATCCAAATTCTCCATACTGTAGGAAGGAAAATAATTGTCAACAATACAGAGGTAAGGAAAATTCTGAAGTAATTTTAGCTTTGTGAGTGGGGCTGAAGGAGTATTATCTTCTAACTCCAAGATTTTGGAAGTTAAAGTCTGATATTTTGCCTTAAGACTGGTGTGAGTATTTGTGTGAGAGGTGACACTTCCTTGAACGGGCCAAAGTAAAATCCCATATTTTGCACAAAATGAAAGTACAACTACCCAAGTGGAAAAGAATCTCATTGAGGAATGAACTTGAGTAGATTTAAAAAAAAAATCGATGAACAATATGATGTCTCCAACAAATCCTAAAAAAGTGCAGTAATAAGAAAAGTTTCTTCCAAACATGTCTGATCAAAATGAACTGCAAATCGGCTCTGTCCAACGGTTACAAGTGGAAGCCAGCTCCTCATCAGTGATCACTCACATGACCCCAGTGGTTTGTAGCACATCTGAAACTCGACATTTTTATTAATTCTAGTAAAAAAGTAAAGGGGAATAGAGCATATGCTTTCTTTTCTCCTCCAGTGACCCTTTAACAGACACATAAAGATACTACAGGTTTGTGGGAGAAAGAGGAATTTAATTAAGTTTATTCAGTCACTAGTGCAAAATTATCTCAGTATTCCATTTCTCACAGACAACTCTATGTACAAACAGCCTGGAACTGAGGACAAGCTAAAACATCTACTTACCCTCTTCTAATTTTCTCTCTGTTTAACAACCTTTCAGACAAGGGCTCCCCACATTTACACAATAGCCACCTGGATCTGCTTTCCTTCCAACAAGTTTCCACTTGCGGAAATTTTACCGGTAAGCAACTTCGTCAAGGCCTTCGTCAAGGAGCTGGAAGCCTTTCTCAGGAGGTCTTGGAACTCCACGGAGGTCTTGTCCTGCATCCTTTGTGTAAGCTCTGCTGTGCACACCAACAGGCCTGGTATCAATATATCCATAAACACCACCGTAAAAATCAACATTCTTTGCAAAAAGAAAACAGCCAGGCTCTCGTAACCACATCTGTCAGCATTTGGCTTGTAAACAGCAACCAATTCAAATGAAAAATGAACACTGGCACCTTTCTGAAACCAGCAGGCTGTGAGCTTATGAGAAATGAAGAGCAAATTAAGGATGAGATCAAGCCCAATAATACTTCCAAAGAGAAATGAATCACTGAAAAACCCCACAGCGGGAAGGAAAAACAGAGCAATACTTTTTCGTGAGTAACTGAAGAAAGTTTTGATCGGGTTACCAGCTTCTGCAGAAAGAAGTACTAGGTCATATGAAGAAAGCCCACTAACGAAGAAATTGTATGCTGAAATGGCGAAGGTATTTGACTAAAAATAAGAATTACCTGGAAGAGGAGGGTGAGTACAACCTCCAAGAAAAATAATTTGAGATCTACTGTTGAAAAATAAGCAACTTTGGTTTATGTATCCCTGTCACATCCTTCCACGATATTCAGCAAAAATGGCAGCAGCAGTGTTTTGAATTACACAAAATGTTGGGTTATTGCTGGTTTATTGTAAGAGTTTGGAGGATTTTTATTTCTCAGTTCCTCATAGATGTGGTTTCTTGTTCTCCTTGCACATAAAGAGATTTGTTTCCTGAAAAGTCTTCAGAAAGCAGGCTAATTGAAAAAAGCTTGCATAAGTCCAAGAAAAACTACAGGCAATTACAGAAAATTGTAGCTGGTCATTCAGTCCATAACAAAAACATATATTAAAGCAGTCAGCCCAAACCAGTTATTATTGCCGCTTATTGAAATATCCTGCAGCAAAGTCTATGAAATAACACCATGTGGAGATATCCCCAGTGGTGCCAGCACTTTATGGTGCCATCCATGGAGCAAGGAGGTTGGACGCTGCATTTTTTCACTGCCTGCATGCTCTGGAGAGCAAGGCACGAGGCTGCTCACCCCAACTCCTGAAGCAGAGGGAAAGACAAAAAAAACCCGTTCCCATACACTGGCTGCATCACCCTGGGCTGAACCACAAGCCCATGGAGTTGTCCTGCTCCCTCCCTCCGTTCCTAGAGCTCCCAGCGATTTTATTTACACAGCTCATGCCAGCTGGGAAGTGACCGCTGCCTCGAAGGAGGTGGAAAGGTCAGGAACTCGCTTCACATGGACCTCTGAGCCAGCACACAGCAGAATCTTCTCAGGAGACACAGAGGAATGACAAGAGCTGGAGGAGAAAGAATGGGGCATAAAGATTTTGGGGGAGGACATTAAAAATTAAGACAACAGAGTAAAAAAGCAATGCAAGTGAAGAAAAAAATTCACAGTTCAAAGGACAGCATGGATGGAAAAATATATTGTGCTACAAGCAAGCTCAGCCTCATCTGTGAAAATACAAGTTGTCTGTGTTCACATCATCACGATGACAAGATGGACTGACTCTAAGCTACTAAGCACAGTAAACTACCATTATTCTATTTTTCTTCCATGTTTTAACCGGTTTCCATCACTCTCAGAGAGATTTCTGCAGTAGCATCTTTACATCCTGTTTATGAATAGAAGAAATTTCTTGTGGAGTCCAGTATGTAAATAAACTACATTGAACTGTTAGAGAGCTACTAAAACTGTATTTCCACTTATACAAGCAATGTATTTACTGAGTTTAAATGTGGGTATTTCCAGCCTTTAAGGATTGCAAGATGAAGGACACAGGATTGCACAAATTTATGTCTATATTTATTACCCCTGCTTAAAAACAGTGTCCTAAAAGCCTGACAGATTTAACAGTTGTTTCTAGGAGCCTTACCACAACCAAAGTGCTTCATGACAGGTAGAGAGCCTACCTGTAGGCTGAGGGTTGTTTTGAGGAGGGTGTTGAGCAGGTTAAAAGTATTACCGCTGCCTCTGTACAAACAGAACTAACCCCTGAAACCAAAGGCACTTCTTTTCCTCCCAAGGCCAGTATTTTAAACAACAGATGCAACCATGGGACACACCACATAAGAGCTGTCAACATTCGACCTGGCCCACAAAATAAAACTCGTCACACAGCAACAGTCCACGAAGTGGGAGTTTACACAGGACTCGACAAAACATTTATAATCCTCTGCCTGCCAGCTACTAAGAAGTTGCTTTGAAAACGTTTCCGTTCCCTGTGCCTAAAGAAGAATAACCCCCCTCCCCAAAAACACACCAAACCAAGACCAAAATAAACCCCAGCTCTTATTAAAGTCGTACTAATGTTATTGTTTCCTACATTCGTGTGGCTTGCCCAGAGATCAGTAGGCAGCAGCTACACCAGAATGTAACGGGAGCAAAGAGAAGCTGCGCACAAAGCAAGATTAGGGAGAGTGACTAAAATCCGTGAGCTGTGCAATTAAAACGTTGACAGAGACCTAAATCCCCCTAGCACCTTTCTCTTTTCCCATATCGCTCTTTCTCAACAGAAGACATTTCATCTAATCATCAAAGAGATTTTGGTGTTAAGACTTCAGCTGTCATTTTAAAAGTTAAGCCTTTTCAACTTACTTCATGATGTCAGTGATATTCTAACAGAAGCATGAAATGCCATAAGTGCTAAGTGTAACCTCATCACAAAACACACAAAGTAATCCTTGTTCCGACAATTGGTTTACTGCCAAATAAAAAGCATTCACAAAGAGCACAAGTGAATTAAATAATCTGAAAGATTCCCACTATAGTTAGTACTTAAATCCCAGATATCACCTGTCCAGTTAAAAAAACCGAATTTTCAGCCTCAAAACTTGATTTGAAAAGTGTGAGACTCCTTTTGTAGCTAGTCAGTTTGAAAACTGGTATTTTATGTCATTGACATGTTTCCATTATCAAAAAGGCAGAAGAATGCTACTGCTATGTACAACAAATACACTTAATTTTCACACCTCTGTTTAAGGCTTCACTTCCTCCATTCAGATTCTGCTGCAAAGGAAAGAGGAGAAGGGAAAACTGTAGGAAACCTATTACTACTAGCTCTAAGTTCAGCTCATTGAGGAGCTCTTAAGTACTTTGTACTAAAACTTCCTGACTGGTCTTGCATGGCTTATTTTCAGTAGCTGGTGCTAAAATCCTGAAGAGTCTGCCCTGCAGTCCTTCAAACAATTTTTGTCAAATACACATCCACCCGCTAAGCTCAGGCTTTCTAAAGCAGAATGTTTCTACAGGGGCACTTCAGCACCAGGTTGTTCCTCACGGTATGGCAGCTTCTCAGAGGTTTGTTCCAAACTTTAAGGAATAACCTCTCTGTGCTACCAGCCATGCTGCACTCACTGTAGGAGCGGGTTGCTGTCACCCAAAGGTTTCAGCAGCTTTGTCACGATGAGAAGCAGAGCTCTGGGAGGTGAGCGAGACTGAGAAACAAGTGTCCATAACAAACCCCAGAACAGTATTTGCAGAGTAGAAAATTGTCCTGGTTTCAGCTAGGGTATATACGGGATAAAGGGGAGAAGATCAGATTTTAAATGGAATTGTTAGCTACCAGGAAATTTCTCAGCAGTATCTGACATGTTTAGGAAGAAGGTGCTACTTAGCACCACATTTGCAGAATCACACTTTGGAGCACAGAAAGCCCAAGTAATGCTATTTGCACTGACCCTTCTTCCTAAGGGGAGGAGTATTCTACAAGCCCCCTACAAGAGGGCCCAGGCTTTCAGCTTTTTGTATTACAACCTTAGCACAAACTTGCAAAAATGATAATTGCCTCCGATTAGAGATTCAGAAACTGTGATTTTTTCGAATTATAGAAAATTTCTTCTGCTGTCCAGTGATCTTTCAAGGCCAAAATACATCATATATTGTATTATTCCCAAGAGGTATCATGCTTGGCACACAACCATACTAGAGTGGAAATTTCCCGACACACTGGATTGTATCAACACAATGTGTCATTGAGCAATAATTCTTTGCATGCAAATATCTGGATAGACTCCAATCAAAACTGTGTAAAATGCTAAACTGCAAACATTTTAATCTTGCAGGCTGATGTGGAATGTTTGACTCCTGGCCTAGGCCTCCCTCGTCAGCATGTGCATTGCAGCCCGTTTGCCTGTTACTGTGTCACATTCATCACTATTCTTGTAAAGACACGGAAAAAACCTCAGAAGCTTTTATTAAGACCTGGTTATCTAAAAGGAACAAGACAAAAAAGAACCACCACCACCAAAACCCAAACCAAAAACACTACTTTTTTTGTTTTCATGGCCATAGCCCTAAGTATATGGCAAATCCACAGCTGTTGAATTTATCTCAGCATTCTCTCCAGCTGAACATGTGTTTTCAATCTGAGTTTTAAACACTTCCGTTTTCTTTACAGCTGTAAAACAATACTTTCTAATCAGAAGATGGTAGTAGACAAGATGCTCTATTTTTAAGACACTCTGGGAAAGTGAATTGGCTCAATCTTCTCTGAGGACTGCCAGTGGTGCAATCCAAGACGACAGCTTCAGTGTCAAAATGTAGAACTGCTCACAACAACATTTAGCTAAGAATCTGGTTTATGCCATGATCTCATTTTTTTTTCCGTCTTCTTTAGATGCTAGAGCATCAATCACGACAACTTATTATTTAGAGAATGTTAAAGTTAAAACATTCAAAACTCCATATGTCTGGGAACATCATCAAGAAAAAAAAATTAGATAATACAGAGTTACAGCATCAATTGTTTTATTTACCACTGCATCTTCTCATTAAAATCCTTCATATGAAAGTACAACATAGCTGGCCTCATCCAAAGCCCTGAAAATCTGTAATTCCTTGCCTGTGAACTGAGGATTGGCTCACTGGGGTCTGTTTCCACTGCAGCTTTTAAATAAGGATGTTAACTTTGTGGGCACCGAATTGCATCAACACCGAAGGGGAGCTGAGGTGCTTTCTGCTACATCTGGAGCTGACTGGTGTTAACATAGACAAAATCTAATTTTTCAGCCTCAGCTAGAACTGACAAAAGTCAGTGCTGCTCTACCAGGAGGAAGTAGAGCAGGCATGGGCAGTGCCAGAGGATGAAGGGAGGGATGCTGTGAAGCAGGGAGGGACAGGACTCTCAGGGGGCTTCTGGAGAGCTGTGGGAAAGAAGAGGTGGAAGCAGCACCTGAACACTTGATGGGCACGAGAGCAAGGACAGACTTGACAGAAGATCCAAGTATGCATGTGGGTGGGGAAGGCAGCTGGGTGAAAGCAGGAAAGGGTTCCTGAGAGAAAGGAGTCAGAAAGAAGAGCTGGGAGGTTGGCAGAAGGGGAAGACAGGGAGAAAGAACATGTCTCCTTCTCTAGCCTACTATTTCATGGGATAGTATCATAAGTAAAGCAAGGAGAGAAAGAAGAATACTGAAACTATGAAGTGCTTCCCCAATTCAAGCACCTTCTTATACCACTTAAACATGTACATTTTTTCATCCAGAAGTTAAAGATCAGATTCTTTGATATTCATAGTAACGGACATTTACAGTAATGAGGATGAATATTTATTGCAACTAATTTTTAAAAACACATGAAGTATATGTTTGAATTGTGGGGTCTTTCTTCTCCCATGTTTATCACATCATCTCACGTGGAAGCCCAAAGCCTTCCCAAGAAGAATGCAAGAGAAACCCCACAAAGTTAAGTCTCTTTCTTCAATCGAGAACTTCCTGAGATAAAATACATGTTACCTTCTCCCCTAATATATACATGAAAATTCCTTTTTCTTCCCTCAGGAAAAGCAAGTTTCAGGCAAGCATGTTCCCTGCCAGCCTCCGTGCCCCCCTTGCTGTCCCCTCTCCGAGCTGTGCAGACTCTCCTGGCAGTGCCATCGCCCAGAGGGCTGCGTGACAGGCGGCGTGCCTGGCACTTCACACGGCCCCACGCCTGGCAGGCACAGCTATCTGATGGGGAGCAGCATTTTGTGTTCTGGGAGTATTTCTGTCCCGGATTTCCAGGGCTGGGGAGCCTCTGGAGGGCTGCGTTTGTTGTCTTTTGTGTTTGGTTTTTATTTTTGCTTGTTTGTTTTTCCTTTTCAAACCTATCAGTATTTATTTAGTATAAGCTCTAAGTGGCTTGCTTCACTCCCCTCTCCTCCCCTTTTTAGTATGCCTCTAGAGGCAACAAGCCAAAAAAGAATGATCGTTAGCTGTGCAACAATGTCGTGCCTTAACATGCTTTTCTGTAATTTACAGTTTAACCAGAAGTCCTGTAGCCTATATTCTTAAATCAGCCTTTCCTCTGCCAAAAAAAAAAAAAAAGAGGAAAGAAAAAAGAAGAATTTGTACATTTAAATTGTAAAATTTGAACCAGTTTTTAATAATATCTGCTCAGGAATTTTATTAGATTCAGCTTTATCAAAATAAAAAAGATTACAGGAACAAAGATGCTTATAAATACTTCCCTTACATAATTATATAGGACAAAATTTATAAAAATACTTTGTTCCTATTTTCAAGTGAACAATCATGGGGTCAATAAAAAAATTCTAACTTCCTTGTCACTTTAGCTTAAAAAACAGAAGAGCTATTCTGAACTCAAAGAGAAACTGAGCAGCAACCCCATGTGTTATTACAGCCAGAATTCTGTCCAAAATCATAATCTCCACTAATTCATATTTCTTGCATTAAAATAAACATGATTGCCCTGCAGGGGAATCTAACACCCTTCATATGGAAGCGTCAGTGCTTAGTTGGAGGATGGACCATTGAGGAGGAGACAATCTCTTGTGATGTCGTGTCACTTAGTTCAAGTTAATTACCTGGACTCCTTCACAGGACATCAAGCAAGCTGTCAGACAAAGAGAATGCTGAGCAAAAACCACTTTTCCTACACTGCAGCCCTGCAGGTCTCCAGGACTGGGAAGCTCCCAAAGCTGGCAGAAGACACTGCTTCCATGCTGACAAAATATGGCCTGATAATTGAATGAAGGGGCCTGCCAGCCAGCTGATGGCAAGGGAAACTGTGCCATCAGACCCTCTTAGGGCAGCTTGGTGACAGCAAGAGCTGGCCAGAGATGGCCACGCAGCTTAGGAGGAAAGACCTGATTTTGCTAAAATGCTAATGCAATAAAGTCCTCAAGATTCCAGAAATTTATAACTCCCCCCTGCCAAGGTTTATATATAAAGATTACTTTAACTGGTCCTTATTAGTCATGAACTTAATGAGCGACAGGATCCTCGAACTAAAAACCCAGAAAGCTTTACCTTTTGCAGAAAACCCCAACAAAACCAAACAAGAACCCCAGAAAAAGCCCAAAGAAAATGAACACCACGTTTTAGCTCCCTACACTTCTCACGGTGAGCTGTCAGGTGTGTTTAGGCACTGAGAGTCACCTCAGGACAAGGTGATGGCTCTGTTCTCAAAACTGTTCCATGACAAGAAAATTATATTTACACACATAATTAAGGAAGATGAAACATGGTTTCTTGCTGGTCTCAATACACAGAAAAGCACGGCAAGATACAAATTCTTCATAGGAAAGCAGCTATTTGAACCGTCCTCTCCTTCTTGATACATTTGAAAGAAACACAAGGAGGCATCAGACTTAAACTACGCCAAGCAAGAATAAAGCTGCTTGCTACTTGCTTCTCAAAAAGCATTTTGCTTGAAGCCTTGAATACAAGGCTTCTTTTGGGTTTATAGGCATCACGTCACGATTTCACCAGTGCAGTCTGCTTCAGGTGATGTCAGTGTCTTTGCAAGTGCTTATTAAGCAGGTTTTATCAATGGATTAAGAAGCAGCTCAGCTGCCAAGAGGAGCAAAATAAATTTTAGATCAAAGCATATAATCAACAGACATAACAGGTGACTAAGTACCATCTGTCAGCATCTGGTTCTATGACACACAAGGGGTACGAATATAAAAACAACGGTGCAGACATTATATACTTCCTCCCCCCCCCCCCTTTTTTTTTTTTGTGAGTAGTATAATCAGCTAGTGTCAGAGTTGAGCATGTGACAGATAAATTTAGCCAGCCAGGGGCTAATACACAGTACAGGCCAGTTTTGGCAGAATTTTCTTTTAAAATATTTGCATTCCTGAACTGGCGTGGCTTCTCTCAGTGCATGGTGATGCTGACTTTTCTGAAATCCCCTGGTTTGGGCTTGTGCTGAAGGAATTGCTATTCCACCCTAACTCAGTCAGTTTGATTATTACAGATGCCAAATTGTTCTCTTTTATTTAAACTAGTGAGAGAAGAGAAATTTAGTATATTTTCCAAAATAAATAACATGAAAAATAAGTGGAAACTTTCAGGCTTTAGTGGGTAATAAAGATAAATCACTCAGCATGGAGTTGACATAAAAAAATGCTATAGTTGCATAAAATCTTCCATTTATCTCATCTTGCAGATTAGAAAAGAAAATGTATTGAAAATGAGAAACAATAACAGCTGTGTGAGTTTGGACATTGCCAGAAGCATGAAGGGTTTACTCATTCTCTTACAGCAGGGCATTCCCACACAGGAGATTTCTCCTATGACATGTTTCTCAGCAATATCAGCCTTTAAATTCCAGTCTGCACCAGCAGCTCTCTGCACTGGGCAAGACTCCAAGGCAGTTTTATTCCTGAAAGCCCTCAATTTTATCCCAAATTGGGGCAGCACAATGCTTGCCTAGCCCAAATATGCACTGACTTACAGCCTCCTCCTGAGCAAACCCGACTCCCTGCTCTCCAGGCCGAGCAGGACACCTCTGAAAACCCTGCTCAGAAGACCTTGCCTTGGGGGATTCTAGAGCATGTTACGGCATAGATCTAATGGGAAGTCTAGACTCAGGCAACAGCAGGAAAAATCCTACCAACTTCACCCGAGATCATACTTTATGAGATGCTCAAACAAGAAAATGCAAGTCCAAGTTTACCACAGCAAAATGTTAAACTCCAGAAAGGGAAATGAAACAATAAAAAGCAACGCTAGCTTGTACTTTCCAGTAAGATCCCTTTTTGTCCCCCCAGGATCTTGTTCAGCCCCAGCTCTTAGCTGTGTAGCTCCATCTGTGAGGATTTTTCTGAGCCACCCCTGTCCTTTTGTGCGAGATGAACCTCTCATCCTCACCCTCCCCTCCAGCCTGACATCCAAAGCAGGAGCCCTGTTTTGTTGGCGCTCCTGTTGCTGCATCTCTTTGGTGACACAGAGGTCTTTGCTGGAAGCGGCTCCGATGACCCCACCTCCATCTCCATCCCCATCTCCCACACCCTTCCACTCCGCCTGCACTTAAATGCTTTCTCGCCCTTCCCCTTCCAAGGAATCAAAGTTATCAGTGTTTAATGCAATTGTACACCCATGGCTGCTTGGAGAAACTGTCCAAAAGGGCTTCGGCTCTGTTCTCGCCCCTCACACAGCGCGAGAAGGATTCAAAGCAGAAACGCCGTCCTGCCCCTAATCTGACATCACACAGCGAGGCTTAATAAAAGCCACTTCAGGCACATGAACTCAAGTGTTTTTCTCCCAACCACCTTTCCTCAATTTTCTGTTGTCATCAGAGGCTCTTGCAATGACAGAGAAGTATGCAAAATTTCGTATTTTTACATGAATAATATTAACAGACAAGCAGGGAAAATTTCATCAAGGCGCACAAGACTTTTACGAAAGTACACATCCAGGTCAAAAAAAGACACCTGAAGTTTGTGTGGGAAGACAAAGAATCAGGTATTTTTGGTCTGCAGGGGGAAGCTGTCAGAGGATTCAGTTCCCTCTGCTTAAGAGCTTCACTTTGGGCTTTTGAGGGGAGGAAGGAAGACGGTGAAAAGGATGAAGACGGCAGTGGGCGTTTCATTGTTGTAAGACCAAAAATCATCGTAGAAAAGGCAAAGGGCCTCTTACAAACACTGGCAAAAATTCAGAGCAGAATATTCCCGTCAAAATGCAAAGCCACAACAGGAGAACTGGAGGAAGTTTCCTACTCAAATGTGAAAATTTCACTATAATTTCTGTAGCTCAGATCAGTCAAATTAAAAAAAAACCCAAATCTTTCCCATATGGCTGGTCATTTACTGTGGTTGATATTATAATGCACATTATTATCTCAATTAACTTTATTGGTTTTAATAACATTATTGCAGTTTTATTTCCTGAAAAAAAAAATTAATCTTCAGAAATTTGCAACAATTTTACCAATACGTCTGCAGGTAAATTTCCAAGATTTATTCTATAGCGAACAATATATTCTGCTCGTTATAACTGTTTCCTCAATCCCCAAGAGTTCCTTTCAAAACAAATGAACCTATTTTCCAAGCTAAAATAGAGTGAATTTGGAAAAGAATACCAAAAGAATTTTAAGTTCTTCAATCTGTTGTTCTGCTTAAGAAATCTCGATTACCAAAGGTAAAAATACTCAGACTTCTGGATCAGGCAATAAATACAGAAAATCAAGTAATTTACATTACTATACTAGTCTAAGATTACGTATGATATCTTTCACTCTTTATTCACTCAGGCTGCTGATTTACTAGAGAAGTTAAGATGTAAAAGTCCGGCCTGCAAATTCAAAATCCAGATTTCATCTCCATAACTTAACTCCCACTCTCACCACCCAGCTCTCTACCCCATTCATGAGCACTTTACACTGGTCCCTCTTCAGGCACGGAGGATGTTTGCGACTTCAAATTAATCCTCTCCCGATCTGGATTAATTGCTGTAAGACCTTGCACATCTTTCTGAACACACTTGGTCAGCTGTTAAGACCCCAACAGTTTCCTTTATTTATTCCTTGAAATTAAAAAGGCATTCCTGTCGTGAATTAACCCTTTCCCTACTAAATCACAGTTTTCCCCGCTGCATTCATTCTGTTTGTACACTTCATATAGGTATTGCTGAGGGGGCAAGCAGATGTTTGTGTACGTGCTGAGGGGCACACTGCATCAACTCAACCGTAAAATGAGATTTATGTGCATGCAAACTTGGAATTTTAGACGGAAAGAAGCCTTAGTAACACATACAAGAATTGTCAAGTCTAAGAAATAACCATATTGAAACTTGTTGAAACACTGAATGAAGTCAAGATATTTAACATTACCCATCTTCCTTTGAATCGACATTATTACACCATAGAAGAGCTCAAAACTTCAGTTTCTGAAGTAGTGTTATGATTATTTGGGAATACTTTAATATCTCAAGAGGCCCCATTTGGCCAGTTTGTGAAAAGCTAGGAATGTATGACTGGCCTGTAGCCTCAGGCTGCAGGCACATGTCCTCTCCTGGCTCCAGACCACTCCTGATGCTGGAAAGGCTGTGCCTCTTCAGCTTTCCCTCACTGTTCCTCAGCTTTTTAATGGAGATTATGCCTTCTTCTCCCACTCTCCAATCACTCTAAGTTACTCAATAAGAAAAAGCAGCATTAAATCCCCAAAACTAAGTTAGATGGGTTCTCTTCGATCACACTGAGGTTACCTCTGGGTAACGAAGGTCTCAGTCATGTTAGACAAAAAACAGCTCATTCAATTCATACCTGTACTTCGTTCAGATGTTTTAGAAAATACTTTTGATACAATAGCAGAGGTGTCAGCAATTTGGGGAGCTGGCATAGGCAGCTACAGAGCAGCTTTGCTGTGTGTTGTACCTTGATTGCTGCTGCTCTTAAGGACAAGAGCCACAAGGCACTGACCAAAAGTACAGGAGAATTTCAAACCCAGAGCTGGAGCCAGAGTCAGCTCCACATCATCACCATCGTTCCCGAGGAGCAGCAAGGAGACACAAACAACGGTAGAGAAAACCACAGCAGAGTTCTTTTGTGACATTACAAAGGGCCAAATACATACATTTCCACTTTTCCACAGGCTGCACGAAAGCTCTTGCTTCATGAAAGACTTCCAGGAAGAAAAGCTGCACACAGAGATGTATTCGCTTCCCAGCTGTTCTGAGGTGACTGACCTCCTTCACGTTACAACAAGACGAGGGTTGTGGTTTGTTTGTTTGTTTTTAAAATAAAAATATTTTTTCGGTTTCTGTCTGTAGGTCTCAAGCAGTTCTTTTACATTTTTAGGTATGCAATTTTACATTTTCTGTCTTTCAAAAATCACCCCAGGTAAACATCAACCAAAAGGGGACAGCAGCATGCCAAACTATCTCAAAAGTATTACAAGGTGCTTCTGCCAAGAATCAGCACTTTCACCACGATTTTGCAATTGCAAAATCACTCCCTTAAAATGACCAAAATCTCAGAAATTATGTTTTAATAGTCTTTTCTGGCATCACAGCCAGAATGTGTATTTTATCTGCCTTCCCACCATGCACACTGTCTCACCTCCTGCAGTATCCTGGCTCCTGGCCAACGCACACATGACTATAGAACTATAGAACTTATAGTTCGATAGAACTTATGTTCGATATTAGAACATTGTAATTTAATTCTAAGAGCAGGCAGCAAGGCAAACATTTGCAAAGCAGACCAAGAACAGCGGCAAATAAAATCAGAAAATTTCAGAGCTGAACTTGCCTGTTCCATTCTAACCACAGAGAAGGCAGTAGCTACAAACAACTTTTTCACACCAAAGCACTAACTGTTCAGAGAATCAGATATCCTTGCTATAATTTGAATTTTCTGGAGGCACTGTGGGCACCCCTCTGCTCCCAGGCAATCTTTTTGTACCAGATGCCATCCACAAGAGAACATGCAGTTCTCAAGCTGGCTGGGGTGAAAACACATAAGTGTTCTTGTCACCATTTTCCCATTTTTTACTCTTTTCTACAATGATCAAAGTAACACAGAAGTACTGAGGGTATCTAATTCTTCAGCGAGAATCTTATTTTAATTCTCAGAATGCTTCCAAGTATGAAAATAAAAAGAAAATCTTGTACAAGAAAAACTGCAAATAACCTTATATGAATAAATATACTAGAAAGGAACCCTTTAAGCCAAAACCATGTTGCTGCAACAGAATTGCAAAGCAAAGCAAGCTGATTTTGTCTATTAAAAACATCCCAGCCAGCACACAGAATAATTGCAAGGCACTTACAAGGCTTCCAGGTGATGTAAATATAACTCAAAAAAAATAAAAATAGAGAAAAAATAATTCAATGATATTATTATAGAAAATAATAATTTCCAAATGCCAACATTTTAAGCAAATGCTCATCCCTGTTGGATTTTCAGAGCTTTCAGTTTTGCAAACTGTTACTTTGAAACGAGAGTGTCTTTGTAAGGTTTGTTTGCCCGGATGGTACAGTGCCCATAGGTATAGTGTCATGGAACTGCTGCTTTCAATAAAAAATATGCAAGATCTCACATGGCCTTTTTGATCTTGCAAATGGCAGACTTCAGGGCTGTTTGTTTTATCGCCCCACAATTATCATTTATTTGAGGTTTTAATACTACTTATCAGTCAAGCGGAGAAACCCGATCATAACTGTGTTCTCAGCAGTACTGTCTCGACATTGTGTTGCTCTAACTACTGCTTCCATTGTCTGCAAAACCACAATTCTTCCGAAATTTGTAACATCATTTGCCAGCTTCCTTGTCTGGGTAACGAGGAGCGCACTGGCTCCAAGTACTTCAAATTCCTGCTTCCATCAAAGCCATGGAGCATTCTAAGTACATCTGCATGCTCTTAACCTGGCCAAGAAATGGACAGGAATTATAAAAATGTAATGCTTTAAAATGAAATTTTAAGCAGGCGACTTTATTCTGAAAAGGACCACAAAGATTTTCCTAGGTTTTTTTAAAACAAAGCCGGTACACTTTGCTTTTTAGCCTGCAAGTCAAATCATATGCATTCCCGTTTCAGAATACTTTAACTTTCCGTTCTGACTTAGCCCTAGAGTGAACATTAGTCCATGAATCAGAAGACACTGTCCAAAAATAAGCACACCAGAGAAGAGTGTGTCCAGCGTTCCTGGCAGGGCTGACCCTGAGAACACTCACTGCAGAGTTACCCCAGGCTCTTGTTTGGCTGCTGCCCTTTCTCACCCACAACTACAAAATTTCTTCCTTTCATATGTAAAAGGACTGAAAACCTAAGGCTAAACGTTGTTGTTCCTTGTCCTCTCTCACAATTTCCCCAATGAACTCACAAGGAAACAAACTTTCCCCACAATTCAGAGTGAAAAAAAAAAAAAAATAAGGAAGCTTTGATTTTTTTTTCCTGTGCAAAAGAAAAGAAAAGAGTTACATTTCCAGAAGCACCGGTGGCACTCAGAGGCTCACCACTGAAGACACAATAAGCCAAATAAATCTCTGTAATATGATGATTAAGACATAGGATTGAGCTATCCTGACTGAGACACACTGCTCCCTCCTGGCAGCACTAAACGGAAAGGGCTGGGTTCAAGTCCTGTGATCTAGAATTTGTACTTTCTTTCACAGATGATGGGCTTTATTCTTTTATTCATACTGAGCAGTACTCCTACTCTTCCAGGGATTATTTGTAAACCAAGAAGGACAAAGGAATTACAGTCACTGAATGGCATAGACACAAAAGACATGTCAAAATGCAAGTTTTCTGTGGGTAGATAAATTCCAACACAAGGATTTTTGCCTCAAAGACAGTCCAGACAATAGCTTTGGTAATTATTAATTGCGTCTTTCATGTGGAAGTGAACTCTGAAAACTAAACAGCAATTTAAATGTAAAAATTAAGTATTCCACTCTAGATAAGATCTTACTAGAGGGGGACTGGTTGACTTCTTACTCGAATCTTTTTTCTGTTTAACAAAGCCAGCCAAACCCTCTTAAGTGCTCCCACTGCTGCTTTTTATAAAAATAAACCAGTCTGTTATCAGCATAGCAATGCTCCCAAGACAAATTACACCACTAATCATCTTATGCCAGGAAAACTTCCTGCTGCAGACGTACAATTAATCAGACCAGAAGTTCTGCCCAATCTGTGAGGAAAGGAATTTTGTGTGTGGTTACCCCGTGCAGAGCAGCTCTGGCACATGCCCACGGGGCTGTTTAGCACCAAAACCAGGAGCATTTGCCCTAACAGGGAGCTCTGTCCCTGATATTTAGCCCTGTTGGAATCGCCTCCCTCTATGGGACACTCATTACAAACCACTTCTCAGAAAGGAGTAGGAACAAGGGAATTAACAGAGTTTGAAGACCTGATATGAAATTAATCTCACAGGATGAGGGGAATAAATGAAAAGGGAAAAAAATCTTATTTTTCTTTATATCTTGTTAAGAATTACTTCCTTCCACAATAAATATTTTCTAACAATATCAGCAACTGAGTTATTTGTGGTTTGGGTTTTTTTTTTTTTGTTTTATTTCTTAGTAACTTTGACTTGGAATAATATTCAGCACACACCTTCTGAAAGTTCACAGATTTTTGAAGAATGTCCGAGGAAATCAAGCGGATATCATTTTGTTCACTGAGTGGTCCCAAATTGTAAAAAAACATGCAGTTTCCCCAAAGCAGATCTGCTCTCCAGCACTTACAAAGAAGTAAGCACTCAAATTCTTCAATTCCAGTCAAGAAACAAATCATGAAGAATGCAGAAAGCCCAAAACAAACACACATTCTACGAGCTGAGTACACACACTGACTGCTCAACATACCTTGCAAGCACCCTAACAATCCCTATTTTCTGGTGTTGGCAGAATACACAGTGATGTTTCTGTGTGACTGTTGTAACTTGCTCTGTAATTCTGTGCCAAAACCAGAAACGTGGTAATGACATTGAATAGGTAATTAGTAACTATTAGAGCAGTATACAAACTAGGGCGTAGTTGAGGTGCGAGCATCTGTCTAAGCCACCTGGAGGGATTTGGCTTCCTAACAAAGCACCAGAGATGGTGGTGCCTCTGTAAAAGTTTGTGTAAATCAGTCGGACCGGGCTATCAAAGGGTGAAACAAACCCGAATTTCATGTTAAATCCTATCACACCAAAAATGCGAAGCAGGAGAAAAAAATTTATAGCTTTACTGTCCCTTAAAAAAAGCACTAACAAAGCCACACACAACAAAACATAACATCATTGTGGATGGAGTTTCAAGGAAAATGGGCTGAGCACTCTCTTTTGGTTTTTTTAATGTCAGGGATTTGAGGTACTCTGCAGTTTCGATTGACACAGGAGGAGTGGGTAAAGAGCTATTTGTGTGTCCCCATAAAACACACAAATCTTTGCTTCCCTAGGCAGCAGCAGCCAGCCCAGCCCCTGAGCCATCAACTTTTTTTTCACTCCTTGCTGCCAGCAGCTGCTGCAAAAGCAGGAACTCCACTTTCTTCCTCCTCCTCAACAGTAATGGAATTTTCTCTGCTTCTCCCCAGCTCAAACAGGGAAGAGGGAGAGATGACAAACTTTTATGAACTTAGCTCAACGTTTATGTGATATCAGAGGTGATAACTGTCACGTTCCAAGAGGATTAGTAGAGGATTGGTAATTGATGAATTTCACCACTGGTAAAGTCTTGTACCAAACATTCCCAGAAAAGAAATTTCCAGAGCTTGCTCATACTGGAGCATCTTTCTGTGCTTGAAGTAAGTTTGGGAACATAGTACTGCTCGAGGAGTAATAACAAACCAAAATACATTCATTGTTGCAATCAGATGAAGACAAAGCCAGACAGCCTTCGGAGCACGAACCTATCCCCTTCCACAAAACTGGGTACCAATTCTAGATCCCAGCTCCCCAGCTGCCTCCCCAGTTGTAAGTAGGTCTCTGGATCCAAAGGATGCGAAAGAAATCAAGCAGAGAGCTGATCTGGACGGGGTACAAGGGAAGGTCAGCCCTGCAGAAGGCAGGACTGTACAAAGCCTGGCAGGGAGGTTACGGGTTATGGAGCAAAGCTGGCACACCAACGCAGCGAGGTCTCCAGGCTGTAGCTGCCACTGCAAAGAGAACCATCAAAAATGCTAATGCTGAGTTACTGCACATGTGGAAAGCTGAGGAGGTTGAAAGGGTATAACAATCTGAGCAGGTAAAGCATTCAGGGGTTTATGCTGCAATGACCCATGAACAAACACTGCAGAATTCTCTGAAACAAAGTCAGGACTCATTACCCCATATAAACTTTTTAGCACTACTATTTCCTGCACAACTGATTTGAGAGTTTGTTTCGAAATCTTTACAGCCCAGAAGTTGCTCTAAAATGTACAATCACAGCTATACTACAGACCAACTGCTGGTTTCTCACAAGCTGTTTAATTTTCCGGCCCAGTCCTTACTTTAATATAGTGCAAGCAATTATTCCAAAGAGTATAAATCCATCCATTAACACTTAACACAGTAACATGTCTGTGCTTGCACCCGAGCTGCCCCAGCCTGTAGCACTGGGAAGGCCATTCCAATGGAGCAAAGGGAAATCCACCAACACAGTTCCTAAGGGCTAGCTCTGAAACACTTCAGCACTCCCACAGGTCTCAAATACCTTCGGGTCTTCTCAAGGGCAGACAGCACTGAGAACCTTAAACAGACCTGAGGGATTGAATATATGTACTAAAGATACCAAAAGTACATACTCGGCAACACATCCTCGGAAAAAGTAAAATCCTACTGTTTTTAGTTATTTCTAGCTGCCTTCTCGACCTACGAACTGCAGAAAGGGGCAAGAGCGCAAACTGCCCCTACCTAAAGAGCTCTGCTGTGATGCTGTCTCTGCAAAGGCCAATACAAATCTGTATTTCTAGCACATTTAACACTGCGTGGCCACTGCACAGATAGACAGCAGCCCAAATTCCCACATGGGCTGAAGGAGGAGAAGTTCCCTCTGGCTGTCCACCTTCTGTCCATTGTGTATCAGTCGTAATTCTTGAGCCCAGCTGTGAGAGCAAGACAGGGGCTTTACCTGACCTCTGCTGGGGAGTCATAAGGGCCCAGGGCTGGGCAGAACAGTGGAAATGCAGCTATTGAGTTGTCTGGTTACTGCTTGCACTGAAGAGCCTTTGGTAACAGCAGAAGTTTTAACAGTGTTAAAGCTTGTACAGTGTGAGGTGTCTGTTCTAGGCAGGAATTCCACTTCCTGCTCATCCTCCTTGCTCCAGGTGTTCTTGCCCCTCTCTACCATTTAATAGTCTATGCCAGAATTATCAAAGGCAGCTATCAAAGCTTTAATGCATGATAAAACCATGAAAATGTATTGGTAGCACTGCCAACACTACAGTTGCTGTAAATCTGCTGTGGTTGTTAAATGGTTAGTGAATATCTCTTACATCAGGTTTTCTGATCATAAAGGCACATAATTAGTGGCAGTAAAATTATGGGCTGTAGAAAAGCAAATAAGGCACGTCTTAGGTACTGGCAGGATTTTATACTGAAGAGAAACATCCTTTGCTATATCAGACCTTAAAACAGGGTGAAAATAGATGCAAGGTTTTTTCAAACAAGTAAATAACATAAATCAGATATTGATTTCCAAATAACACCACATCCCTTACAGATTATGTACTTATTAAACACAAAACGTGGAAGAGAGGCAGAACACCGTCAGTTTGACAAGAAAGTTTCGGCAATGCTTAGAAGGAAATTGGTAGCTAAATCCAGCTTGTGTCCTGCTCCTCACAGGTATGTCTAAGTCTATCAGAACAGGCTGATGGCTTCTGAAGATCAGTCTGCATGAGGTACTACAATGCTGGATAGCCATTTAAGCTGCTTGTGGCCGCAATTATAAAATTTAATTACCAGTAATGGTTGGAGAGAATTTTTACAGAAATATCTTCATCAGAATGTCAGGAAAAAGCGACTCTCAGAATACTAACAATTTCCAGTTCACTGGTCCTTATGAGAATTCCTTTTCTGGTCCAGCTGAGAGAAAAACAGGCGGCACAATGCAGGTTTGGGTGTGCAGGAAGGTGAAGGGATAGTCTGTGCTGGGGAAGCCAGCACACTGCTTTTATTCTGTGCCAAATCCTCAAGGGCTTCTTTAAAATTCACCAACAGACAAAAAGCTGCAAAAAGAAGGGGGACACGAGTTCACACCAAAAAGCCCCTCTCTGTGCTCTCCTCACAGAGGTGTTTTCTCTCTGCCAAATGCATTATCAGCCAAGATAACCACACGGCTTTAGGAGCACCACAACACCACAGCAAGAAGCAAGGTGTGTGTTTGCTGCATAGACAGCTCCTCCGGCGCATTTCGTTTGGGTCGTGGAGCTCGAGCCACGAAGAGATACCATCAGTGCCACGTGAAGAATCCCAAAGCCTTGAAGTGCAGCCTAAGTACCAGCTGCTATAAAGCAGCTCCCCGCTCTCAGTAGGTTTCTGTGGGAAAGCAGTGCTGTTTTGAGGGAAGGGGCTGTTAAAGATGGTTGTTGGGGAGCCCACACGGAAGGCAGTGGCCTTTGTTTCACTCTCTTCTAACACAGAGCTCAGCAATACTGACTGCGCACAAAAGCAGGCTGAGGAGCACAGTCAGCTTTGCTGTTAATGATGATAGGAGCTCAAAGATCAGCAGGAATATCGTCACGATCCCCTGTCCCTTATAAGTGAGGCTTTAAGTTCAAAGTTTTGAAGATGCAATTGCATTTTTCTACAAGGGCATTAATTATTCATATTAATAAGTTCATAGGCAGCTTTTCATCACAGTATGTTTTACACAGACATCCAGCTTTTTTTTCTTTCCCCACCAGAGGATGACAAAACAGTACAAAATTATTCTGATTACACTGTGTAAGGAGTCAGTAGGCCAGACAGCTTAAGCCAATTTCCCAGGGCTGCACAAAACACCAGCAGTCAGGATCAGACTGTGAGTCCTATTTCTGTTTCCTGCCCTATCTGCAAGGTTTGCTGCCTACAATATTAATAAGAAATGCCAGTTACAAAACACATTATCCTCTTTGGCAGATGGCAGACGTAGAGGGATCCTTCTCTAACCAGCTGTGATGCAAACAGTAGGTCTGTTTGAAACATCTTCAGTGTTGCTCCAGATGGGCATTATACCTCTTCAACAGCCCATAAACGTTTGGGAACACATACTTGGTTTCTGGGCACACTGGCAGGTATAAAATGCAATGTGTCAATAGTCTGTTGCTGTGTAAGACTTAGGGGCATTTTCCAAAGTCAGGGTAGCTGGGATCCCATATGGCACAGCCTTCGTAAGACACAAAAGCTTCTGCCAGAGCACACTGATCTAACAGTGAACAGCCAGCAGATAAGCTCCAGCACCTATTACAAACCCGTGAGAAAAATAAACCATGATCCTGTTTTTCCCTAATTACTTTTAATCCATGGAGTGATGCCCTCTGCTAGAAAAAGAAATCCGTGCCAATTCAGCTAATAGTCAGAAACTCTCCTCAAACCTTAAGACTGTAATGCCAGTTTTTATGTTATTGCCCATGCTGCAGGAGCCATGACGCATGGAAAACAAATGGTTTAGCACACACAGAGGATAACGTGCTTAGGCAGTGACAAGTAACATCACGAAGAAGCAGGATCTTCTCCTTTTCATGTGGCTCTGAGTAAAGCCCAGAAGATTTTCCCTCTTCTTCAACAGCAAAATGTCTCCTTACTTGCTGCCCACACACTTGAGTGGAATTAGCAGGAGCAAAGGGATTTGGGAGACTTAAGGCCCCTGATGGCTTTGACTCATGCTGTGTGTACAAAAATCCATCCACCAGGGAATACCCTGCTCTGCCTTTCTCCTGCCCTCTCCTTCTGTGAGCTTCTTCCCACCCCTACTCGTTTTCTGTCAGGCAGATTTTAAAATGGAAAACTTGTCATTCCTAATTAAACTAATAAGACTAAAATGGAAATGCAGCCAGAGAAATGTTTCTATGCAAGTAGTGCATTCCCACCATAAACTTCTGCTCTCTGTGCATTTAGTCTCACCTATTTACCTGGCTGCTTTGTCTCATGTATCATTAACAGAACTGTTAATTAGTGTCCCAGGTCTGCAAGCAGGGTGAAGCAATTTTTGTGACTGGTACCTACATCCTGTCTGATGTGTCTTTACTGCTGAAGGTTGCCCAACCTTGACCCCAAGTAACCAGAACAACTTTGCAGAGCTGGTAGATAAAGAACTTTGGTGTGAAAATTGTAATCTGAAAGCAACACCCTGCATTGACAGAGGACCTTTAAAAAAAAATCACTTTTCTAAAATGGAATCTAGCTTACCACACATATTCAAAATGAAAAGGAATGGTTCAGTGGGAACTTCTCCAAGAACAAGACCATGGGTCACAGAAGTACTGGAAAAAATTCATGCAGACAAGTAAGCCACAACATATCAGCTGTCTGCTGTTTCTACTGCATGAGCAACATAAAAGTAATTACACCCAAGACCACAAGTTGAGGGGTTCTTTTTGCAGATGTTCATGGAACTGCTTCATTTGCGATCTCTTCTGGAGTATTTCAAACAGAATGTAAACTTACGACCAGAATTATAAATTTTGCCTTGAGATTTAGAAGTACACACAGCAGTTTTACTGACTGCACATGCTTTTTCAGAATGTCAAGAATGCATAGCAACACCTATCCTGTAATCCATTCATATCTCCCTGGAAAGATAATTGATTCATGTCCTGGAAAACATTTACAGACTGTAAACGATATGACAGTTGGAAGTTATTAAACACCAGAGCAGATGTGTCCTTCTCAGAGACTGCAAATCAGATCTCTCTTGCTTTCCTGCGTCTAACACTGAGCTGAAAAGTTCTTTTGGAGTAAAACACAACATACAGCTGCTCCTGTGCACACCAGCAGATGACTTATTGTTGACTGAAGTGAAACACAACCCAGGTCATCCTGACGTTCCATGAACTGCCCAAATGCAATGTTTCATATTGACTTCGAATTTCTCAACTTTCAACTCAATAATTTAAGGTGGAGCATATGCCAATGCGGTCAGTGAAATAAGGAAAGAAATGAGGCAGTTGGATATGGCATATTGACCCGAAATTATTTAGATGGCGGAGAAATAAGGGAGAAATAAGGGTGGGCAATGGATGAGGAGCCAGTAGCAAGAATATGTTCCCAATGATGGGAAGACAGATGGTTGTAGAGACAGATGAAAAACACAGCAAATTGTTGCAGGTTCCAGTATTGAATCATAAAAGATGACCACAGTCAAGTACTTAAGGGTAGGACAACAGTACCAATTGCAGGCATGTTTCACAAACTATTTCAAATTAATACAAATTGAGGCATTTCCTCCAAGCAATATGTACATTCATAAACAGGCATGTGTCTACATAGTTTCTTTGCTTCTCTACAGCTACAGACAGCAGCACAGTTCAAAAATTCGCCTTTCTGGCACGCAAAAAATTTCGTGTTTCAACATGTAGAATTCCAACTTTCAGAAAACAAATTTATGATTAATCTGAAAATACATGCACAAGATATATATCTATATTAAATAAACTATGCCTATATTAGAAAGATTTACCTTAAAAATTTAATTAAAATGCTGATTTGTAAGGGATTTCCCCCAGATTAGTCAATAGGAATGAAACACCTCCAAAGTAGCAGTTCCTGTTCACTTTGACTTCTGATGTCATTGCAGTGAAGGGGAATGGCTACTCACTACATCAAACTTAATTTTTTCCTCCTAACTTCTGGTAGGCCATACCTTGGACCTAATGCTTTTCATTTCTATGTCTATGTGTACTTCATAGAGGCTTTTACCTAAATTACCAAATGATCCAGGCTCACTGACTGTTTGCACATTTGTCATTTTGTTTACAACAATGCAGAAGACCAGGATGTCTCCTCCTCCATGACTCGAAAGGAGGAGGGTACGTCGAGACTGGAGCAGCACATGGAGCAACAGGCACACCAGCAAGCTGCCTAATAAACAAGGAGGCTCAAAGATACAAGCAACCAGAAGCGTTTCTGGTGTTTTCTCAGCTCCAAAATCCGTCCTGCCTGAAGATGTCAGGTTTCCGGTTATCCTTGCTCCGTGCAGGAAGGCCAGCCAGGCGCGGGGGGTGACAGGACGGCAGGCAGGGCAGGACTGACACTGTCCCCACTGCTCAAACAGGGACAGCAAAGCAGGGCCAGTGATGGGGACGGAGGTGGGCACGAGTCCAGCTTGCCAGACAAGGATGTAGCAGCGAGGCAAGTGCCAGACCAAGCCAGGAATCCAAAGGCCTGGTTCAAGGCAGAGGTGCAGGGCTGGAGGCTGCAGGTGAGGCTTCTCACAGCTCTGTCTCACCACCTGAGTGCTTACAGCACTCTGACTGCAACTGATGCGGCTGTGCCACCCCAGAGCTGACCTCAAACACAGCCGTCTAAATGGCTGGGATGGAGAGGAGAGGCTGCAGAGGATTGCAGAGGGTTTCTGGCCAGCTGGGGCCAGCAGCAGTGTCCTGAGGTGGGACACGAGCAGCTGCTGTGAGAGTAACCTGAGGGGCAGCAGAGCTTGCAAGGGCTGTGCCCAGCATCCGACGAGCTGTAAACCTGGTTCAGGTAACTCTCTGAGAGACAAGCAGCAGTTTGGGGGGCAGAAACAGAAGAGAAGGAAATTTAAGTTTCACTACGATTTGGTTTTCTTCTGTGATAGGCACTAAAAAAAAAAAAACCCCAACAAAACCACCACCAAAATATAACCCAGATTTCATTCACCCAAATATAAAACTGGGGATCTGCGGGAGTAAACGGACTCCGAACGATCCAATGTGAATCCAGCAGAAGCCACTTTATTGCCCCCAAGCACCCTTATTATACACTGTGCTCAACCTGGCATCCACACNAACCTGTCCAGGCATCCACACGTTACATGATTGGCAAAGCAATACACACACATAAAACACGTAATGATTTATGTAAATTTGGTTGGTAAAGCAACATACACACATAAAACACGTAATGATTTAATTGGATCTCTGGCTCTGTTCGTCCGGCTACCATGAACCTATTCACACAAATCATCAGACAGTTTTCTATCTTTGTTTATGTTTTTCTTTGGCTGCTGTCCCTCTGTCCTTGAAGCATCAGCATTCTCTTGCTGTGTACACTTTCTACGTGCTCTGTTCACTTGTCCTTATGGCTGGTGCACCATGTGTCCATTTTCTTGCAAAAACTCTGTCTCCACAGGGATCATATTATATTCTCATTTCTCTTCAAATACCTCACCTTGGCAGAAGTAACTTGAAGACATACGGAATATTGAACAGTGAATTAATCTGCAATTCCAGAAAATCTGCTAGAGCAAAATTACATATGCATTTGACAAAAAGAACATAAAATAACATTAAAAAAGGAAAATAAGTTTAAAATTTTTCTTTCTGTTAAAGATTACAGTTGTTAAAAGACATTTGAGGGATTTAATGAAAAATCTTCATAATGGGACAAATGAACTAAAAATAAAAAAAGAAATTAATATGTAGAATTATGAGGCCAAGAAAAAAAACATACCTGAGTGAATATCAATAAAGAGAGAACAGGAAAGAGCATCAAAACTTTGATGCTTTTGAATATATATACTCTGTCCTGATTTACACTGAGAGAAATTACTGTATTTTATTTATTTAAAATATTTTCCAAAAGATTGACAGAAAGAAAGAGATACCAACATTTTTCCGTAAGTTCTCTACAATGCAGTAATTAGTTAGAAATGCAGAAATTTAGTTACAAAAAGTAACCAAAATTAAAATTGTGATGGTAGCTTTTCTTAAATCTTATCCCTATGTTACCAAGAATCATTTCTGTGTTTAAAGTACTTCTTTTCAGTTTTAAAATTAGATCCAGCCCCTCCTACTACCAACTTGCTGTAGAGGTTCCAGTTGAAATAAAAAATTATTAAGTAAAATGAGCTTTAAAACTGCAGGAGTATGAAGAAAGAACACTTTCACTGCCCGTAAATACCTTACATTGCAAAAAAAAAGGTTTAAGGAAGGCATTAATGTACTTTATTCTAAATAAGGTACAATTCGGTGCACTTTTATGTGCTGTAATAGGATCACACATTTGGCAGAAATGGCATAAAGTTTCCTAAGTTAATATAACATTTCCAGCTCCTGATAGGCAGGATAATTTTGTTATTCTGTTGGTTCAACCTGCTGTGTGTCAAAAAATGCTGCTGGTTATTCCTCGTCTGCTTCAACTGTCAGGTGCTCAGAAAGGCAGGATAGCACACAGTACTCTGAGTAAATATTTTAATATTACAAATATGTCACATTTGTTTGCAGGACACTTGGAATTACCTTGGAGCCCAAAGGACAAGGTTTCAGGGGCTGAGAGACAGAAAAACATTGGAGTTTTACACTTTCCTAAACTTCTTCCTAGGTGACAAATGTTGATAAAAATGAAGACATCTACACCCTTCTCTTCTATTCCCCTTTCCAAAACAATTATGTTTTCTTTATATACAGTTCTAAAATACTTTTTCTGCCAATGGACAAAATTTTCCGCTGGCTTCTGTTTAACTTTTATTTCATCCAATACTTACTCTTAATACCCACTGCATGAAGTGTATTCATATCATTATATGTGTTGAGCACAGTAGCTTTACAAATATTCAAAGAATAATTAAAAACTTACTGAGCTTTATAACAGGGCTTTTCTTTAAAAAAACCCAACAGATTATACAGAAAGCCTCTCACCAGGGAACCCAGAAGAGGCCACACCCAATCAATTAAAGGATTACTACTATTAAAAAACAAGTCTTTCTTTGGGACTATAGATTTAAGCGCATTATCTGAAATTGGTAGGGATCATCTTTGCTTGTAAAATGCCAGTAGGATTACTGACAGCAAATTTTGAGTTAGGCATCTCGGAGACCAGCACAAAAAGTCTGAGTGGCTTCTATAATGAGACAAAACAGACCTTATACCAGCCTCTACTAGCACAAAAATGTAATTCCTGTATTTTGAGTTTTCTTTTGATAGGATCATTTATCAGCAACGAACCCCTTCCATTTTCTCTTCAATGACTGAGGACTTGTGTCCAAACTGGAAAATAGATCTCATTTGTTGTGTCTAAGGAAATTGTTCCTAAAACAAAAAAAAGAAAAAGCATTTTTTTGGCTGTCAAAACTATGTGGCCACAGAACAAAATACGGAGTTCTTTTTACAGTTTTGATTTTACGTAGATCCAATAATGGCACTAATTAAATGCCAGCAAGGTGTCCTCTGTTTTGATGTTGCAGAGTGGTGTAAGTGCTTTGGTAGCTAGAGGCCAACAGGTTGGTAAAAATCAGTCAGGCGTGTTAAGGACAGAACAAATAATGTGTGTATAATAGTGTGATTTAAGGCCTGCATGGCTGGTACCACCACTGAGGACTGGAAGAGGCGGAAAATAGGAGAATACATCAGGACAGACTGTCATACAGAACACGCATCAAAGATAAATAACAGATAAATGCCCATGCACACTGCAGGCCCAGCCCCTGCCCTTAGTGACATTCACCCAACCCACAGCAACACTTCTGGATTCAGTTTGACTGCTGTGGCTCGTAGATTGGCCAACCACAAACCAAAATTGCTAGGGAAGATGGTGCAATTTCTGTCTACAGCCACCTCGGGATTAAGTACTGTTTTAAGGGCTCTCACAACCTTAATTTACTTAAGCAGTATTGCAAAAGGTAACAAATGTGGTTGGCATTTGGCCTCTAAGTGTCTACCATTCATTATTTCCTCAGCAAGGTCAGAACGGAGGCTTTATACCTAAAAACAGCTTCAAGCAAAACGGGGTTTTTTGGGGGGGACAGGGGGTGCAAAGCTTCAGAGACAGGTTCTATAAGCTTTATCTGAATGAATGAGTCCTGCACTGCCTCTTGGTTTCACCAGCTTGAGCAGAGACTCTCAGCAATAGGTTGTCCTAAAGATACTCCCATGATATCAAGAAGGTAAGAGGAAAGAAAGCAAAACATACTAAAATTAAGGGATACACTTTGGGCAAAGAAATCAAGGTTCAAGCATTATTCATGAACATACCTCTCTCTCTGTTAAATGTGGTTCAGTAGCTGACAGGATCAAAAGTAGCTGTGGTCTGGATGTGCCTGCACCTAGAAAAGAAAAGAAAAAAAAAAAAGAGCAGATGGATGAAATAAAGTATTTAAGCAGCTTACTTTACAGTAATACTAAATTTTTTCACTTGAGCAAATACTGGATTAGTTATGAGTCCTGCCATGGCAGGTGGCACCTGTAGTTTTGACCAGCATCGAAAACATATTTAACTGTATCTGAAAAGCTTAGACAAATAAAGAAGTCAATTACAAAGGCTGGGACGTATTTAGAGCCACCTAAGAAATAATATAACTACAGAAGTTGGAAAAAAGGGGATGCATGTAGGCTTAACATCATTAGAAATTAGAATGATTTGATCAGAAAGGTATTGATTTTATATACAGAGATGAAATCTGTCAATGTTTATTATTATAGATAAGTTCTTTATAGAATATATTTTATCATCCTTTATCCCATAGAAGGGATGTGCTTTTTAAGTCCTTTTAGCTCGATTACAGAATACAGAACCACACAGCAAGCTCTTTGCTCCAGAAAAACACAATGTTAGTGTACGCTAAAGCAGTTAAAGTTCTTTAGTAAAGCTCACTGAAGAGAAGTGGCTATAAGAGAAGAGATGGGATTTAAAATTCTTCAGCGACACACACAGTCCTAACACGTTTAATTTTCCTGATCAGCTTCAGACTGACAAGATCTAAATAACATTCGAGAGGGTTACTGGTCCTGATCACGCTGAACACAGCTGCTCATGCAAAATAGGATCGAAGATTTCCGTGGTGAGAAAATCTCACACCTTTACTAATGGGGCAGTTTTGGAACCATTTCATCTACAAATCGAGCAGTTACTTACACAACTCATCAATCTGCACAGGCAAAGCTCAGCAGCTGGGAATACAATGCCATGTGATTATTTCCACCTAAGCTAGGCTGAGTTGTGAACAAACATCTTTGGTTTTGTCAGCAGCTTCATTTGTGTAGCCACAGGAACAGAGTGGGCCATGAGGATACCCTGTGACACTAACCTTGGCCAGGCCATCTGAAGCCCTCTAATCACCACTCAACCTTGTTCCTAATTAGTTCTCTCTGAAGTTATACGTGTACAACCTGCTTTTCTTGGTTAAGGAATTGTTTAGAAGAATCTGAAAACTTACCTGTAAAAAAAAATTAATGAAATAAACTGTGTCTTCCTCTGCTAGTGCAAAATTAAGCCAGAAGGTTTTCCGTGGAAAGCAGTCTCCAGGTAAGCAATGCAAGAGGTACCTCTGCTCCACCACACGGAACTTTATGCCATGCACTCTAATGTAACCTCTGGGACAAAATGGTTTAGTGCATAGGGCCACTTCTGGCTGTTAGAAATCAGGTAAAATGCCTCAGGGTAACAATTTCCTGCAACATCCCTTCAAGCATTTCCAGAAACAAGGGGGAATGCAGTGTCACTATCTAGAAAGAAAGAATGTGTTTATAACTTTATGTGAGACTGACCTACAAGCGTTGTTTCCAGTGCTTTTATCCAATTTGCACACGTTCCTGGCAAAAATGCAATCTAAAATGGTTTCTAACTTCCCTACTCCACCCCCTGCAAAGTACAGTACCCACTCTATCTGAAAAATTAGCTTATCATTAGATCTGTGGCAAATTCCCTCACAGATGGTCTTTCTTTATCCTTTCAATATCTTAATGGGATCTTTATTTTGTGGCGATCAAGCTTAATAAAGGTCCATTTCACAAGACATCCTTCTTACCGTTATCACATTGTCTACAAATTTTGTTTTCAACCCCAAATACTCTATCAGGAATGTTTCTTCAAATATGCTAAATTTATCTCCAAAAACATTCTAATGCAGTTTTGCATACTCTCAGAATACAATAAAAGCTTTGCAGACTATTAACAGACTGCATTTGTTAGTGATCAAACACATGGGAACGTTTATAGACAGCCTTTATCCCACCATTTTTATTGCCATGTTTTCCTTAATTTCTACTTTTCGTACTAACTCTTCATCCAATACTCATCTGCACATTTAAATTTCAAATTAGTTTTTCTCTAGGCTTTTTCACAATTACAAGTTATCAGAAATCACTGACATATAGTAGTTATACACTTGCATATTAAATGCATCAAAATTTGCTCTGCCATAGTAGTGATTAACCAAAATCAAATTCCTATGATTATTTTGCCCAGATTAAACAGAAATCTCAACTAAATTGCTTAAGAGAAATTCAATGCAATTCCCTCTTCAGAATTAAATCGGAAGGGAAAGTTAAGGTTTACTGCATCCGGGAAATAATTTCTTGAATTGTGCAGTCATTGGTTAGAAAAATAAATACGTACTTAGGAATCACAGAATCACAGGATGGGTAAGGTTGGAAGGAACCACTGTGGGGCACCTGGTCCAATCTCCCTGCTCAAGCAGGATGAAGACTAAACCAAACAGAATCTAGGAAAAGTTGTCACCCTTTGGGGAAATTTACTTCAATACGTTGCTATTTTGTGGCAGCACATGTGCTTCTAACAAAAATACTGCTGTTTTCTGTAATCATGTAATCTCCTTAGGATCCCTAGGACACCACGATTTCTTTCTCCCAGCTTGCAATGAAGATAATAAGAAATCTTCCATGGCAATCTAAGGCTACGAACTATTCCTTCCAGAAGCCTCCCACATTATCACTTCCAAAGCTGTGTAATATACTAAATTCTAATAGGATTAACTCGGTATCAACTGTAACATGAACTAATGAACATGTAATGAAGTAGCCCAAAGCCCCTGTGATACATAAGTAGATAATTAGATAAGTTTCCCTTCCACTTGCTCATCACCCAAATGTTTTGCCTCTTACAAAATTGTGGGATTTCACAGGCAAGCAGAAACTGAGGAGAGGGACCCAGAAATCAATGAAATCTGCAAATTATATAAAAACTATGTAGGCTGCTTATACTTCTTTGGAAATACTATTAGTTGCCTATCTTAATCACTAGACACTTCTAGATCCTTGAAAACAGAACCCTAATTCTCTTTCTCAGATGAGGTTTATGCCAGAATCCTCAAAAGGGCCTCAGTACTGTCCCGTTCAATGCTGCAATGCCTAATTGTAAGCGTCCTGCAACGCAATGGAAGTCAGCCCTCTGAGACAGAGGAAATTACGTTCGATGCCCTGATAAGGATGAGGCATTCAGTTGCAGCACTCTCCTGGTGAGTTTTAGTACATAATATTGCAACAGATAAGCTTTACTCAAGGCGTCTGACTACAGTGTTTTTAACAAAAGCCACGCTGACTTCAGCGTCGGTTGAATTTAGTGCCGTTCGGTAGTAGCCAGGAATTCTCACGTGCTTTGTGAAGCGCCGTGTCAGGTTAGCATTGTTATTATACAGTCAAACTGCAGCAGAATTTAGAGGTCCCAATTAAGGAGGAATGAAGTAGCAGTTGGGATCTTCAGTTAATACCACAGAGGGAAATTTAAAGCTGCTTGCTGGAGACACTTAAAAGGGCAATAAAGATTGGCACTGCAGATGCCACAGAGTCAGCAGTGCAAGCAAATAGGAGACGGTAAGGTGCGGTCTAGAAAGTTAAAGAAAATAATCCCACAGCACAAGAGAGGGAACAATGGAACATCAGCATAACAAGATGAAAATTATTTTAAAAGATACACATGTTGCAAGCCAGTATTTGTTGAGACTAGAAGGAAGATGACTGGAGCTGTCAAGACATGAAATGATAAGGGCCTGAGTGAGAGTTCTGGTCATGTGAATGGAAAACAAAGGCTGAATCAGACTGAGATTGAGCAGGAAGGAGTAAATGTACCATGCTAGCAACAGCAGAAAGAGAAAGAAAAATGAAAAGGCAATGAAGTCTAGTGTGGAATAACATGTATGGTCACGTACATACTGCCCTGATATCGTGGCATTTAAGGTAACAACATTTTAGATTGACTTCTCATTGGACTGGTAGTTACAGCTTCCTAGCCAGATACCTTTGGCAAAGCCAGGCTGAGAATAAAGACGAGGTGCTGGAAGGAGGCTGTGCAGTTGGAGCTGCAGGCACAACTCCTCAAGTGTTGTGAGGTGGTTTGTTTTTTTCCTTCAGCAAATAATTTCATATTTTATGCAGCTAAACAGAGTATACTTGTACTAAAAAAATTAATAATAATAGAAGACATAGCCTGTACTGAATTTTCAAAAGTCTGTTCTTTCTTCTTTTCTGACTAGAAAGCTGTGTGCAGTTGAAAACAGTACTTTAGTTCTTGACCCGCTCTTAAATGACCCGGCGTTGTCCCATCGATTAACTGTTTCATAAGAATATGCTAAAACTTGGAGGGATGAAGACCTTAGTATTAAAAAACACTCACTTCAACGGCTGCCTGGTCATTAAAGACAGCACCATCCTTCTGAAAGGACTGATCTTAGGCATTTTTCCTAAAAAAAACCCCAAATCTAAAATCAGTTCAGGGTCATTTGTAAAATCTGACTGAGGTCAAATGCATTAGGATCAATTTTCCCCAGATTCTCCTGCATTAAGAAATATGAAGGTACATCCCTGTTTTCTTTGTGCCTTTACTGCTGGTGACCCTAAACTCATGTTTCCAGATGACTTTCAGATACAACATCTTTACAGAAACTGTGCAAGGATTATCTTGACTTATGTGACAGTGTCCTGGTCTTTGAAAGATTGGTGGGATAACTTTGGCAACCATGAAGCATATTGTTAATTAGAAATTAGAGGTTGCGAAATTTTAAAAGGGATGGTGAGCCCCAAACTGTTATTCATCAGCTACACCAGCTGGACAGGCAGTGGTGAGATAAATTTTTTAAGCAAAAGGCAGGCTGCAGCACATTCTGAGTCAAGAATTTATGGAGCAGTTGCACAATTCAGCTATAGAGTAAACAGTCAAGAGAAAATAAAAATAGAAAAAAGAAATACATAAACCCACTCCAGCAGAAACCAACTGGCTCTTTAATTTTATTATGTTTAAATGTTTTCTTCCTGAAATTAATAGCTTTATTCTCCCCACTTGTAAAATTATAATGCACAAAAATGAAAGGGAAAAGGTATAACTTAAACTAGTCAGGATTATTTTACACAAATGTATCTAATTTAAAAAAAAAAATCCGAGTTTTGTTGATTGCTCGAAATTTTGAACAAAAATAAAATCAAAATTTCAACCTGCCAAACCCTATGACAGCGGGAATTTAGAAGTCACAGCATAAAATTGAGCTACTGGCAGTAGCTGCCACCACTAAGACACTCTGGTGTTTTACTAGCGGACTAAGCTATTTTTTTTCATTGTGAAACACAATAGCGTTGACATCGTGTTGAACACACAAAATCCCCAGCACTTTCATCGAGCCACTGAGGGACAGGCTTCCAAGGACCACAGCATTTTCCTTACTGACAGGAACAAGTGTGTAAACCGAGGAGAGGGGCTGGCACAATTCAGATAACACCGTATGAGAACAGGCATTTAATTTAATCTGCAGACAATTACTGGCAAAGCTGCTTTTGTGCGTCGGGTTTAATTCCTGGCCTGTGAAGTCATGAAATGGTGCTCAGCAGAGCAGAAAGGTGAGCAGCATCCTGTTAAGTGAAAGCAAAGAGGCCATTTTACGGGTGGCTCCATAAGCTGGCTAAAGCGGGGGCCTGTGTCCCCAACAAAGAGCTCTGATTCCCAGCCACATTCCCTCCCGACCCACCCCAACCACCAGCTGCAAAGTAACTTCACACAAACAATGGTTAAGCCTCTGACTTGTGGCTTGAAGCAATTTCTTTGTCAGACTTTTGTCTGCGGACATAATTAGTTATTTGCCGGGGAATTTCTTGGCACAGCTCGCAGCCCAACACTTTTGAAACCAGCACGGATTTCGACCCATGGGGAAAAGAGGTCCAAAAAGCTTTATTGTCAGAAGGCATTAAATTAAGGATATAAGTAATTGGAGAGAAAGTGTTGCTTGAAGGTATCGGGAACCCACTGGATATGTGCCATTTCTGGGATGCTCGCAAGGGAGCTCTATAAAAACAGAAAGAGGAAGTAGAAATGTTAACTATTTATTTGTACCTAACACACTATTTATCAAGGTTGCTCGAAGCCCTAGATTTGCATAATGATGCGTGGCACTGAGCCATGCCTGGTACCTGGAAAACCTTGGAGACTTTCCTTAGCTTACAGAAACAGGAAAAGGAGCCCCTCGATTGCAATGAGTATGTCTGGATTTGAAGCCCACATCTGTGGGCTTCCAAGCAGGGGTTCAGAGATGCAGCAAGGCAGGAGTCAGAGCAAGGAATGAATTATTTATTAAATTTACAATACCTTTTATATATTCTAGTTCCATAAAGCAATTGAACAGTGCTCACACTTCTCCTAGGGTGATTGGTCAAAGTCTCAGACACCCACTTAGAAATGTTTTTTCCTAATATAATGTACACAAGGTCAGAAGATACCAGATATGGATGCTATTTACAAAAACCCTATCTCTTGTTTACATAGCTTACACAGCAAAGGAAAAGTTCTCACAGAATGAATGCAAGAAGAGAAAATTTCCCTGCTAACAGCATTTCAGCATCCACACACATCCAGTAGTTCTTTTTTATTTCAGGCTTGTGCACCTGAGAATGCGGCCGAGCGTAGGGCAGAAACTTCAGGGACGTTTGTGGCTGGAGTTTTGGGCAGGGCAGAGGGGAGTTTGGGGAGTTTAGCCGCAGAGGATGCTGCTGCAGTGCCTGTGCTGGTCTCAGGGGCAGCATGGCAGATCCGTGCTGCCGTCAGTGCTGGGACCGTTCACCTGCCGAGACAAGCTTCCCAGAGAAGCCAGCTGAAACCCCACCAGTTCTTGTGGAATGAGGCCACGCCAGAAGCTCCGGAATAGCGGCAGAGCCTGCATTTCTCCTTAGGATTGTGTACTTAGCAATCGCACCTGTGACCTGCCGTGGAGCTGAAGATGCTGCACTGGTGATCTGCTGGCTAAACGGGACACAGAGTCATGGGATCACAGAATGGGCTGCGCTGGAAGGGACCTTTAAGTCGTCCACTTCCAACCTCCTCTCATGGGCAGGGACACCTTCCCCTGTCCCAGGTTGCTCCAAGCCCTGTCCAACCTGGCTTTGGACACTTCCAGGGATCCAGGGGCAGCCACCGCTGCTCTGGGCAGCCTGTGCCAGGGCCTCCCACCATCACGGGGAAGAATTTCTTCCTAAAATCCCATCTAAACCTACTCTCTTTCAGTTTAAAGCCATTCCCCCCAGCCTGTCACCACAGTTCCTGACGTCTGCGATGCCAGCTATACCCACTGACAGTAACCATATCAGTAGCTGATAAATATATCCAAATGAGGAAGGAATCAGATTGGAAATACTGAAAATAGTCAACCAAGGAACATAAGATATGAACAGATTTCAAGCATAAGACAGACAGATAATTATTATGGCAAAAACGAGATAATTTTATTATCATTAATATTTTTAACTTTCTGTAAAAAAAAAAAAGCTGGAATAATATCCTTTTAGTGAAATGTTTTAAAATAATTCCATATAACTATTTTTCAGTAAATATTACTAATCAGGAACGTGTGTACCAACATTCAATATCTGCATCTGGCAGTAAAGTCAGATGTAAAGGCTGACTATGAAACTCCTGATTTCACAAATCCAGTGACAAAGCTGCTGTCCACTTTTCTCAAGGTAAAATCAAATATTAAAAAATTGTACATGCAAACATAGAGCCTTCAGCATAACAAAGTTTCATATAAAATGCTTACATTCACAAAGTATTAAACACAATTTAATACTTCCCTCTAATCACTAGACTAGAAAGAATTGAACATTCACAGAGTTAAAAAAATTCACATTATTCTGATTATTGCAGATACAATCTTTAAAAATTATAATGTAAATAATACTTAATAAACTTTTAAAATAAAAATCATCAAAAAGCAAAAGCAAGGTCATTAATTTTTAAATCATATTTGAATAAATATGAAAAACAGAGACAAGGGAATATCTTCAGCAGTTTGGAATCCAGCATCTGTAAAATACACAATCTCTACTTATAGGAATGATTACATTTGGCTTTTTTTAAAGTAGGTAACTCTTGGTATAAAAATGCTAGAGAATCCTGACGAAAATTTTAATTATAAAAAAGTAATGGAATTATTTAGCTTTATAAAAACGTCAGACTCAGAAAAGCTGTTTACCGTTTATAGGATAAATGGTCTATATATTATGTAGTGTATGTATTATATAATTGAGTTACCGTTTTTATTTTATTCGTAGCTTTTAAAAATATGCTTAAATATTAGAGTAAATACGAACCGTATGATTCACGGGGAATCCTCTAAATAACTAAAAAATATTGCCTAACTATTTCTAAGGTTTGGCCATCCCCAATCAGATGTCAACACGACTTGATTCTTTCATTTTACCCTTAGTTGGAATGCTTGTACTTTCAAAGATGAAGAATTGACTTAAGGAAGTTACCCTAAAATACAGAGAAGAACAACTTGAAGGCAGCTTTATGAAACTATTAATTCTTCAAATACTGGTACGGGGGATTTTCAGAACAAATTGAGTGGTTTAGGAGCAAAAAATCTCCACAATCAATGAGGTAAATTAGATTGGAAAGGCAGAAACTTTCTGTACCATTTCATACAAGTCCACAATGCTATTTCATGCAGCTTAGATGGGAAGTTAAATTCTAACCTTCTGTCTCTGTGTAAAATATAAAGATCACATTTTATTTCAGTTTATCCATCTGAAAATGGACTCTACCATCACGACAGTGAAGCTGGACAAGTTTCTGAGTACTACCATTTTTTTCCCAGTGAAGACACTGTAAAATTATTCAGCAGTGGGGAGATTAATATACGATGCTCCAGTACCAGTTCCAGATAGATTTCAGCATTCCTACTCAGTGCTGAGTATAAAAGTAACTTCCCAGCATACAGGTGGACAGAGGCCAAAACAGGACATACTGCTGGTGAACAGCTAGCATAAAGATTAATCACAGAAACAATTGGATTAAGACCAAAAGGATTTAGCAGCTGTCCGTAGCTTACCAAAAGAACAACAGTTCATGGCTTTTACAAATAGAAATCAACATTTCATTTACAGTTCTGAATTGAGCACATTAACCAGACTGCAGAGTCGTAAGTTACTTCTCCAGTGAATAAACAGTGGAGTTAGTCAAGCTGCCAGTCCTTTTCCCTAAGACAGGACTATCACATACAAGGCCCTGCACTCCCTAGAAGCTTTCATTTCTCTCCTGCCAGGTCCTTCTTGTTATTATCTGTTGTGTTAGCTGGCTTCATGCAGTGTCCCGGGTGGAGTGATGTGGGTTTTCAAGCAGGGGTTCAGAGATGCAGCGAGGCAGGAGTCCAGAGCAAGGAATGAATTATTTATTAAATTTACAATACCATTTATATATTCTAGTTCCATAAAGCAATTGAACAGTGCTCACACTTCTCCTAGGGTGATTGCTCAAAGTCTCAGACACCCACTTAGAAATGTTTTTTCCTAATATAATGTACACAAGGTCAGAAGATACCAGATATGAATGCTATTTACAAAAACCCTATCTATTGTTTACATAGCTTACACAGCAAAGGAAAAGTTCTCACAGAGTGAATGCAAGAAGAGAAAATTTCCCTGCTAACAGCATTTCAGCATCCACAGAGCGACAGCAGAAGGAAGAATGCCAAAGTGGAATCGACCAACCAAAGTTTCACCTTGTTTTCCAACAAACAATAGAAAGTGCAACTTAACAGAATTGGTCCATTTTAGGTTGACATCTCATCCTGTATAAGGCCCAGCCCAGCAGAATCTCACGGATCTTCCCAAAAATGGACAAACGCTGTGGAGCAGAGGAGTGTGAACGCACAAACGATGAGAGAGGGGGAATCAACAAGACTGAAGGAAGTGCAAACAAAGGCTAAATGAAGAAGGAAACAGAATGAGCTACCTTCCTCTGCCACTGCACACCAACAGAATTCTCCATCACGGGCTTCACCTCCTCCATGCAAATTAACCTGGGAACTCCATAAACCTCTTGGATCATTTTTTTGTAGTTGGTAAGGCATTGCCAATCGGGCACAATCATTTCCTTTTGTTTCATAACAGGATCAGCATCCTTACAAAACCTTTAAATTTTTACCTTAACATCCATGAAACCAGAGCTGTCCTAAACCAGCAAACCTCTAAGCAGCTTACCCCTCAAAAATGCACGCCACGAATCCAATCTCAAGCAGGAAACAATGCCACTTGGAAATCAGAACATCTGCTCTCGGCTGGAGAGATGGTGCGGCTCAGCACAAACTGGGAGAGGTGATACTTCAGTAGGCAGGATTACAGATAGTCACGAGCAAATGATGACAGAAGGTGCAGCACCCAAGGGTTTTCGAGCTCATTTAAACTCTTAGAAAATTTTTATCCTTGCAACCCTTAAGGAGTTGGGAGCTGAACAGGGCATCTACCTTTTGAAAATGCAAGGCTAAGAACTGTCCACAAAATTAAGATAATTTCCCACGTCATGTCAAAAATGTAACGCTTCAAGAAGCAACATATCAAGTTACATCTAATCCATAGCTTCAGAAATTCAACTCAAGTAAAACTCAGTAAGCCAAAAAAAAAAAAAGAAGCTCAGAAGAAACTTTTCTAGATACAGTAGACACAGATTCCTTGCTTAGCCACAGAATAATACAGATACTTCCTGGAACTCCAGGGGAACAAACTATTGCTTTTAGAAGTAGCAGAAATAGGTAGGTACAATTCTGATCTTTCTTAAACATGCTAGAAGCTCATAAACAGGGAGATGCAAACATGTTGATCTCTAGCAATAGGACATCCATTTGTTTTCAAGATACAAGGATAAAGAGTCCTCTTACAGAAACACCCTTATCTTCCCAAAGAAGAAAAAAAATGACATTTTCATGTGACAACGGACAACGCCAGCTACTGTCTACTGCCCACTTATTTGAATCAGCTCTTCAGAGTCCCTGATGGAAATTCAGGAAGAAAAATCCACTCTACATATAACCTGCATTAGGTTTGAAGCAGTATTCAATGTGATCACCATATTTGAGAATGAACCCTGCAATTTCCACTCAGTCAAGATGTATTTCCAGGCTATTTTGGAAGAAGTGACTGAAAATTGGCTAGGGAATTGATAGTGACTAGAAATGAAGTTTTTACCCCAGTGGAGAGACCAATGAGTTTTATAACTCATGGTAGTACAAATCCTGAGAATTGTGAAAGAAACAGGGTCTCAGCAAGTTAATGTCTCCAAACTTTATTAGTTTATATGGCAACTTACCTGACAAAGGAGAACATGAGAAGAAATGCTTGAGGCAGTGCACAAGGTGGTAAAATTCTAAACTGGTAATGTAAAACATTCCAGATTGTAGATGAAAGTAAATTGAATAAACCTACCCTAATTCTTCATGACTTCAAACATTATTCATTCACTAACCATTCATATTAGAAGAGCATTTTGAATTAGCAGTCATGAATGAGAAGACTTACATAGGAATATCTTTACTTGTATGCTACTAAAATGATAGTCAGACTGCAGGAGACTTGAAAAGCCAAGAGAAACTTGTGTCTTATGTTTCTTTCACTAAGAAAAGTGAAGCAGTATGTAGAAGATAAAAGACTCTAAAAAATTCATCAGATTCAATTCTCAAAATAATATTTTCAGGCAATTACAGCCTTGGCTTCATCTGTTGATCCAAATCATCCAGCAAGTTCATACTGACGAGAAAAGCTTGTATTTATTTGCATTTCAAACAGCTAAAAATTAGCTCAAGATGCTATATTTATCTGGATCCTTACATACAGATTTTAGTACAGGGCTATTTTGGCCTTCAGAACACAACTCCCTGTCGAAAATGTTAAACAGGAAGCTGGAAGTTTTGTCAGATGAAATTGCCAAAGAACAGAGTTAATATTAGAAGCACTTTTAAACTTTAGCTTGATGCTTTTGTTAAAGCGAATTAAGTGAAAATGAATGTGGGCATAGGAACAGTCAGGTTCGGGCTGCCAAGTTCTCATGCTGAGAACCAGGGGAGGATGTCCTTTCAAAATGTTTGGCTGGCAGATGCAGAAACACAAATTGCATCAGTTTACACTCAGTCCAGGTTTTCAAGATCTGTCTCCCACACAATAACACCGTTGGAATGAGCAGCTGGATCCTGAGGCTTGGTTCTACAGGAAAATGGGCATTCTGTGCCTGCAATATATGAAATATCCAAATTGTTTCACATCAGACAGGTGCTGGGTTTGTGTCTCATAGCCACAGATTTTCTGTAATGGGGTTGGTATAAAAATACTACACAACTATGTGAGTTTATCACGAGAATTTCAACAACAGAGGTCACATAACTCACAAAAAGTCAATTTCTATTAGAAGGATGTAAGTCACAAAGCTCACAATATTTTTACAGCTGGGAATTATGGCACTCCTCTAACTCCAAATTATTAGATGGCATCTAATAAAACAGCAAGGCAGTCCGAACTGCTCATACAGATGACATAATATCAGTCCAGGTGACAGGATCTGAACTGACAACACTTTGGGGACAGAGATTCTGGGAGATCAAACTACCTTGCAGCTTGATGAAGAGATGGCTGTCGGGCTGAGACAGCCCCATACGACCTGCAAAGTGCTTCTCATATCACAGACTGCATCCCTGATCCACAGTTTTAAACAAAAAGCAATCCTCTCTTAGTTTAGACAGTGGTCAATATTGACTATAGTTCCTAAAATAACACTTCTTCAACACAGAATAATACTGGTATTTTTTGCTTCCAAAAGATTGTTTTGCTTTTACTGTGAGTGATTTAAACATCCCTCAAATCTTTCTGCCTATTTACCTCCAGACTATGATCACATCAGCTTAGCGATTTCATTTTGATGATATATCGAGCCAATTATACTTTATAGATCTCAAGAACTTGCTTAAGCACACTCCTGCTGTTTTTTAAATCAACAAAAGAAGGCTCAAATGCAATACTTGCAGATTAATTATAAAATAAGGTTTATTACAGCTACTTACCATTAGCCTGAATAATTGTTATTGCAGCATAAATATTAGGATTCTTTGATTATATGCCTCTATCTAATTCCCAGTGGGAAAAAAACCCCAAAAAAACAAAAAACCAAAAAAAAACCAGAAGAGCCTTTGCTAGAAAGACCCTATAATAACAAAGCAAAAACTGTATCAAAACAAAGAGGAAAGGTCACTGTCACCTCAGTTGTGACTCAGCCAGTCATTCTCCTCTTCCCCAAGTCCTGCTCTGGGACTGTCACCCCTTCTTTCTATTCAAGCTGCAAACCATTGGGGAAGAAGCTTGGGGTTTTTTCTGAAAAAAACCCACTTTATCAACAGCCCAGTTTACCCAAAGTACATTGATTGATTTAAATCACTCTGAGAGAGTGGCCTTTAAACCAGGTTCTCTACAGAAAATAAAAATAATTCTCGCATTCCTTTCCATTAAGATTTTCAAGAGAAACACTGATTTTAATCAGTGTTTTACAGCTAATGAGGCTAATATTTTACCATATATATTAAAAATAAGCACTTTGGTTTAGGATCTTCTATTCTAAACCTGAAGAAAGGGGGGGGAAAAAAAATCATCCCAGAATAATTAAATGAGAAATCAGACTATAGTTAGGGAAAAAAAAGGGGGAAAAAAAAAAGCAAAATAAACTAGATTTACAGTAAACTTCAATAGTGAAAACGATAAGTCTGTTTCAAGTGGACACTGAATAATCCAGTTAAATGCTGGAGCGCCCCTCACAGTGCTATCAAAACCCAGAAACCTTTTCCTTCGGAAGCGTTCCTTGGCAGCAGAGCAGCAGTGAGACACTTCGGGAGAAAACACATAACCTCTGAATGTCCGAGTAATTGATTTGAGGTGAGCACTAAATGACAGCTGCCAGCAAACCCGTTCACAGCTCAGCTCTCCTGTCCCGTCGGCCCGCCCGGCGCAGCTCCCGTGCTCACCGGTCGCTCCCCCTGTGTCGTCCTGCCCTCTCCTGGTGCAGCCAACGCGTGCAGGACACACCGCAAACGCACCGAAAAGCGAATTCCTGTGCAGCGCCACCAGGCCAGAGCCACACGGACCGCACGCCAGTTTGCTGCAGGTTGCACGCACTGAACTCCCTTAAAATCACCTCTCTGGGTTCTGATCGATCGCTTGTTAAGTGTTTATGGATAGAAAAGGATCTTTCCAAACACAAGAGAAATTAAATCGTATCTTTATGCGACAAAGTAAACTGCAGTTCTGTTTTTGCTATGGCTTCATTTGTAGAAAGAGCTGAATTAATGCTTTATTTTATAATTGCTAAATATTTTTCTCATAATCTGATCCAAGTTCTCTGTGTAAACTCAATAAATACTTAGATAATGGGAGAGTTTTGAGAGACAACCACATGCTCAGATATCTGGGTGGTATCTCCTGATTAGGTGAGTTAAAAATCTGAAGTTTCATCTCATTTGATGTTTTCTTTTATCCCAGCACTATGATACTGCCTTGCCATGTTCTCTTCATTAACGTACTTGTACGCATTTGACAAACTCTAGGCTTGCTACCCAAAAGTGCAAACACTCAAACGTAAAAATGTTCCCCATGAGTCAAAAATCTTAACAAAATTTGATAAAAAACCTCCCTCATGGCTGCTGTGATAGCCTTTCCACCTTCACCACCAGAGCCAGAGTGCGTGGAAAAGGAAGAACTGCAGATTGCTTTGCACAATTGGGTGCTGGGAAGCTCAGAATCTGCTTTAACAAACTAGGTGAAACTCTCAGATAAGCACTCTAAGCGTTTTTAGGGCATTTGCACAGAGTGAACAATGATAATGGAAACTTGTCAAAACGTTGCAGAATAACAGGAAAGTTCTCGCTTTTTAATTTTTTCTATAGGAAAAGAATTCCTTATTTTCTGCCCCTGCTCCCCTGAAAGCAATCCTACACAGGGGTCATCTTTGGGCCTTGGCCTCTCACAGTGATCTGAGGGTTGCAGCTGAATTTAGAACCTTAACAAGATTTTATGACAAAATGAACATCTGAACCCGTAAAAGTTTGCTTTCCAAACAATAACAGCTGGACTAGTGAAGACAGGTTAGAACAAACAAATGCTCTTGTGGGCATCAAAGAACAAATTTCTTCTAATTTTTAATGTAGGTACTCTAGTAAAAGGCTTATAAACAACTAAACAGCCCTTCATAGAGGGACTTAGCCCACAGTGTTGGTAGAATGAAAAACTCCAAGTCTGAAGAACCCAGGAAAGGATCAGCTCTAATCTCCCATCCCTAACAGGACTATCTTTGTTTTTCTATAAAATAGTTTTTGTCTTATCCTTGCCAGAACCATGCTAGCAGAGTCTATGAAGGAAATATTTTCTAGAGAACATTTTTTTGTTTATGTCATATGGAGAGGTCAAGGATCTTTCCCAGGCAAATGGCAAAACTACTGCTCTGAGAGGAAAATGTATATTTATACTCACAGACTCACAAGTTCTACTGCAGTCAATAACAGTTTTAGAAGCACTGATGTAACAATATGTTATAAAATAATAGAATATTTTAACCAAATATTAGGATATTCTAGTTTCCTGATAGCAAGTTGCTAATGAATTCATTTCCCATTGAAATTCCAAAGGGGTGATTTTCTTACTCTGGAGACAGAAGAATTGGCTTGACATATAATTTGAATTTATCATGCCAATTTGCAGGATTCCAGGACGATTCCACACTAATTATGCATCTACCAAATATTTTCCTTTTCTAACTTTGTTACCTTGGCAATTACTGCCTGGAACACTCCGAGTATCCCGCACTGCTGTTCGTACAGATACAAAGAGTTTGAACCAAACTGCTCTGTCTCAATAACAATATAGCCACAGAAAAAGGGAGAGAGCATTGTCATCTCTTTCTAACTGCACTGCTAGGAGAAAACTCAGTGATGAAGGGAGCTTAAAACATCTAACTCTTACTTGAAAAAGGCCCAAACATTCCTTGGGAGAAAGCAAGCTCATATATTCACATTTCTAAGACCTTTAAACCTGCAGAGAGAAAATCCTGAGATCCAAGAGATGCCATTTCTTGGCACCTGATTCACCTGGCAAAGGCACAGGTGGATCTGAAGCGAGCTGTTAAAATTCTCATCGGCAAACCCTGCTCTTTGCGCTGTCACGCTCCTTTCTAGATGCTTGGTGGCACTTGTGGCACGGTGCCACCACCTCGTCAGGCAGGTTCAGATCCACAAACCCTGCTCCCTGGGCTCACAGCTGGCCTGTCAGATGGGAAGAAGCACGATCCCGGTCTTTCGCTCTGCATAATTACTGTTTCACACGTGCCTGAAATGCTCATTGGCACCCAGAGCACCCCAGGCGTGCACCTCACGGACAGTCTGACACCCGAAGGCTACAACGATGGGGAGGAGCCAGCTCCATCCCCATGCCAGAGGTTTTTTAATTCCATTTCTCAGTAATTGCTCATATGTGGACTAGGAAGTGTTTAGATACATTGTATAATAGAACATTCAGCATCTCTCACGCATTGTGTTTGGATGTAACCAGTGCGCCCATGCACTGGGATTCTGAATATGCACAACATTCATAATTCACTTTGAGGAAAAAGACTGTCTTTCAAGTGAATAGATAGAATATGCTAGGTGCTTTTTGGTCGGTTTCCCCCATCAATATACTTCTTCCTCCTATGGCTGTACTATTTAAACATTATTTTACTGTGTTACCTGCTACTTTACCATAAAACCAGCTTATGCCTCTACTGGCTTGGAGATTGAGCGAAGGTAGTACCTACAGCTAAAAAGAAAACTGCCAAAAAGAAAGGAAAAGGAGGCATTTTCTCCTCTTCAGTTAGGAAGATTCTGGTGCTTTTGCTGTATGCATTGAAGCAATAATGCTGTACAGGTGGTAACAGAGTCTCAGTCTCGCTCCCTGGCAGAGCTTTGTCTCACCCTTTCCGCAGTTCCAGTCAATGCTTCCATCACTGTACAAAATCTTTTCAGTAGACAAGACATTCTCTTCCTATTAGAGACTTTTCTCCAGCTTTCTTTTATCACTCCCTCTCACTCCTCTGCCCTCAGCAGCTCACTACCTGTTCTGTCCAGGGAAGATCCAGAAACCTTTCTTTGATTCAGAGCTCTTCATCACAGGACACCATAATAAATCACAGCTACCTAAGTCTATTCTACAGAAAAAAACCCCCTGCTACTGCTTCAGTCTGTGAAACCTCTCAGAAAAAACACTGCTCCTTCCAGTGGCCTTCTCCTTACCCACTCACAGAAGGTGCAACTTTCTGCACTTGATTTATTGGGAAGAATCTAGGCTTTAACAAGAGATGAGATATGAAAGTCAGAAGGGACTTTCTGTTAGTCTTTTGTTAGAAAGAAATGCAGCAATTTGAGATCTGAAATTCTGATGTGGATGTGTCTATATCTGTGCTCTTCAGCAAGTTAAAGTGCTTCTTACCTGCACTCGTTCTGTCTTTAACAATAAGCAATAGTACACATAGTAATGGTTAGTGGTCACTGCTGATTATTTAATCACAGGATAGCTCTGAACCTGCATTGTTTGCTCTAAATCCACTGCCTACAAAGCCTGTTGTAAATCCCGATCAAAATTTAAAAGGAAAGAAAAAAGATCCTTCAGGTTTTTGGGTAAAAACTCATCTTTACAAAAAGTGTGACATAGCCATAATTGTGGCAAAGGACTCCAATGCTTCTTGACTGAGTGAAAACTAAAAGTTTTTATTAAAATGTTTTAAACAATCTTTTCATATCTATAGTCTCATTTGTTCACTTTATGCTTCTTATAACAAAAAGAAGAGACATAATCACTGTGCCTTTGGGGGTTAACAGAACCCTTGTGACTACTTGTAACCATGGAAATATGAAGAGCTACTCAGAGCCCAACATCAAACTAACAGAGGTGCTGGGAGACAGAAAATAGGTATATGATGAATTTGCTACACATGAAAGCCCATTGAAACTGTACCAACTGCATTAACCACATAAAAAACAAAGTCACAAAGCCTTTTAATTGCTTAAAAGCATATGGCATTTGCCATGGCTTCTCACAGAAAATAAAGGGAAATGCCTTTAAAGGTTTGGTTTTAAAGCACTGAGTGCATCCGAACTAGTTTAAAAGCAGAGACAAATAAGAGGTAAAAATGGTCACTATGTGAATAGAAAGAGTAACAATATGCATGAAAAGACTAAAAAAAGCCCCTTTGAAGAAGCAAGGTTTTCATGGACTAGGATTGTCGTTATGGAGATTATGCAACCAATGGCCAGTGACATCTGGGCTAGTCTGCACCAAGCACCATCAAGAGTGTTTTCTTGTCCTCTGCTGGCAGTCCCGAATTTACCAGAATCAGAAACACCTAAGACAAGCAAACACTCACCTGATGATTTATCGACCTATCTGCCTTATAATAACAAGGCATGGGCATATCTAACTGCCTTCCCTGTCACAGCCCAAGCCACAAAACACTGTTTAACCAAGAGCAACTCCGGTCCTCAAGCACAGTCATCCTCAAAAAGAGACACCTTTGGGAAAAGAGGAAAACACGTGCATTCCTTGCTGGAATAAGCCAGACATGACCAACAATAGAAGAAAAATCCTTTCAATAATACATCTCAGCAAATTACATCTACTTGGAAGATAAAATAACGAATGGAATAGGAAAAAACCCTACAACATATGTGCACACTGTGTACACATTGCACAGGTGCAGGGTGACTCGAGGAGCCAAAATGCGCCAGCACAATCAAACAGATACTCTCTCACTCTTGTAGCTCTGGTACCATCAGACAAACTGCTCAGACCTCACTGTGTGACCAGCTGCTTTTCTTTAGCCCATTGATATCTACAGAATCAGAACTGTCTTCAGGACTAATTGTAGGTGAAAAGTGAGACCTTCTGGGCCTATGTTAGCAGAACGAAATACACATTTACTGTCTCTCACAGCTATGAGTTGCTGGTTCATCACACCATCATTTTCCCCATTCACCACAATTATTTTGCAGGTCTTCATTAAATTTTAAACTCAGGATTAGGTTAATGCCATGAAAAATGAAGATACCACCTGAACAACATTTTCTTGCCATTTCTTTGTCATCTTACTTGTACTTTCAGTTTCAGAGCTACCTTGCATACCTTTGCAGATATGCTGAGTTAGGGTACGTGCATTACCCACAGATTATTACAAAATCCAAATGGATTCCACAGGGTTACATGAGATATACAGAATGCTTTTCTAGTGTGCCAAGAGAATCTTGGCTACCCTTCATATTTCCAATAAGTGTGTGATTTCTTTTTTAAGTCATATTAGGGAATTCAATACTCATGAGAAATACCAAACGCAATTGGTAGAAATGTCTGAATACAGGCCAAGTAATAAAAGTCTGGGGTTTTTTCTTAGTGCAAAATCTTCACATTGGCCAATTAATATAATCATTGATCAACTTACATTATTATTTGTGGTGTTTTAGCCTTTTACCCTCTGAACCTCAAGCTAGTACCTAAAATCACAAACAAAAAGATAACATGAAAAAATAATTAGGTGTACCACAACAGAACACCAGCAGAAAGAACAATGATTTTCATTTTTACCTTGTATTTCAGTGGAGAATCTTGAGAGACTTAAAAAATACTAAAAAGTATGCTTTGAAACTTTACGCCATTTTATGCCATCAGCATAATGAAGTATGACACAGCATAAGGATTATGGAAGCAAACCTACTGAAATTCCAAATAATTGGCTACCCCAAGCTGCTACTTCCACTTTGGAGACTGAATTAATTACAAGGTCAAGTGTAAAACAACAGTAGAAAACCACATATCTTCTCAGGATTACCCTCCTGAGAAGGTAGGAAAGACTTTTAGCATAGATTTTCTTTCCACAGAAGGAAGAGAGCTGTAGATATCACACCAAGGCAGGAGGAGTATGTGAGGAAGCGCTGAACAGGATTTTATTTTGTTGCAAGTTTGTCTGTCATTAAGTTGTTAAGATTCCCCTGTAATCTCATGCATGGCTTCTCCATCTCGGCTTCAAACATCGGTTCATAGGACATCTGGAGATGATGCAAAGCTTGTAAACAGACAACTTCCAGGAAGCACATCCAAGGAAGCAAAGAAATGGACGGGGGAATAAACACGGTAAGTGCACACACAGAGTATCTCAGGTTTCATTAGCATTATGTGAAAATCATCGCAGTAATACTGGACAAGAAGTGCAACTGCCCACTGGCATTGTTTACTAAAAAATTGCATTGTTTTGGGTTTCTCAGGTTTCATTAGCATTATCTCAGGTTTCATTAGCATTATGTGAAAATCATCGCAGTAATACTGGACAAGAAGTGCAACTGCCCACTGGCATTGTTTACTAAAAAATTGCATTGTTTTGGTCATTGAAATACGTTGATTAACATATCCTAGAGAAATCTGCAGCACTCGAAGCAAGCCATAAGCATCTGCTTAGACATGTACCACCTGCCCTGCCCTGGGCTCCTGGGGCAGCCTCACGGCCCCTCGTTTATCTGGCAACAATGAATGTTTTAGTCACGCTCCCTCCACTCCCTCTGACTCCATGGTCAAGCTGCTGTATCACACTTGGAAGAAACATCAGCAGGACTGACTTAAAACAGTATGACAACGGTCCAGACTAGTCCTGCTATGCCCTTCTTGTCCCCAAACACGTGTTCATGGTGAGCGGATAGGTCTGTGTTATGTTTAAGATAAACAGCGTAACAGGTCACTTTGATGATCATCTTTCTGCTCATCACACTCAGAACTACCAGGGGTTTGTTTTTTTCAGAAGTAAAAATAAAAAATAATTGCTCACAAAGCATGGAATAATACTTTATATGAGTCAAAATCATTCTGTAAAGGCCCTAATTTTCATGTTTGTGGCCACATATGGAAAAATAAACATCACATTGATATCAAAGAAGTGCAATATACAAGAATAGTTAAAATTTATGCCACTCCCAGTGACATGCACATAATTAATAAGCAGATCCGTGAAGTCACGGAGTGGGTGTGCAGAGGGTGGGGCCTGTATCAGATGTGGGAGGGAGATTTGTAGCTTTTCTTCAAGTTCAAACTGGGCAACTGCAGGAGAAAGGAGTGGTGGATGCAGGTCCAGCATGGAAACGGAGCTGAAGGCCTGTGACTCACAGGGTGCAGAACCTCCTGGCTACCACTCACGGGGAACAAGCGGAGGTTAAAGGCCCCTTGCTTTCCTTTATTAAATCCCTCCCTTCAAACCCAAGAGATTGTAGCAGCAGTCTGGCCAAGAATACATTTCGCATGACATCGGTGCTTACAATTTTCAACAGCTAAACGCACAAAACACAACAGATGCCAGGTCACTCACGTGGGAAATAAAATGTGCAAGGAAAAGTAGCTCTCCACCTTTCCTAGGCAAGTTTTGCTGCTGAGAAAAGAGTCGAATTACCCTTGCAGAACCTGAACTCATCAGTGGGACATCCTGACACCTCCCAGCTCCAGGCTGCAGTTCGCATCCCCCAGAGCACAGCTCCTGAGCATGCAGGTCGGCGCCCAGGGGCTGGTGGGGCCAAGGGAGGGTCTAAAAGGTGCGGGGTTCGGGGAAAAACATTGCAAGGGAGCTCCACTGCACACTGTGTTCCAGGGTCCAGTGCCTGCCACCCCTCAACAGTGCCTTAGTTTGTCCTTTCTCCTCATCAGTCTTTTGCTCAGGCATCTCCAGGAACAGGCAACTTTAGCTTCTGTCAGGACTGTTTTGTCATTTGTTTAGAGCTGACTGGGATTTAAAATCCACAAAGATGGAAAAGACTTCTTTTAGCGCCAATGATAGATGAAGTCCTAGGACTTATGGCAAGAGGCAAACTACTTGATAATTGGTAGATTTTGGAATTAGGTTTGCAACTTGGCATCCATGTCATCCTTCCANACCATCTTCAGCAGAACTCTGGAGGACTGCAGCCACCATTTTATTGGACTGCTAACAACACCCTGACTGACAGGGTGTCAGGTTGTATCCTGACTCTGTCAGTGGTTTCTTTTTTTGTACTATTGCATTTATTTTAGTTTTTCCTATTAAATTGTACTTCTGACTTGGAGTTTCTCACTGGTTTTGCTTTCAAACCAGCACACGCCAATAGATAGATGAAGTCCTAGTACTTATGGCAAGAGGCAAACTACTTGATAATTGGTAGATTTTGGAATTAGGTTTGCAACTTGGCATCCATGTCATCCTTCCACGATGTAAATATTTCCAGGTGAATCTAAATCGTGCATGTAGCTCATCTTCGTATAAAATTATTAATTAATACATACCATCTTTTCTGTTATTTGTGCTAGTCGCTGGAATTTATCCCCAACATATGTTACTATGGATTCCTTTTCACTGCCTTTTGCAGTCACTGAAATGGCACGTACATTTTATGACATAAGCTGCACGTATGTTTTTTGGTCACATCACCACAAAACATCCCTTTAATGCTGTTGATACATTGACCATTTTTTAACATGAAATGGACAGAAAATGTCCATGGGGAAAGACAAGACACTGAGAAGAAATATGAGTGACTGAGCTCAAATATGAGAATAGGTTTTACAGGATTATGTTAAGTATCCTTTAGATTGTAAAGATGTCAGCTAACGTAAAAGTCTAATGTACCAGCTGCTGTCCAAATAGATCACAAAATGAAAGTCCTCCTGCTGAGCAGGGCTTAAAATAGAGCAGCTGATGAGTAAGACACTCTCTTATATAAACTTCACATTTCATGCACTAAGACATTTCATTGTCAGATATTCTTGGGGTTGCTATTTTCCATGAAAAATCTGCAGCAGAACAAAAGCATCAAACTGTTTCACTTCTCAGGCTCTAAGATTGTTATTTTCATGCCACACAGAAACTCCCTTCTAGTCTGCTTTGTGATTCATGTGTTTGGCTGAATAACTTTCCTGGAACTCAGAACAAGAGGGAAACCTTCCCTAAGTACTTCCTGTCTTTCTACATGTACTAATAACAAGACAGAGTCCTCCCACCTTTCCCATTTACAACACTCCAGGCACACCTACTGGTTGATGTACTCATAAGCCTCAGAATTAGTCTGCTTTTGCTCTGGTTTTTAAATAGCAGCTTTTTCTCTAGCAACAAAACTGTTTTTTTTGTCTAACATTAGTATGTACCAAAGCAGTATTAATAGATTGCTTAATTAATAGACAACGGAGAAGTCGTAGCTTAGCACAAAACATGAAAGATGCACTGCTCTTTCCCTTTTTCCTGTCTACAGCTGCTCACGGCTTTGAAAGCATCTTAATCTTAAAATCCTGGACAGAAAGATGGAATGTTGAGGGGAAGAACAACCTATGCCATGTGTTTAACCTTGAGAGCTTGCAGGCCTCACTGCAGAGGCCTAACGGAACAAGCATGAAACCAACGCTGAATTTTGACTGTGTAAGAATTAAGTAAAAACTCCAGAATAAGGTCTAGTAGATTTACAAGATGGAACACCAAAAAATAAAGTCACTGCCCCGCTGTCCTATTACAGCCTGTCAATCTGGAAATCCATCCTCCCACCATGGATTGTTAAGCTCCTATCAGGGTTATCAGCACTAATTTAAAAGAGAATCAAACTCCTAATTTTTATGGATTGCAAAGCTTCTTTTCAAAATATGCCCTAAGCTTCACGATTTCCTTGCATTTGGAAAACAAGTAAAACATTTTGTGTAACTGATATGAAAAACCAACTGGAGGTGCTGAGTGACTCTCCAAACTCTTTAGAAGGCTGCTGTGAGTTACTCCAGCTCTAATTGAGGCTTAATATGTGGGTGTGATCCTGACCAACTCATTAATCTCCAGGCCTGTTTTTCCAATCTGCAAAAGGGAGGACATTCTACTTATTTAATTAATACAATCTGTGGCTGTTAATTAGTTAAAAAAAACCTATTTAAATGACATTTACAATTCCAGCGATACTTTTCTGTTCAGCTGTTTCTGCTTCTTATTTACCCTTTAGAACAAGCAAATCAAGGCTGGTTGAAATCCATTCATTGTTCATTTCAGTACCAAAAGGAAAGGTTTTGGTGTTTAATGGAACACAGAAAATTTTAAGACCCCTACCAAGAAAAGACAGCAAAACTCTACCCTGAGTCTTGGTGTCCTCAGTAAATCTTGAAGAAACACTGTCAGCAATTTCAGGAGTGTCTTTGGCCTAATTCTCCTCTAACAAAATGGCTTCTAGAATTTTTTATTATTTTTTGTGAAGGGAGGCAAGAAGCTCACAGCAGCTAACTCTAGGTTTACATGTGATGCATTAAAAAATGTAAGTAATAACTATGGTGTTGACTCAAAATTACTACAAGAATGAATACTGATTTCTTATCAGCAAAAATGATAAATAAAACTATCGTAGAAAAAAAAAAGAAATGCTGTTATTTGCAAAGGCTGTAGCCTATTAGAATTTTCAACTTAAAATATTTTGTTTACTAAAATTTTCTTAACATATTTACAGTTTACCATGTCTCCTTCAAGTTCAGACTTCCAGTCTCTGAAACACTAACTCAATGCCATATATTTTTAATGAAGTAAAATCTATGAAGTGCTTTAACCTTCATTAAGGTCGAATCCAGATAAAGACAGAAATTCTTTGTCCCGAACCTTCTTTGAAGATTGAAAATATATTGCAAAGAAGTACTTATAATTTCTTAATTCCCTGGCTTTAGCATGATTTTCCTCCTCAGATTCTTCTTCCTGTTCCTGTTATGCTGCCAGACAGTGGATTGCCAACTCTTGGGAGTTCCTATTGAGTCTCTGAATATTAATTGGTGTTCTCAGAGACCACAGGGCTGAAATCAATGGATTGTGTAAGAATCTTCTCTTTTTGCCTGATACAAGCTTTTAGCCCTTTAAATTATGATAAAGGCCAGGAAGAAGAGGAATGAGTTTTAAAAAGCTCAGAAGAAAGGAGGCACATGAAAAAGTCAACATTTATTGCTTTATATTTATGAAATTAATGCTCAAATGTGGAAATATTGTGGTAGGAGGTGCATCCTTTAAAGCAGTAAGTGTTTATACAAACAAAAGCAGAAAAACCTAATATTCCCCTGGCTTAGGTGTTGTAATGACTCAAGAATTTGATGAACTGGGAAAAGAATGAGTCTGCAATAGCTTATTATGATAAAACCTTTACTTTGAAGAGGTCTGAGCCAGCCACACGAGTTGTGACAGACTACAGTAAACAGGTCACCACCGTGAGATTTTTTGCATCAGTCTGCAAACAATCCAAGCCATGGTTTGCAGTTTCTTCTGCCCTCATCACTGGGGTGAAGCAAGGCACCAACTCTGTGTGACAGGGTCAGAAATAGGGCTCAGTAATCTCTGGGGTTTTTAATGTACAGGCAGAACAAGAAATGCAGATATTCAAACTATTAAGTCCTGATAATTTTCTGTGAGCTTTGACTCCTCCTGCTGTAGGTAAGATCAGAGCTTATATGTCTAGAGACAAATGGAGGAAGAGATTGGATAAAAGGGTAAGACAGGTTAATTAATATTGCACGGCTGAAAACCTATAAACAAAGAGCAGCTGGTTAAAATGCTCTAAAGCAGCTGGATCCACAGCTAGGTGCTACAATAGGCATCACATCTTGGACGTATTTTGGAAGACATTAAAAAATAAACACATAAAATTCTATCTCCAAACCATTTCACAAAAATTCACACTCCAAAGACTCAGAAATTTGTGTCCTCTGTATCTCTAACTGGGGTCATGAAGCATGTTTCAGAGAAAACACAACTAAAACATCAAAGAACTAATTTGGCTGGTTACTTCTGAACATCTGTGGGTGTTCCAGAGACATATCCAGACTGCTTGAAGGCAGCCTCTGCCCCCCCCAAAAAAACCAGACCAAAAATAAAAAACAAACCTGTCAGTTTTCAGGTTATCAGTTGAGAAACTAGATTTCTTTTAAGATTTATCTAGAAAATAGTTATCTAGATTTAAAAACTTGCAGATTCTAAAGTGAAGCCACTGGCATGGCCTTGTCATACCTTAGGTAGGCTGCATTTAATGCAGATCATATCTGCCCCTCTTCCTGACACAAAGTCAAAACTCTTAAGACCAGGAAAGTTTTTACTGAAGCATTCAAATGTGAATACAGTAAAGAAAATCACCTGGGACATGGGCTACATGTTCCAATATTCTATTAATAAAACACAATTTTCAGTACAATTGCCACATAGCACACCATCTTCCTGTTTTTAAATCGTAATTTTAAGCCAAAAATTACTGTAAATTTTGGTGTTTAAACATGGCGTAACCATTAACATATTAACATAGCTAAGGAGGCAGTTAAAATTCTGCCTAGGATCTAATTTACTACATTCTTAGGAAAAAAAAAATCATAAAATCTGAAAATTAATCAAGCGAGAGTTGTCTGGACGAGGAAATGCTTTTGCTTTTGTACCAGGCAATACCAGTGCACAGTGCCCTGAGCTGAGCAGCTCCCACGATTTGTGGGCTGCTCTGCTTCAAGTGCTCCCTCAAGTACCCTGCAAGGAGAAAATGCTCTGCCTTTGGTCAAGCCTCACCTCTCCCGTTTGCCTTTTGTCTCTAGAAATGTGTGGTAGAAGGGTGGTGCAAACTTTTTTGGCGTTGGGATCCAAACTCAGGTCTTTTTCAAACTTCAATCTGTCATTTCTTAGCTCTGCACCTTTAAAATTTTTAGGTGTAACAGTCACCTATAAGATGCCTGACTAACCTACAGCTAGAAATTCCCTGCACTGAGCTCCTATTTAAAGGAAAGTCATGGAACATATACATCATCATATGGTGAAATTCGGAATTTGATTAACCAGATGCTGCTATTTGCTTTAATATCTCATGAATAGAAACTATGGTATAAAAACAACTCAAAACAATCATTCACTGGGAAATCTGACATATGGCCTGCTAAGCTGCTCTCCTACAGAAATAGCTAAAGATCATTACTCTTGGCATCTTTCCCTACAACAGGCACTGGGCTCTTTAAAACAGACAGTATGTGATTGAGTCCATAAGGATTATTTCTACAGATGGGTAGAAACAATGAGCAAAACTACAAAGGCTTCGCTGAAAGAAGTAGTCAAGGAGACTTCTCCACCTCCATAACTTCTGTGCACTAAAACAAATCAAAGCAGCACCATTTTGCTGGAAATAAAAGGATGCGTTTTCTCCTCTTTCTTCATGGTATACATCTTCATTCTGCTAATGTAGGGTATTTCATTTAACTTGTTCTGCTGGAGAGTAGGAGTATCCTGCTGTGAACACAGTTTGCATCCAGCAGGGGCCACTTGTTGCCTGCGCTCAGTCCCCACTCAATTAGGTGGAAACGAGCTGTTAATGGTGTCCCGGGCTGAGCCCGCGTCCTGCGATGGTGGACTGGAGTAACCACAACCACGCCGTGAGGCAATCCTGCTGCAATCCACACCTCCCTGCTGATGGCGCACTAGGAAACGTCAACCAAACCTGGGACGTGGCATCACAGGACAGGAAATGTTAAGACAATTACGATGTGGCAATGATAACCTGATGCAGCGATCATGCAATCACGTTTAGCAAATGTTTGCATTTGAAAGCAGCTACGCTGTGATTATGTTCTTGCAACACATCCCCTTTACACTGCTGTGTGAATTATCTAAATTTAGACTAGGACGTGGTGCAGTAGATGGCTTTACCACATTCCACCGCTGGCCTTTCGCACATGCGGAACGGAACTGATGCTGTGAGCAGCTCGGCATCGCGTGACCGCGCCGGGAGGCGATGGAGCACCAACGACAGTGATGCCTTACGATTTTAGCTTTTATATTTTCATATATTTGTAATCCCGCAATTCTTTAGTGTGTAACTCTGAGCTCCATACAGAGTGTTAGCTACTGCTTTTCCCATTTTGGTCAGACTCAGCAATTCCTCTCCAGGCCTGAGAATCAAGGACACCTCACTGTCTCAGGCCCCGAGAAATGGAAACAAAAGTGAGTTGGGGGTGAGCAAACTGGGAGAATGGGACTGCACTGCCTGAAGCTGTAATTGGACAATTGACCTCTGATTGCAAATGTACAAAACTTCTATCTGTCCCAAAAACGTGTGGCTGTGTCCATCCTGGGCGCAGTCTCTGCAAGACTCCTGCACTGCCCAAGGCGCACCCTGGGCAGGCCTTTCCATAAATCCCTGCCCTGTATCCTTTCACTCTGCCCAGCCTCTGCTCCAGCTCAGCCTCTACAAGGCATCGAGAGAGACACCGTGCCAGCATCGCACACATCCCTCCGAGACAAGCTGGAGGCCGAGGGCTCAGAGGTGCGGTGTGTGCCACAACACCGACCCCCGGACAGGGTACTGCGAGCCACGCCCGTGCCAGGTGGGGTGACCTGGGGCTGCCACGGGGCTGCACAGCATCGGGAACGTGCGGAAGGGTGCAGCCGAGCTGGCGGTGGGCTGAAGGGCACGACGGTGCCGCTCTGGCAGGGCGGCTCGAGGGCAAAGGGCCCCTGAGCTGAGGCCCAGGGAAGCTGGCCCCACAAGCGGATGGCTGGTCACAGCACGGCACCGGCTCCCGGAGACACAAGGGCGGTCTCCAGGGCCGGGCTGGGCCCTCGCCGCCCAGGGAAGGAAGGAGACGGGGCCCGGGCACAGCAGCCACGCTGGGGCAGCGCCGCCATGACCTTAACACCTCGGCGCGTGACGTCACGGTCGCGGCTGACGTCACACGGCGGTGACGCAGGGGCCCGGGCGAGCCCCAGCGGGGAGTGGGCGGAAGCCGCGGGCGGCACCGCGGGGTCAAGGAGCCCGAGCGAGGCCAAACCCTCCCCGCCGCCCCGGGCACACCGGCCCCGAACCCTCGCCGACCCCTCCGCCATCGCCACATCCGGGTCCCGGCGGCGCCCCCCCGCCGCCG
>VWPU01013893.1:0-25920 GCA_013398955.1 Callaeas wilsoni | reverse complement strand
AATTCTTTACTGTGAGGGTCCTGGCCAAGCATTTCTAGGTGGTCTTGCTTGAGAGGGGTGGGATTGGACCTCCAGAGGCCCCTTCCAATCACAGCTTTTCTTTAATTCTATTATTGCTGATGCAGTCAAGGAGATACACGCAAAAACTGCAAAAGTGCTGATATTGTGCTTGTAAGACAGCAACTCCCAATAAATTAGACTAATATCAGTCCCTAAAAAAATCACATAAAGATGACAGAAATCAGGTGATAAAAAAGTCAAGTACTAGAACGTAATTAATTACAGGCCACTAGAGCTTTATATAAACTAGGTTTTGTCTAATGAGCCGAATTTCATTATTTTATTTAGTCACAGGTTTGACTGCGTGGCAGCTAGCCACATAACTGTTCTCTTACTGCCCAACTTCCCAGGTGGGATTGGAAAAAAAGTAAAATTTGTGGGTTTACAGAAGATAGTTTAATGAGACAGAAAAGGAAAATAATAATAATAATAATAATAATAATAATAATAATATAATAGCAATGAAAAAGTTAGAACATACAAAACAAGTGATACACCCTGATGGGGTGAGGTGAGAAATAGAAAAGGCCTTGACTCTGTATGAGCCCTGCTCACCAATAACAAAAACATCAGTGTGTTTTCAACATTATTCTCATCCTAAATTCAAAACATAACACTGTACCAGCTATTGGGAAGAAAATTATCCAAGCTGAAACCAGACCACTGTTCTGATTTGTTTAGATTTGTTTTGTGCATAGCATTTTATGTAGTTTGACACAACATGCTGAGGGGGAAGAATCATGTATATTAAATCACTGTGGTTTGTATTAAATGGATTAAAAAGGGGTTAGATTGTGATGTTAAAATAAAGTGACATTAGAGACAAATCAGTTCTTCTATTGACAATGATAGAACACAACCGCATGTCAAAATAAGCATAAATGAGGACAGACTGTTCATATTGCCTTTTAACATAGGGGTTAATAATAGAGGCTTTAGAAAAAATATAGGTTAAACACATAGAAATAAAAAACATTACATGCACATTATATATACAGGTTATTATATTATTATATTATATTATATTATATTATATTATATTATATTATATTATATTATATTATATTATCCCCTTAAGAAAGTTTAATTTTTATTAAATGACTACACAGCATATTACTTAGAACACATTACAGTAAGCAGCACTTTAAATGGACCCAACTACCTGGCAGCTATATGATAGCAAATGACAGAATGAAATACAGTGATGGAGTTATTTCTGGGAGGGAGGGAGGTTATTTTAGAGGAACCAAAATTAGGCCTAAGACTATTCATAATTTTAATCAATTATCTAGAAGTAAACACAAAATTACTACTGACAAACACTCTAGATATCACATCTAAAATTTCTGCAGATTTAAACAGTGGTGAGGGAAAACCAGAGGCAGATCTTTAAGAGAGGAAAATGCATGGGTATTCAAAAACAAATAAAGACAGAAAGGATCACTGAATTTTTGAAGTAGCAGCTCTGGAGAGAATCCGCATCTGTAAAATATTTGTAGCTATAACCTGTCACGTAAGTCTTAAACATATCTCTGCTTTCTTCATGAAAACAAATCTGAGAATTGTCTCAATGAATAGCATCTTCCTACGTTCAGATCTAGTGGCAAAAATTATAGAATGACATAATGGCTTCAATGGAAAGGTGCACAAATTGAAATAAATATGACAATGGTTTTTTAGGAAAGAAATGGTCGGCTGTTAAAAGTGGGTAGTAATGGCAGTTGTAACAGAATACTAATGAACATAGACTCTATTAATAAAGTCCTTCATCTGAAAACAGGTATTTTCCAAGTAAAATATACTTCACCAAAAACAGATGATGCTACTGGGCAGTGCACAGACTGGATGCAATCTGGTAGACTATTAAGTAGGAAATGAGCTAAGAAGTTCCACTGATTTCTTCTGACCTTAAGTGACATACAGGTAAACTGAGGAGATCTAGCTTACCTTTTTTTTTTTTTTTTTTTTTAAATCTTTCCGACATCTTTGTGTTCTACACACCATACAACAAGTGAGAGCAGAAGCCCAAAAGCGTCAAGGACTTCAGATGAATTTTGGAAAATCATCTTGCAGCCAATTTGGAAATACCACTGCCAGTGGTCCAGAGAAAAATCTCTAGAGTGCCTTGCCAGTAATGAAAATATTCAAAAGTTCTGGTTCCAAGTATTGTAAGATTAGGCAGACACCCTACTACTAGCCTTTTATTTGGAAGATTATACAACACTATTGGTGAAAGTTGGCAAAAAAAAGGGAAATGGCATCTTCATGCCTGAGTACCAGAAACAGTCTTTTAATGGTTTGTGAAGGAACTAAATGGTGATGTTAGAAAAGCCAAGCTTCCCCAGAAAAATTCTAAATGAGGAAAGTTTTTCTTACAGTGCATAGTACATAACTAACATTAATTTTTCTTTCTTTAATTTGTAAAATAATATGAAATTAAGGTTGTTGGGGCCTTTTTTTCCCAGTGTTTTTTTCCCTGTTATTGATTAGTTAACTTTTTAAACTGATTTTATCTAATTGAAGAAAATAATTATGTATTAGCTTATAAAGAAAGCAGAACCAGATACATTTTCCTCCCAAGTGCCCACATAATCCTTGTCTTCATTCCGTTCTTTTACTGTTTTCATGTTCTTATGCTCAGTGACTAGGATAAAAGTGTGTAAATGAGATTATGTAGTCACTTAGGACCCTGTTGTCTTCAACAGCTTTTGCATCAGGACTAGCCGCTCAAAATTTACATGATACCAAAGAAATTGATCTAATAAATGCAAGGAAGACAGCAGAACATATAACTTAGGGTCAGTAATGATAGAATATTTTTCGCATCTCAGAAAATAAAGGAGAAAAAAATTATTTCCATCACAGAATCACAGAATGTTTGATGTTGGAAGGGACCATCTGGTCCAACCTCCAACTTTTCAGTATCTTGAAGGATAGAAACTCCACAACCTCTCTGGGCAACCTGGCTTGGTCACAGTGAAAAAGTGTTTTCTGATGTTCAGATGGCACCTGCTGTGTTTTAGTTTGTGCCCATTGCCTCTGGTCCCGTCACTGTGCACAGCTAAAAGAGCCTTGCTCCATCTTGTGTATTTACATACACTGACAAAATTCATCCTTAGCATTCTCTTCCTTTCACCGAACATTCTTGAGTCTTGCAGACTTTCCTCATAGGAAAGATTTTCCTGTCCAGTCCTTGCAACATCTTTGTGGCCCTTTGTCAGACTCTTTCCAGCATGTTCATATCTCTTTTGTAGTGGGGAGCTTAGAACTGCATATTAATAGGCCGGCACGCTGGCCGGGCTGGGGGGGCCGCAGCTTGGTCCAGGTGTGTCCCACACAAAGGTAGAACACCCCAGGGCAGCTCGGTGCCTCGCTTGCCAGCCTCCCAGCCCGTGCGGTGGAGGGCACGGAGCCTAGCGTGCCCGGGGGCTTGTGGATAGCCCAGGCGCAGCCAGAAACAAATGAACAGAGGTGGCCCTCAGCCGGTGTTCCAGGGGTTTATTGCAGAAGCACCCTCGAAGGAGACCAGATGAGACGAGGACAAGACAAGACACTGAGAGGCTTTTTAAAGGGATACAGGGAAGGGGGTGGGGTGACACCGCAGGGACCCATAGGAAGAGGAGAAAGGCGGGACAGGCCAGGACACCTTCCCTTAGGGGACACAAGGGGTGTCTGTCAACTGTAGACAGAACCACCCCTCAGGAAGCCTAGGAATTCAAAGGCAGAAGCCATCTTCACAGAATGGGGTTTTAGTCTTTGGTACCAGCCCACCAAACCTCTGTTTCTGGGCTCTGTGGCGCCCTGGTTGGTTCATTCACCACAACAGAACTGAACACAGTACTCAGAGTGTGGCCTTTCCAGTGCTCAGTAGAGACGAAGCATCACCTTTCTCAGCCTGCTGGCAATACTTTGTTTACTGCAGTCCAGGATGCCATTTCTCTATTTTTGCGGCAAGAAAACTTTTCTGACTTTAAACTTCTTGTCCATCAGAACTCATAGGTCCTTTTCTGCAAAGCTGCTTTTCAGCCTGTTGGACCTCTGGTTATATTGGTGCCTGGTGTTGCTCCTTACCAGGTGCAGGAGCACTTCCCTTTGTTGAATTATCTGAGGTTCTGTTGACTTATTTCTCCAGCCTGTCCCTCTGCATGACAGTGCATTGCTCTGGCATATCAGCCATACCTCCCAGTTTTGAACTCTTAGCAAACTTCCTCAGCATACGCTCTATCTCATCATCCAGGTCATTAATGTTCAATAGGATAGGACTCAGTATTGATTCTTGGGGTACACTATTGGCCTCCTTCTAGATTTCTTTCTGCTGATCTCTGCTCTCAGCCCAGTTTCAGTTCACTGTCTGGTCATCTAGCCCACAAAGACACAGCCTCTCTGTGAGAACCTTATGGGAGACAGTGTCAAAAGCCTTACTCTTTAAAAATATTTATAGAACCTCTCTTATTGATTATATTTAAGGAACTGCCTAATCCTACAGGAAAAAATTGTCTATTGGAGTTTGGAACACTTATGTACCATAACTCTAATTTGCAAAGTGCAACCTTCCTTCTCCTTCAACACTGGGATTCCAGATAAAAATAATTCATTTTGTATTTACTATATGCATGGCTAATACGGTGATCTCACTTTCTCCTCTTTTGCCTCATTCAGATGAAAAAACTACCACTCAGGATGCTGAAAGTACACATGTTCTTTCTAAATCTAGTTATTAAAAAATTATGTGTTTGACTTCATAAAAACTAAAACTTACTTTAAAACAATCAACTCTTGAGTTCTGTTCTACAACTAGGCTTTCAGGATGCTTGTCCTTTCTAATTTTTATGTAACATTTACAGCTGTCTACAAACAACACTAGCAATGTCAGCCACATGATTTGGAAAAGCTTAAGGCTTGGATGGAGACCAGCAGGTCTCCCATACCTCCTCTTATGTGCTAAGACCTGACTGGGAAAAGCACTTTAAAAGACAGGTAACATGTGTTGCAGAGACGGATCCATTTGTCCTTAGTTTATTTTAAGGAGTTTTGAAATCTCCAGGTCTTCCAAGTTATTTCTGCTGTTTCTAAATGATCATGTAAGTGTTAAAGACAGAATAACTGTTCTCATTTACAGACTGCTTGAAGCCTAGGCTCATTTCTTTTTGATAGCAGCCTTGCAGTTTCATCCATGGCTTGGTCGCTTCAAGACTGAAGCTATACTGGTACAGTAAAAAAGAGTTACATCTTTCTGGTACTAGATGTAGTGCATCGTTTGCTAAGCAGTGCTTTTTCTTTATGAAAGCATATTAGGTGTGTGCTCTGTCATCCATGTTAGCTGTTGCTGGAGCTGTCATATCAATATTACAGTTTGGGTTTTGGTCTATAACTGCTGGAAACCAACACATTCAAGAGACTTACCTGTCTTTCATCTTGTGCTGCATCTCTGCAGTTCTGAGATGAGACAAAGCTCACCTGAACGTCAGGAAATGTAAGAAAAAGTAGTTGGTGTCTTTTGTAACCATTTCTGTGTCTCTGGTACTGTTTCCTGACTTCATTTGTAACATCTGGAATCAGCCTGCTTTTTTTCAGTGAACACCATAAAGTCAATCATATGTTTAATATGCTTACAGAAACACAGCAATTAGTTAAAGTTTGACAACAGTAATATAGACATTGTTGGAAGAATAATTATTTTTGCTATATTTCTGTGTTGTTATGATCCTTGATGTGACTGACACTGGCTAAAATGTATTAATTTGCTATTAATGTGATTGTACCCAGATTGCTAGATGCTTGTTTTTCATTTTTCATTTTCATTCAGTTAAATAAATGGATAAAGCATGAAAATGTTTTCCATAGACAGTAAAAAATAGTAAAGTACCAATTTAAAATTTATAGAACAGTATGTTCTTTTATATTTAGCTTCGTAATGACTAACTGCTTAATCCTTTTTGCTGCTCCAATAATTTTTCTGATTTTATTGTAAATTCAACATTAACATACCATATCTATAATAATTTTACAGTTTTATTTAAGGTCTTTTCTTCTAAATTTACCACATCTAATATATTGTCTAAAATGAGTAGAAACTGATTGTCATTTGCATTGCTTTTCTTGCTGAAATATTTGGCAGAAACAAAATATGCATTTTTTACTACAAATTATTTAAATCATCAGCTGTGAAATTAGTGCTTTTTATCAATCTATTGTCTTGAATAACTTCTTTTGGGAGCAAGTAAAACCCCACTTAAAACAACTTTTAAAAATACAAATCAAAATATGTTTCTGTAATTAAAGTGAAGGAAATAAAGATGTCCCCATTAATATCTTTAGTTCACTGACTTGGATCAAATGAACACTGTTTTAGGAAATAAGCTGAAGCTAAAGTAAATAATAGATATGTTCTCAGTATTATGAAATATTTCCACTGCTGTGGTATCCTGGATCTTAGGCAGAATCACACTGGAGTTTACGTAAATTTTGTAAAACTTCTTGATAACAAAAGGAGTTTAGGAAAATTTCATATCTTAGAAATTAAGCAAATGTATGAGACTGGGAATCTCATAATACAGCACTTTTTATTTTTGGTTTAGGGTTGCTGTCTGTAATCCTATAAAACTCTGCCATCACTTTCAAACAGGGACTTCACTGAGTTAAAAGCCACCATAATTTTAATCATTGAGGTTTAATAAACTTGTTTTTCACTTGTTAAGAGTACTTAGTCTGAAATAGAATTTTCTTCTAGAAATTCATTAGATTCTATTTTCTGGTTTTACAGTATTAGGAGAACATGAGGAAAGCATGAGTGCCTTGGACAGTTTGTCCGCAGGTCATGAGAGGCACACTAAGTAAAGGAAGTTTCATTCTCTTCCTACGCCTCACATCACATAGATACACCTCACAGTGACACCAGAAGACTGTCCTCTTTCATTGTATTTGCAACAGGAAGAGAGGAACTACAAATTGTAAAGAATACAGATAGTCAAGAAGTTTTGACATTTTTCAAAGAATGACTTCAAGGGTTCAGGTCACAGCAAAACATCACCGTTACGTGTCACCAAACAATTGCAAGAAGAGGCTGTACTTGTTGAAGACAGGAAGAAAAGTCTGGCTAAGAGTTTATTTGAAATGCCTCAAGGTAATTCCTGGCATTTTTCAGGGAGCACTGCCAGATATAGATGGCCCATAAATTGTAAATTTAAGAGATATTTTCAAAAAGTCACTAGTTAAATTTCCAGCCCTTATGGAGGCAATGGGATTTTGGGTTAAAATTTTTTGAAAGCCTTATTTTTTTTTGTTCTGGTTTTCCCATTACATACAAAAACCATCTGAAAATGGCAATTTCATGTAATTCCAGGCAGTCTCATGTTTGTCTATTTTAAAAAACTTTAGGAAAAGATTCAACACTCAAAATCATAATGACAAACTAAATTTTATCCTTATCAGTGGAGATTCACCCTTCATAATCATGATGATCAAGTAGTACCTTTGTTCTTCTGCTGCATGGAGGGTGACTACAGAAAATCAGTCATGCCAGATAAGAAAGACCCACACATCCATTCCTCCCTCCATTGTTTGTGCACTCTGCATTCTTCAGGCATAACAAAAAGATCAATATGTACTTCACACTTTAGTTTCTGCCTGCTATTCCCAGACATTTTCTCCAGGGCCCTATATTGTATCTTCCCCTATTGTTTTATTGAATTTGTAATATTTTTTATTTCCTTTCTATTACAGCACAGATAATAAAAATGCATAGCATGATATTAGGCATATATAAAGAGCACAAACACTGAGTGGGAGGGAATACCAAGCGTTGTTTTTTTGCCTCACAAGAAGGATTGGATTATGGGAAATATGATCGATAAACTCTCATGAGGCAGTGAGTAAACAGGAATTGCAGTTAGGGTTCAATGCTGGATATTGATAGTTCTCTCAGGCTTTGCTTCTTCATGAAATCAGTGAATGAAATTCATTAAGTACTTTCAGTTTCTGCTGTGTGCTTGGTTACCAGGTCCCAATACATGTCCTATCACGTTTAGGGACAGGGAATACTCTCCACTGAAGTTATAAAATTCTGTATACAAACTAAGAATCGCCATTATCATAAGATACACCAAACCCAGAGAGACCAGGAGTCACATCCATCTCTGCAGTTTAGGCACCTAACTTTGTTCTCTTGGGATCCAGAGGATGGGTGCATCAACCTGCAAGACAAAAAAAGGAAAGCTGTCTAAAGAAGGAAGAAACAATCTGCTGTACCATTCATTTTACAAGTGCCTGGCACCTGTATCATTCAAGCAGAGGCTGGAAATTTTTTGCTAATTTCATTCTCACATTGAGCCGTTTCAAATTTTACATCTTAGTTCAAGAAACTTGGTGTAAGAAACTGAAAGCTGAAATATCCTTCACCTTGAACTTTTTCATGGGAATTCTTTTTGTCTATGAATGCTTTAATGAGTAGGCTAGCATATAAGATGTGAACAGCAACTGTGGTGATTGCTCTTCTCTAAAAAGTGAGCACATCACGTTTCATGATGGATGTAGAAACACCAGGGTGTTAAATCAGCTCATGGTTGTCACAATGGTTTCTCAGGTTTTTGAGAAGTATCATGTTTTCTAATTCCCAAACTCACTTTGTATTTAATGCTACACTTCACTTTGTAAAGCTCATGAACAGTCCCAGAAGCAGAAAACAGGTCTGCTCTCTTCTGGCATGTGTACACAGCCCATTTCTTCTCTTTCCTATTTTATACCTTGACACCTAGGAAATAGGAAACAGATTTAAATCCTGTCAGATATAAGAGGAAATCAAATATGGATCATCCATTCTTGGCCAAATGCCCCAAATATGAGTCTGTTACTGGAAATGGCAGGTGAAACAACCATCACTGTTTCCCTTATGGTGGAGCAAACTTTTTCTCCATATTACCCAGGTTTTTAAGCTGGAAGAAGTTCTGTTAAACCCAGATACTTGTGTTTGGAAATAAGATGCTGAGAACTGCTAGGATGTAGGTGTTATGGTCCCTGTCTTCTAGATTGCAGCTAATTTCTTTCTCAGGCTGCTGGTCTTTATATCCACTTATCCATCAGCTGTCCTCCAGAGCCAAGGGAGAGCTTGGGCAGGGCATGTCTGTGTGTTTATTTTAACTGTGGAGCTATCTGTTATCTAGTAGACCAAAGTATAACAAATGACATAATTTGTGCACCACTAAAACTTCCTGGCATGTTTTATTATGTTTGGACGTAAAAACTTCCAATTAAATCATTTCAGGCCATTGTTTCAATGTAGTGTATCACATTCTGATCCCACAGTCACTGATATCTCCTCTTGATGCCAATAAGTCATGATTTAGACCATTAATATGATTTTTAAATAATTATCCAATATTTTGGCTAAATAATGAGAATTATTATTTCAGTTATGGTATGATTTGATAAAAACTTTAGTAAAAATTGATAAATTTTTTTGCATTTTTATTTTCATGAGTTGTAATTATCTTGATCTAATGGCTTCACTGTCCTAATAATCAATAAAATCTACTGCAAACAGTCTCCTGGGACAAACAGGAGCAAACTGCAAACGTCTCATATGAGTGCTCTCCACAATATTTACTGCCAAGAAGGGTGTTAGAAGTTTCTGCTTGCTTGTTTTAAAATTCTGCCACAGAACAAGTCCATTGCACTGAAGAACCACTCTCTCTTATATTCAGGAATGAAGGAAAGGCATACAAATTTTAGGTCATTGTCCTGTAGAGCATTCTTAAGGCCACTTAAGCTGATCATTTGCAAGGGGCAGGAACTCAGTGCCTCTCAAGAAACAGCTGTGCATTGCCCAAAGGAGGACTTTGAAAATAAATTAATAGGTTTGCCTCCTGGTTTAGAAAACATTGTAGGATATTCTCACTGGCATGCTCAAACCCTTGATGTATGTGCATAGAGTTGGTCTTTTTATGAATTTTTATGATTTTTATTTTGATTAAATTCAAAACATTAGCATCACCCATGCAGAAACCTTAATCTGAAAGAGAAACACTTTGAGATAGGGCCCCTCCAGATAGCAGTCTTTAAAAAGTGGCATCAAAATGAGTTTTTAATTATGTGGAATGCTGCGGAAGTAAAGTTGAATGTACTGTGAAGCAGGAAAATAAATTAAAATACAGAAAATCTTTAGGAGAGGAAACCCAGAGAGTCCTGAAGCACAGGAGAGTCCTGAAATAAAAATAATCTTTCACGGCTGGCAGTTCTGTATCTGACAATTAGATGTTTTGCTGAAGATTCTAGCTCATGAAGGACTTAAAATAACAATATTTGCCTGTTACTGCTTGAAAATTAGGATGAGGAAGAAGGTAGTGAGGGAAATACAAAGATTTAAGCTATACCTGAGAATTACTAAGAAATGGACTGTTTTGTTTTACCTGCTTCTGTTCTACTTCTTTCAATTGTTATTACCTTTTTGTCTTTATAATTAAAAAAAAAATAAAAACAGATGGTACCCTTTCTCAGGGCACACCATTGTATAAGTTCCACCAGCTTTGGAACAGCTTACCACCAAACCAGAACTGTCTGATGTATCTTTTGGCATCCCTTTGCTGTCTAGCTACAAAGCTATCACTGAGCTCTTTAGTATTTATACTGCATCTGTATGAAATATTTTTTTTTCTCTAGCAATGATGGGCAATTAGTCTTGCATTATCACGCTAATACAAGTCTTTATATTGAATTGTGAATACAAGAACAATATTTCTGTGACTGTATTCTAGCATAGGCCTTTGCCTTTCTAAAATAACAATCAGTTATACATACTGTTCTGGGATAAACAGTGTTTCTGACATGTGCAAGCTTGTCAAGGTATTTCTAAACTCACAGGACCACAGAATCTTTGGACATCTCTAGTATAAATTACTGCTTGAAGCTGGGTCAGCTATGGGGTTAGACCAGTCTGGTCAGGTCTTGAATCTCAAAACTCTCTAGCTACAGAGACTGTACAGTCTCTGGGCTGCTCCCTCTCTTTACTCCACTAGTTAGCTTTTCTTATGGTGGAAATGGCTTTCCTTATATCAAGCCCTGCTAACCGATGTTGCCTTTGTTCTCCATCACTGCCCTGATGTCTTGCTCAGCATTCAGCCAGTCATGCCCCAACTGCTATCAGTTACTCCTCTTTCCCAGGCAAAGGACTTTTGCATTTGTCATTACTGAATTTCCAGAAATTCCTGCTGGCCCATTCCTCCAGCCTAGCTAGGTCTCTTTGAATGGCAGCTGTGCCATTGAGCAGAGCCGGTTCCCTCAGATTTGGCATCTTAACAAGAGGGGGACTCTGTTGTTTCTTTGAAGCTATTGAGGAAGATCTTAACAGGACAGGTCTCCGGACAAAGCCTTCTATAGCTTGATTTCTTACCAAGCTCCAGACAGAATACAACTGATTAATCATGAACCCCTGCAGGTGATTCTGTTCCTTCATTTAGTAGTCCACCCTTCCAGACTCTAACAACCTAACTCAAGTACAAGATGGAGGAGGAGAAGGAGGAGATTATTCCTGCCTTGGAGATCTTGCTCAGAGAAGTGGGCTTTTAGAGACATCAGGGCACATCAGACAAGAAGAGTCACAGCAGAGAACTGGTCAGCCTGAGGAACCGCTGAAAGCAGCAGGCAACAGGAATATTAGCCAGGAGGCAAGGAACTTTCTGAGCATAATAGAAGACTGTGAGGGGACTGAAGGGTGTCTAATAGTGTGCTAATGTGTACAGGTGAAATATGGCTCAGAGAATTAGTTAATTTTTGTTTGGTGTGAAGCTGTATAACTTTCATTTTTATTATGAAGTAGCAAGAATGCGTAAAAGTCACCAATATAGATTTTAATTTTTAGATCGATAAGAACTTAGTTTCAAAGAAGTGGAGTATAAACAATTAGATTCAAATGGATTGCTGTGATTTATATGCTTAATTAAAGGTTTATGAATATTAATAAGTTAGACTAGTTGCTATTTTTTAAGAAAAAATCAATCACATTTGGGTCAATTCAAAAGACAAACCCTAAGCTGTAGTCTGTATACCAACCCAGTTGTTCATGCAGTTTTTAAAAACATGCAAGAAGTAGCTACAGTTCTTTGGAAATAAAGGCTGGTTTTTTGTTTTTCATTAAACAAATCACAAAATGCAGTACATGAGCCATTTATTTCCAACCAAATTAAAGCACAAAATTAGTCATGAAATATTCTGGCGCTATATGGCTTTGTTAAACAAATTATTTGGATTGTCAAGAAAGTTTATGTTACATTTTTTATTTCAACAATGCATCATATGAAGTGGTTATTATCAAAGTCATCGACTTCCCTCAGCATATTTACCAGTAAATCCCTGTGTTTACAGAGCTTCTTTGCTGGCTGCTTAACAGAAGCCACAAAGGCATGTGTACTTATTTTTGAAATTGTTACTGAGAAGGACCGGAGAAACAGGACCTTTCCACTGAAGAACGGGATAATGCTCCTTTAATCTGAATGACAATTTGCTGCTGGTTTTAAACTGAGGTTCTTATTGTTATCAGAAAACAGCTTAGTGGCATCAGGGTTATATAAGGGGATACACAGTGTGAAGAAAGCGTGCAGTTTCTAGCCAAATTGGAGGGTTTGTGACTTAATGTCATATAGGGGCAGTGTTCGTCCCCCTCTAATCTTCATCTCTTTTCTTCCATTACTGCCATCTCTATGTGCTTTGGGTCATTCACTGTGCTGTTATTACTGCTGATAGAAACACAGGAATAAAGGTCATAAACCCAAAAAAGCTTCAGAGAGTTCAGTAATAGTTCATATTTCTACCATTGGAAATAGAATAATGTCTTGAGTTTCTTGCTGTCAACAACATAACCACGACAACAAAATAGATATCTGCAAAAGCTTCTAAATATCCAGCTCTACAGAAATGGTGGAAGTGGCTGAATCTACCAAGAGTCATGAATATGCACAACAGAGCCAAAGGGCCAAGAAAGAATGTACAGGGTTAGCTTACCAAGTATGGTGAATGCCTGCATACTAAAACAAGGTGAAAGTAATGTTTGCTTGCATATTCTAGTCTGCTCAGGGGACCAGAATACAGATGTAAGTACAACACTGAATGTTCTTCAGTAGTGCTTAAAAATATAACTGTAGTTTCCACATAGCAAGGGAGTCTGATATAAGTCTCTATTAAACCCAGAAAAACAGAATGAAGTTTTTCTTAAGCAATTGGCAGAGTTGTAGCCCAGCTAACCTGACACCCAGCTGGCAAAAGAAGAGATATGTACCAAATAATTTGTTGAATGTACATTTGGCCACTGTTGATGGAGATAACCATCAAAGAGAAAAACCTTCCAGGCTTCTTTTCCCTTTCAAACTGTACAATGTTGATATGGAAGGAATCATAAGGTAGTGAAACAATTTTTTTACCATAAAAATGAGCAAAGTAAAACCAATCGATTTCAGGAAAGAAGACTTTAGTAAACTCAGAGAATTGTTGGACTGCATATCCTGAGAGGTTAGTCTGAGCAGAAGAGATATTTAAAAAATCTGGCAGTTCTTTAAAAAAAGGACTTAAAAGGCTCAAGTGCAAGCTATTCCCCTGAAGAGGAAAGACAGAAAATATCGTAAGGGACCTACTTGTCTAAATGAAGAAAATTCATGGATTTAAAAAAGAAATGAGCAAAAAGGAAGTGGAAACTAGGCCAGACTAATAAGAATTAATAGGGAAGTATAGCATGAACATATAGGGACAAAATGAGAACAATAGGGAGGGAAAAAAAGAAAAAGGAGCAGCAATTAGCAAAGGACAAAGAGAATGTCAAGTACAAGACAAGAGAAAAAACAAAGGAAAAGGTCAGTGCTGCTGCTGACCACAACTAATGACAGAAAGGCTAATACCTTTACTGCTTTTCTGCACCAATTTTCAAATCATAGCTCTACTGCAGCTAGGAGCTATAACAACTAGTGGCAGACATAAGAAAATAAGGAGATGAGTGACAAGTTATATGGATTTGTCATGAATGGATTGTGTCAACCAAAACATAATTTCTCTCTAGTAGAGAGCAGCAGGCCTTGTGAATAGAAAAGAAAAAGCAGATTACATATATCCTGACCTGAGCAAGGCTTTGACAGACATTCTCATAAGCAGTCTTGGGAGACATAATCTAGATGAAAATAATACAGACTAGAGACAATATTAATGTTTTGCTGTCAGAATGAAGGCTGTGTCAAGTAGGGCTTTCCAGGGTTCCATCCTAGGTCTAACATTATTCCGTATTTTCATATGCTTCTTAAATTTGCTGTTCAGTGGGGACAAATAAAGAATACTAAAGTCATGCAAAGATACTCTGTTGCACAAACACAAGTCACAGTTCTGATAAAAAAGAATAAATACTATTCTATGCTATGAGTTGAACATGGAATTGCAAAATCATGCTGTTGTGCAAGGAAAAAAATCATACTTACGTAAATAAAATGGGATATAAAACCCATGAAACAGCCTCATCCTCTACTAGGTGCCAGCAACATATCATCTGAAGTGGTGCGCTGTTTTGGTCATTGTATTTCTAGAAAGACAGGATGCAACATAATAGTTTTCAGACAGAAAACAGGATTCAGTAAATAAGAAAGCTATCCTTTCTCTGTGTCCATATCAAGCAGCACAAAGAATAAAGCAGCGTGGAAGACTGCATGGAAGCAGCATGGAGAGATTTTCCAGTGACAAAAACTGAAGCTGAATTTAACTGAAGCTGGCTACAGCTGCAGCACACACTGAGTTATCTTCATCACTAGAGCTCATGTAAATCTGGGTTACCATGTGTGCCTTTATGTGTCTGTGTATATATATACACATACATACATACATCGATGGTTTTTAGATAGGTAGATAGGTAGATAGGTAGATAGATAGATAGATAGACAGAGAGATAAATATTCCTGCCTAGAAACAAGGATAAGGATCTCTGATTCATTGCTGGTTAAAAATTAAAAGAAAACATACAAACTATCTTAAGTAATTAAAAAAGATAGTTTGTATGTTTTCATTGCTGGTTAAAAATTAAAAGAAAACATACAAACTATCTTAAGTAATTAAAAAAGTATTTGTTTATTGTCAATAATCTCATCCTTTATTTTTTTTTTATTTTGCTTGGATAGCAACCATATTCATTCAGAAATAAAACAGTTTAGCTTATATGATGTAAGAGTTTGTCAAAATCATGGATATTTGGATTATATAGTAATGGAGATTTCTAAATGCATTTTCAACAAAACTGGTAACTAAATACATGTAGATATATTTCTGTTTTTTCATAAAAGAGCTGCTTTCCTGAGTTCTTCATGCAGACATGTGATTATCCAGATTATAATGTAAAGTATTAAGTTTATTCAAAAAAATCTAGTCAGCTATATGTACAGAAAACATATACTTCAGGAACCCGGACAAATAAAAACAGAAAGGTAAGTGAATACAAAGGGCAAAGTTATCAACAGATTTTAAACCACACTAAACTAATTTGCAAGAAAAAATTAGTTTTTTGACTTTTATGTCAACCAGAAGACAGAAAAATTAGCAAAAGGACAAAGAGAAATATGGATACATTGACAAAAGCTAAGCTGCAAATGAAACAGCCATTGAGGGCAGAATTCTGAAAATTAACATCAAACACTTTGGTCAGAATTCTGTAATCTTATAATTATAGTCAAATATTCCAGAGATGTATTGTTAACCTGTAGAGACAGGAAATCCTGCAGATTTTGTATGATGGCATTTTAACCTCTGATTCTCTTTACAAAATATTTTTATCAGGCAATATTCATTCTAAATATGTCATAGAAAAAGAAGCTTAATGAATATTCATGGTGTGCAGTTTGTAATAGGGCAAATGTCCAAAACAGAATTGTTCTTTTTTGCCATTTTAAATGTCCTATAAACTTGAAAAACATCCAGTCATAGAATAAAAACAGTCTTGTGTCTTAGCACTAGCAACAAATTTGGGATGCAGAATATGCAAAATGGTTTTTGAAAATTGTTCCCAAGTACTCTGTATGCTGAAAGAGATTTGTATTTCTGTAATTATTCAAGTTACCACTGAGTAATTTAGAGTGCTGAAATTGTTCATGAAAACAACTGGTCTCAAACACACAGCCATTTTGCAAATATGGTGATCTAAGGTTTTAGCACTGCTCTTTTGCTTGTTATTATCCTTTGGAGGTTACACCCACTGCAGCTGAAAACAGTGAAAAAGAACAAGAGAGCACATCCTGGTGTCAATTACAGACGAGGATAATTTGAATATGGTTGATCTAGATTCTGTCAAAATCTGATTCTGACAAAGTAAATAAAGAGAAAAGCATAACAAATGCAAAAGCATTTAGTAGATACGTGTTTAAATTTTTTGAGATTCTTCATAATACATAAATTGCTTTTGATTAAGAGCAATTAATATGTTCTTTTGAAAATGGTATTTGAAAGAAAGAACATATGTAAGCCTAGCTGAAGTCCAATTTTTCCTGTAAAGAAAGAGACAAAACAAGAAAATAACACGGAAGGGAGGATTCTGAGCAGTGAAGAACCTTGCATACCTACAGTTAGACTAAATGCCAGAACAACAAAACCATGTCACATTTTCTGTCACTGGTGTGCCTTTAGGAGCAGTATATCCTTCCTAAAGCACTGTCAATGCTGACACAGTCTAAGTTCAGAACCTAAACTGTCATTACAGGGAACAGTATCTTCCAAAAACAACCTATGAGTGATGCAGGAAACAAATGAAAGAAGGAAAAATTATCAAACACCAATTTATCAACTTAATCAACAAGTACAAAAGTCAATAATAAACATTGCTAGACTAAAACAAAATAAAATATTGCTGCAAAATCAACACGCAATATAAAAATTATGCCCATAATTACAAATCAGAAAAAATGACAACTTCATTAGCCATATAAAATTGATAAATCAAGAGATATTTTTTTCTCTCTTGTTTCTAAGCAGCAAGCCCAGGATTTCTTTTACCTTTTTAATTTTCTTTTGTTTTTCATAAGGATGACATAATAGGAGAATTTAGAATTGCTTTATCTCAGAAACTACGTTAGAAAGTTACATCAATGTACATCCTTTTCCATATATTTATACCGTTGCAACATGAACAAAATCCATGAAATAATAGAAATCTACTCAAGTGGCAATTGATATAACAATGAAAAAAGGTCGTTCTCTGAAAGACTTTTTTTTCATTTGCTAGAACTTTAAATCTTATCATGGTTAATATACAGAACTAAGGTTCTCTTTAAAAAATTAATCTTTAATTAGTACTAAGTAGAAAATAGTGCAAATATATGGGATTCTCCTTATTTAAGAATGAATCTTATTTCTCAGAAGATTTATATGATTCATATAATATTAGGATGAGTTATTACAAATTCCTTTATATATTAATTGAACTTATGATTATCATAAAGCATATACACAAAATGGGTGGTATTCTCAGCCACCCACCTAATGCTAGCATTATGTGTTTTGCATATGAGACACATAGTGAGAAATAGTATGGTTTTGTATATCATATCAGTGTGCATACGGATATGCCAATATTTATCCCACAAATATGTACCTTGATTTTTGGTGATCTAAGTATAGCAACAAGGACTAAAGGGAATATCCAAAAACATTGCATAAAATCATAGAAATATTGACGTTTTAAGAGACCTTTAAGATCATCCAGTCCAACCTAGTGCCACCACTGTAACCCCATCATCACCAGATGCAGACACCTCTTAAACAGCTCCAGGAATGGTGACTCCACCACCCTCCTGGGCAACCTATTCCAGTGCCTGAATACCTTAACAGTGATTTTTTTCTACTATCTAATCTGAATCTTCTCTGTCTCAGCTTAAGGGCATTTCCTCTGGTCTTCTCACTGCACCTGCGTAGAAGAGACCGACTCTCACCTGGCTACAACCTCCTTTCAGGTAGTTGTAGAGAGCAGCGAGGTCCCCCCTGAGTCTCCTTTTCTCAAGACTAAACAAACTCTCCCTCAGCCACTCCTCATCAGACACGTCCACTAGTCCTTTCATGAGCCTCACTGCCCTAAACTGGACACACTTCAGCACCTCAGTGTCTTTTTTAAAGTGAGAGGCTCAGAGCCCAAGCCTGTAGCACTGCATGGAGTTTGCTGTGATCCAAGTGCAGGACCCTTCACCATATTTAGCCCCCTGCAGTTGTCCTCAGCCCATTGACCGAATTTGTCCAGGTTTCTCTGCAGACCCTCCCCATTCTCAAAAAGATCAACACTCCCACCGAGCTCAATGTCATCTGCAAATTTACTGAGAGTGCACTTAAGTCCCATGTCCAGACCATCAATAAAGGTATTGAGCAGGAGTGGGCCCAAGACTGAGCCCTGGGGATCACCGTTACCAACTGGCCACCAACTGGAAGTTTCTCCATTCACCACAACTCTCTGGGCTTGGCGATCCAGCCAGTTTTTTACCATAGAAGAGTCCACCTATCTAAGCCATGAGCAGTGCAGTCCAGGAGAATGCTGTAGGACACTGTGTCAAATGCTTTTCTGAAGTCCAGATAGACAACATCCACAGCCCTCCCCTCATCCACCAAGCAGTTCACCTTGTCGTACAAGGAGATCAGGTTGGTCAAGAAGGACCTACCTTTCATAAATCCACGTTGGCTGGGCTTGATGTTCTGATTGTCCTGCATGTACTGTGTAATGGCACTCAGGATGATCTGCTCCATAACCTTGCCTGGAACCAAGGTCAGTCTGACTGACTGTAGTCCTTGGGATCATCCTTCCAATCCTTCTTGTAAATAGGCATTACATTTGCCAATGTCCAGCGTTCTGGAACTTCTTCAGTTAATGAGGACTGCTGATAGATGACATAGATAGTATTTTCAAGGCCTCATAGTCTAGAAACTGAAAGTAATTGCAGCAATAAAATCAAGGGATGTCCTGTTGCTTCGAAGTTAAAGTCCAAATACAAAAATACTATTTTTACTTTTTTGCAAATCAGAAAGCTGTCTGTTAGGTGTTTCAAAAAGTCCATGATTTTTACAACAGGCTTCTTCAATAATTGTTTCAAATAGAAAGCTTTTAATTGCCTGGCACCTGAAGATGGGAAATTGATTTATAATCACAATCTTTAATAAGTGTCTTTATGCTATCCTATAATGTGTACTCCTCTCTGTAAAGGTATCAAGTTTGAATTTCATCAATCAGAAACACTTTGATAGGCATATTTTAAAATATTTTAAAATTTGATCTTAATTCCACTTTACGTGTCCAGATGCCAGCAGCAAGAGAAGGCCTTGCAGGTTTCTGCAAAACTTTAAAGTTCTTTACTGCAGTAGCTGAAGTCCAGGTGGGATAACAAGTAATTTAACTAAAAACATCCAATTTCTTTCTACATTTTGCCTTCAGGCTTCTTTTTAACACCATACATTGTGGTAAGGGGACACTGATCCACTTTTATGACACAAAAAACTTTAGTTTAGCAAGATATAGTAGAATCCTGCCAAATTCAGGCAAGCACACAGGCAGATATTCACTAACTTAAGACTTCTTTTTACACATTCATTTCACTGCAGCTTTCAGCAGACCTGGTGTAATGCCACTGCAGATCAGACACACTATTTTGAAACTGATATTTGATTCTGATACTTGCACAGACTTTCCACAGCATATTTATAGTAGCAGTGAGGCAATTCAAATTAAATTTCTTTTATTTGAATAACATAGATAGAGAGAAAAAATAAAATATGCCTTTATTACTCCATATTATTTAGTTTAGCTGGAGCAGCAATAGTGCCTCTACATCAGTGTATATAATTCTTATACTCTGTAATCTTCAAATTCTATAACCTTCAAACTCTATAACCTTGGCTGCCATCATTGCTGCTAAAGGACAAGGATAAAAGAACAATATACTAGCTGTATAAAATTCAAACAAATGCAAGAATAGTAATGCTTCATTAATATATCCCATTGCAAATATTAGGAATTAGTAAGTAGTAACTGCAAAAGAGTGCAAAAGCTTACTGTTTTGTGATTCTTTGTAGCAGACTATTATGTAACACGCATAAAGCAATGTAGTATGACAGGAAAGCTAGAATATGAAGCATTGATTTTGTATTTCAGCCTGAAGACATCAGCCAAAAGCTACATAATCAAGCAGAGACAGGATTTATAAGACTTAGTTGCACATAATTATGGTCATATCAGATCAGTGACTCTGCATTGGGCTTGGATATCCTGATAGTTCAATGTATTAAAAAAAAAATTGATATTAAGGAATGGAAATACTGTGAAATTCTAATGGTTTTGAAATCTCTGCAAACCATGTCAAAAGCAGTAATTTTGAAAAGATCATAGGTCAGATTCAGATTTCAAATTAAGTAATGATAAAAAAAGTTTTCTAATTCAGTAAACAAAATTACATATTGTGGTGTGAAGACCAAGGTTCAAGTCTTGGCCCTTATCATTCATACTGCTTCAGTATGAATGGCAAGGGGCAACACCTGTCTGAAATCCACAAAAGTGGGAGCTGGCTGTGAATCAATGTATATAGTTTAGTAGTCCCCTGCTCGACATCCCTACCTGTTACTCACCTAAGTAGAAGTGTTTTTCTTTTTGAGTCAGTGCTAGACAGCATCTTGAAAGTATTCACTCCACATTAAAATCCATTTTATAGGATTTCTCAGAATGTGGTTTTGTTTCTCAATATTTTAGAGCTCACAGCAACAGTGTTGGAGGGAGCCCTGTGCACAGTGTTGAGATAGACATTTTTCAAGTTTGGAAAACACTGGAGGAAAGCACCAGTCTAAGCAAAAGCAGCACTGTCCTCAATACCCCTTGTGATACCCCAATATAGCTGTTAAGCAGTCATAATAAAGGCTTCTCCATGGCACTAAAAGGAAGGCAGCAAGACTAGCTTTTTCCTACCAAAGCCGAAATAAGTTGTTCTGGAAAAACTAGCAACCCAGTAAGAAAAACTGTGGAAACAGGATCATCATGGGAAAAGAGCATTTTCAATGAGAGCACAACTATGAGAAAAATAAGCAGAAACAACTTTTCAGACTAATTTTTCTTACCTCCATGAATGACTTAAACTCTCCTCACAAAAGTCTCCTGCCCTCTTCCTCATTCCACTCATGGCCTCCGTGTCTTTCCACCTCACACAGGACAGTAGAATTCTTTGGCAATTTTGGGTTATCTTCCAGCAATAACTTGGAACCCCTGTACTGGTTCCCCATAGCCTTAGGAGTGAGCTGGATCCAGTTTCCTTGTTGAGACTGAGAAACCTCTTATGAAAAATCTTGCTGTGAATGTGAACACATTTGAAAAGCAACAGGTGTGGCTTCTGTGTGGAAAATGAGTCTGCATTTGCAGGATATTAATTTTTAGTAGTTGCCCACGTGGTTTTTTAACTCAATTTCATGTTACCTGCAGAGAAAGTATTTCATTTTCATCCTGAGTGGGAGACTTTCTGGGGCATGACGCAGCCTGTTTCAGGCATGCACTTTAGCATGAGATCAACTGCCTCCTCAAGGTGTCTGTTGCTCTTTATTGACAGTAATGGGAGTCCCAGGGGTAATAACTGTAGATGAGATGTACTCACTGTAGTTTAGTTAAATGAATCCTACCTGAAATGAACCCACACCTTTTTTCATCATAAATATAACTCAGTTTAATGTCCATACCCAAGGACAATAATAGCCAGTACTCATTTAATTCTCATACAGTATTTAGTATGCCACTCATTCAATAGGGGCCTTTTTTTGCTTGCTACAGGTAGATAAGTCAAACTACAGGTTCTTAATTAAATTATGTCATCTCCAAGGGCACTTGGTCCTTTCATCCAAGGCAGTTCAAAACACTTCATGGTTCAGTTATCTGTAAGAAAGGCCAAGCATAAAGCCGTCTCTGTCTGTAGCAGTGAGGTTAAATGTCTAGGTATTCTAGGTAAAAGCTTACCTATGAAAGATCTCTCAAAGACAGAAAGATCTCACTGACCAGCAGCATGGAATTCCATGACTGTCATGACCTGATCCTTTTCCACCTACTTGCTACTCACTGCTGCTCCTCCTGCAGCTGGCAAGATATGCAGAGGGTGAGATATTGTTGTTCATCTGAGCAGAATTTACAATGCACATTGTATCATCCATTTAGCTGATCCTTGACAGGTGACAGAGATGTGCAATATAGTAAAGGGAATTTAAACTCTATTTTCCATATGTTTCTCATTTGCACTTCACTGATGGAACTCCAAATCAACTTGATGGTTGTCATTATCGTTTGTAGCATTCTTAATTAAAAGTATAAAGCAGAATTTAATTCATACTATGTTTTCATTGTTGGGAGTGAATGTTCTTTCCAGACGATTACTGCATTAAAAAAACAAACCTCTATGCATAACATTTAAGAACTAAGCATAGCAAAGTATAGAAGAATTGGTAACATGTCACTCCTAATATGTGGAAGTGCTTAAGTTCAAGCCAGGCATCTTTTTAGGGTATTTGACTGTCACTTGGGACATCCGCATTGTGCCCTATAAATTCCAGCATGCCCTGCAGATGAAAATCCGGGAAGGGAATCTTCTTTGCCTCTGACATGGCAAGATGAAAGCCTGATTCTGAAGCCATGTGTGTCCTCCAGTAAATTTGATACTATCTCATTACTACATAAAGAACACAATCTGTCACCTGATGGGGCATGGTCTCAGGACTTGTTTGGGCTTGTCCTGGCATACATTTTTTTCTTGGTTTAGCTTTCAAAAGGCACATGCAGCCACACGCAATTTGTGTTTCAGTTTTCAAATTAGGCAACTATAAACTTTTGAGATCCTCTCTGTGTCTCAGACTACATATTCAGAATGTAAGCACCAAAGAAAACTTGGGCATTTGCCTTTGACTCACACCCCCTGCCAAAAGAAAAAAAAAAGAGGGAAATATAAGCTTCTGTAAGTGTAAATGCATCAAAGATTACAAACTAAACGTTAATAGTATACTATAATTCTTCCTGTTATTCATAAATACACAAATGCCTATATAATAGATAGCATGGGAGACATATTTCAACACTGGGTCTGTATCCAAGTTGCAACTTACGGTCTGTATGGGTAGACAAGTAGGTTGTTAAAAGTCTGGATTACCAGACTGAAGGTTCAGATGGTCATCATTAAAAGATCTACATGACCTTATGACTGGTATCAAGCAAAGTACTGCAGGGGGCTGCCCTGGAACCTATCATGTTTTTCATCTTCATCAGTACATCCTTCCAGGACTTAAAGGCAGTTTATAAAAAAGATGGAGACTGAATATTTACGTGGGTAGGTGTTTATAGAACAAGGGAGAAGAGTTTTAAACTAAAAGAGGGGAGATTTATATTAACTGTTAGGAGGAAATTGTTTACTTACAGGCTGATGAGGCACTAGAACAGGTTTCCCAGAGAAGCTATGAATGCCCTGTCCCTGGAAGTATAGTCCCTGGAAGGGACATTAAAGGTCATCTAGTTCCAAACACCCTGCCGTGAGCAAGGATGCCACTCACTAGACCAGGTTGCTCATGGCCCCATCCAACCTGGTCTTGAACACTTCCAGGGATGGGACATACACTGTTTCTCTGGGAAACCTGTTCCAGTGCCTCACCACCCTCAAAATAAAGATTTTGTTCCTAATATCTTATCTACATCTGCCCTCTTTCAGTTTGAAGCCATTCCTCCTGTCATTACATGTCCTTGTAGGAAGTTCCTCTCCAGCTTTCCTGCAGGACTCTTTAGGTACTGGAAGGTTGCCCAAGGTCTCCCCAGACCTTTCTTTTCTTCAGGCTGAACAACCCCAACTCTCTCTTCATAGCAGAGGTGCTCCAGCTTCACGATCATCTTTGTCGTCCCTTCTTTGAAGTCACTCCAGTGTGTCCATTTCCTTCTTCTGTTGGGGATCCCAGAGCTGGACACAACCGTTCAGATGGGGGCTCATAAGAGTGGAGTAGACCTTCTGGCCACCCTGCTTTTGATGAAGTTCAGAATACCGCTGGCTTTCTGGGCTGTGAGCACATACTGCTGGCTCATGTTGATCTCATTCAACAAAATCCCCAAATCCTCCTCCTCAGGGCTGCTCTCAATCCATTCTTCTTCCAACCTGTATCTGTGCTTGGAATTGTCTCAAGACAGGTTCAGGACCTTACACAGATTATCATAGATAGCTGGGTCTGATAGGTATTTCCTCACTAGGTGGTTTTTTAATACTTCTTAAAACTTCCCAGAATTTATGTTTCTGCCATTTATTTCAGCACGGTTCTCCAGCCTTCTACTGCTCTATGATACATTTTTCCTCAATGATAGATAACCAAAAGTACAAGTTAATCTAAACATGTCACTTGAAACCCACTTTTTTCATATCAGAAAATGCATCATATCAGAAAGAGTCTTTCTTCATTCACCTTCCAATACCCTTTAGAATATTGCATGCAAAGGGAAGTTTAGACAAAATCATAAGTAATCATAATATTTTCATCTTAATTTGGGAAGTCTAATAAAGAGAATATTTTTCCATGCCACAAATAACACTTGATTATGTTGATTGCACTGTTGCCGTATTAGCATTATTGTTCTGACAGAAAACATTGAACATTTGTAACATGATCTATTCAATTACGTCAACAAAAAACATTATTTGATGACTGTAGAGCAAAGAGACCACACTGAAACTGGAAAATCTCACTTTTAAAATCTAACCAGGATGAAGAAAAGATTTCACACCTTTATGATATACAAAAAAGCATAGCGTGTCTCTGTTAAATAGCACCTTTCTGGTTCTGGGCTTTCATGCAGATCATGAAAAATTAGTTTTTTCAACTATTCCATTTAAAATTAATTAGAAACTTTGAGAATTCCAAATATTTCCATGTAAATAATAGGATTCTTACAGTGTGTTTTTTCTCACTGTCATGGTTTAGGAGTGGTATTCTCTGGTTTAGTGCTCCCACTGAAATCACATGCAGCTTGCTCACTCCTCCCTCCCACTTCCCCCTCCCCGGCCTCTCCAGACTGGAGAGGTGAATTTGAGGCATAAAAGGTAAAGATCACAGATTGAGATAAGAAAAATTTACTGGAAACAACGAGATGGGAAAATGAACGGTAGCAAGAGTAACAGCACCAATACTAATGACAGTGGGTACAAGAAAGAGGTGAATTATTAACATGGAAGCAACACTGAGCTATGGCACCTGCTGACATGCTACACCAACTCAGAAGGGACTCCTTCTCTCTGGAAGAGATTCCCTTTTCCCCACACTCCTGGCCATGACGGCAGGTGGTATAGAATAACCTCTGGACCGTAACCATGCCCTTCGCTGCTGTGTTGGTTTTGCCCAGCCTGGTTTTTGGTAGTGAAGGGGCCACAGATGTGGCTTGTGTGAGAAGCTGCTGGAAGCGTCCAGCATGTCTGGCAGAGCCAATCCCTGATGGCTCTGAAGATGGACATGCTGCTGGCCAAAACTGGGCCAATGAGAGAGGTTGGTAATGCCTCTGGAATAACATATTTAAGAAGAAAATCAAAACAAAAGGTGCACAGTTTTTCTAGTCAGAGAAGAAAAGGAGGTAAGAACATGTGAGGGAAACAACATGGTGACTCCAAGGTCAGTGGAGAAGGAGGGGGAGGAGGTGCTCCAGGTGCCAGAGCCGAGATTCCTCTGCAGGCCGTGGTGAAGACCATGGTGAAGCAACTGTGCCCCTGCAGCCCATGGGGATCCACAGGGAATGCAGCGATCCACCCGCAACCCGAGGGGGAGGGGCTCATGATGGAGCAGGTGGATGCCTGGAGGAGGCTGTGATCCAGTGGAGAGAGGTGGCCCCTGCTTCCAGGCTGGAGC
>VWPU01013889.1:0-60160 GCA_013398955.1 Callaeas wilsoni | reverse complement strand
CGGGCGGCGGCCGCGGCCATGGGAGCCGCCATGTTGGCCTGCCGCGGGGCACGCCGGGAAGGCGAGCGGCGGCCGCCCCCATTGGCGCACAGCGCGGGGACATAGAGAGCGGGAGAGTGGGGTCAGAGCGCCGCTCTGCCGCGGGGAATTGTGGGATGGAAACGGACGAGGAGCCGGAGGCGCGGGGCGGGGGCGGGAACGCGGGAGCGCCCCCTGGCGGCGGCACCGCGGGGTCCCCGGTGCTCCCGATGTCACCAGTGCTCCCTCAGTGCCCCCCTAGTGCTCCCGGTGTCACCGGTGTCACCAGTGCTCCCCCAGTGCTCACGGTGTCACCAGTGCTCCCCCAGTGCTCCCCCAGCGCCCTCCCAGTGCTCCTGGTGTCACCAGTGTCACCAGTGCCCCCCTAGTGCTCCCAGTGTCACCGGTGTCACCAGTGGTACCCCAGTGCCTCCCTAGTGCCCCCAGTGCTCCCGGTGTTCCCAGTGACCCCAGTGCTGTCAGTGACCCCAGCACTCCTAGAGCTCCCTGTCACACAGCCCAGTGCTCCCAGTGCCCCCAGTGTTCCCCATCACACAGCCCAGTGAGCCCCAGTGCCTCCTATAACACACACCAGTTTGTCCCAGTGCTCCCCACAACCCCTCTCCAGTCCCTCCCAGTGCACCCCAGGGCGCCCAGTGCCCGCCACAACAGATCCCATGCATGTAATTACACCCCCTTGTGCTCTCCAGTGAGACCCAGTGCTCCCAGTTCCCCTCTTCTATACAGCCCTGTGCATCCCAGTGCTCCCCCTACACTACACCCCAATGCTCTTCAAGTCTTCCAGCCTTCCCCAACACACCCCAGTGCCTCCCAGTTCTCCCCAGTGGTCCCTACAACACCCCACAGTGCGCTCCCATGTCCCCTGCACCACAAAGCCCTGCCCCAAGGTACCCCTGTGCCCCTCTATGCCCGAATGCACCCGAAATTCCCCATCACATCCTACACCCCAGTGCACCCTTGAGCCCCCGAGTCCACCCCAGTCCCCCCCAGTCGCTCAGTTCCAGCAGGCCTGGAACCCTCAGGGGATGTGGTGAGGAAGGAGAGAGGAGCCATGGTTCTGTGATCCTCTTTATTGTCCTGCGCCTGTCGCCAGGGCTCCATCACCGTGTGCATTCTGTCCCGTGCTGTCCCGTTCTGTTCCGTGCCGTGCCGCGTGCCCGGCCGGCAGCAGAACCGTTACCATTACTAAACTCAGTAATGGTAACGGTTTCCCCGCCGGCCGTGGGTCCCTGGCTGCATGCAGATCTTCCCGCAGCCCGGGGATGCCCCATCCCACCACGCTCCCCACCCCAGGCCCCAGGCCCAGCCCGTGTCCCGCATCCCCGGTGCCCCAGGCCGTGGTCTGGCTCCGGTCCCGGCGGTCGGTGGTCGGTGCAGCCCGGGGAGTACATCATCTATACTGTAGTGTCTCATAGCCAACTTACAGTATACGATGATATCCTGCCCGGGACGGCATGGAGAGGGGAGCAGAGCCTGCAGGGGACAGCGTGGTTAGGGGGCACAGCCCATTCCCACCCCGGTGTCACCCCCGCCCCATCTCTGTCCCCCTGGTCCTCCAGCCTCCTGAGCCTCTTGGACCACCCCCACTCCCCCAGCACCTCCCAATTTGTTCTTTACCCCTCCCAATTCTGCTACCCCAGAGCAGGACAGAGGTTCTCAGTGGCTTCCCCCCCCAGATATCCCCCTCTAATCCCCCCTTGTCACCCCATTCCCACCAGCCTGGAGAAGAGCAGAGGTTCCCAAGCGCCCCTTCACCCCAACAGTCCCCTACCACATCTTCGACCCCCAGTCCTGCTGCCCCAAAGTGAGATGAAGGCTCCAAAGTGCCTCCCCCTCCCCAGCATTCCCCTAACCTCTCCTTGTATCCAAAATCCCACCATCTCAGAGCAGGCCAGAGGTTCCCAAAACCCCACCTTTGTCTCCCCCCCAACCCCACCTGAGCATAACAGTGGCTCCCCAAGTGGTGGCACCTACCTATGGGGGTGGCACTGGGGCTTTGTGGGGTGCTGGATCTGCACCGGCCTTATAAAACCTGCTCTGCCTCATCTGCATATCTCACATCTGCACTGCACAGCTGGATGGGGCCCTTAACCCCTTCATGCCTGGGAGGGCACCGCCCCAAGCAGCTCCCCCCACCCAGCCTGGCATTGTCCATGGGGGGATGTGGGGATGTGGGGCTTGCAGAGGACCACCCCCTGTGTCTTCAACTTCAGGGTAGCCCCACAAATGCCCCATCCTCCTGTGGTCACGAGGATTATCCCTTCTCATAGTTGTGGGGGACCCTGAACTGGGAGCTCCCCACTGCAAACTGGTTCCTAGTTGCTGGACAGTGGTGTTGGACAGGGCAGAGTGGCAGCTCGCAGGGATGGGGCCCAGGAGGGACACCTGGGAAGGGGAGGTCACTCTGCACAGGCACCCTCAGGTGAGATACAGGGCACACGTGGATGCAGGGAGCCTGTGTCCCCCTGGGGTGGGTGTCCTCTGTAGTGCTGTGCCCCTGGCCATAAATGCTCCCCTGAGGGACATGACCCCTAGCAGTGCATCCCCCAAAAAAAGGATTTGCCCTCCTGCCTTTAGGGACACCCTGGAAATACATTTCCCCTCACAGGAGGATGTGGCCCTTTGAGGGATGTATCCCCCAGTTAGGTGTCCCCAAAGCACACGCTCCCCTGGCCATGTGTGTCCCCTGGAGGGATGTATCCCCCAGCTGTGTCCCCCTAAGGACATGCCCCTCCTGACCACGTGTGTCCCCAAGAGGGCTGTGTCCCCTTACTGCACATGACCCTGGTCACACTTGTTCCCTGACCACGCATGTCCCCAAATGGCTGCACACCCTGACCATGAGTGTCACCTGCCTGTGCATGACCCTGGTCATTTGTGTCCCCCAGCCCTGTCTGTCCCCACAGGGCTACATCCTGCAGCCAGTGCTGTGCCGCTGTGCCGGGTTGTTTGTGCCAGGACAGGCTGGCATTCCTGGAAATCAGCTGGGGGGAGGTGATAATCCCCTGCGGGACTGGGACCTTGTGCGTGGGGTCCCGATAAGCAGCGGCCTTGGGCTATCAGGGACCCTGCCCTGCCACACAAGGTGTCCCCGGACCCGCTGTCACCTCTGGGCGACAGGAAGAGGGGCAGCATCGCCCACGCTCCCGCCAGCCTGGGCAGACCTTGGCAGGAGAGGGCACAGGGTCAGGCCCTGGTCTGAGCCTGTCCCAGGGCATGAGGTTGTGGGGACTCGGGGGACCTCCTGTTTTGGTCCCTCTTGTGACCCAGAGGCGTCCTGGAGCCTGCAGTGTTCCCCAAACTGCGGCACAGGCACCCCAGCATGCAGAGCAGTGACACAGGCAAAGTGTCCCTGAGTCCCCCAAGCCCTGCCAGCTCCAGGTGAGCCCCACGGGATTATCCCCATGGGATTATCTCCATGCTGGCCAGTGCCTGCCAGCCCTGCTGCCTGCTCAGCACTCGAGGGCAGCCCTGCCCTGTGGCTTTGTACCCCACAGGGCTAGAGGGGGCCTGAGTGTCCCCCAGGCTGGTACCACAGAGCTGGCGTGGGGACCACCGTGTGCCACAGCCCTCCCAGCAGCCATGCTGGCCCGGGGCAGCGTGTCTGCCGCCAGATAAGGAGGCACTGGGAGCTGCACAGCTGTCCCCACCCTGTCTATCTGCAGGGCCACCCTGCAGGACACACAGGACAGGGCCCGTTGTCCTGCCCTGTGTTTGGGGGGACATGGAGGGTCTGGAGGACACGAGGACACCATGTTCCCCAGGGAGGGCAGTGCAGCAAAGCCCCCCATGCCAGCCCCATGCTGGCTGTCACTGGTCCTGCTGGCAGGGTGACCCCGAGCAAGACAGGTACCCCCCAGAGCCACCCTGCTGTCCCCCAGTGCAGGGAAGGGTGTGTGGGGCTGGGACAGGGCTCTGGTGGCAGCGCAGGGGGACATGAGCTGCTGCCACCAGCCCGACTGCTGTGACACAGCACCTTCAGCCCATGTCAGCCCTGCTCCAGACCCCAGGGTGCCACTCTTTGGGGTGCCCCCGCAGTGGTCACCCCTGGGCTAACACGGGCCATGCAGTGGAGTTCACTCGGTGCCTCCTGGCTCCACACTCATCCCTGTGGGAGCAGGACAAGGCTCTACCCCCACGGAGGGCTCGGACACAGAGCCCACGGGGACACGGTGACCACGGGGAAGCCACCAGCTCCCACGAGCTTTGGAGGAGCAGCGTGAGCCGCGACCTCAGCCCCACGCACCCCTTGTTCCCCCATCCCAGCGGGACCACTCCGGGGCCAGCGGCTCCCGGCCAGCCCAAGCCACGGCTGGACGCGCACCCAGGGGTGCTGGGGCGGGACAGACGGGCGCGAGGGACGAGACGGAGCCCGGGCAGGAGGTGACAAGGCTTTATTATCTCACGGCAGCGGGGCGGCGGGCGCAGGCACATGCAGATAGGGCCCGGCCCGACCCGGCACGCCTGCCCGGCCAGCGCCAGATCCGCGCCCGCCGCCCCCGGGCCAGCGGCAGCCGGGGACTGATAACGCCGCTCCCCCGCCCCGGCGGCAGGGAGGGCCCGGGGGGGCCCCGCAGCAGCCGCCCACCCGCCACGGGTCACTCCTGGCAAAGGACTCCGCCGGGAGGGACCTGCCCCCGGCCTATGGCACGGGTCGGGGGCACTGAGCTGTGGGTACGGGACCCCCAAACGCCACCACGCCTCAGCAGTGCCAGGCTGCCTTCACACACGGGTCCGGCTGTGCCAGCCACACTGAACACAGGCATCGAGACAGGCAGGGAAGGGGCACGGGCCAGCACAGGGCACTGGTGGCACATGGGGAGGACGACGGGGGACAATCTCTTTCACATTGTCACAAGGCAGCAAAGCCACTGGCCGTAAGAGGCAGGGGCAGGGAGGGAGGCAGGGGCAGCTGTACAGGCTGTGCTGGAGGAGCCTGTCCCCACCTCAGTGTCCTGCTGGTCCCTCACCCACCTCTGACCACCACTCTGCTTGAGCCGTTGTGGGGTTGGGAAGTACCACAGCACCTGGGGACAGCACCCACAGTGATTTCACTGCCCCTCTCAGGGGATGGGTGGCTTTGGCACAGTGCTACTTTTTGGTATTCCTGGTAGGGAGACCTCACCAGGGCTGAGCTGCGCTCCCTCCACCCCGTGGAGCTCTCCCTGCTCCAGATCCTGCGAGGAAAATTCCCCGAGGGGAGTCAGCATGGGAGAGGGCAGCACCCACTGCTAGTGCTGGATTGGCACCTTCCTGGGGGATTGACTGCCACCCACCCAGCCTGGGCAGGGCTGCTGGCACTGTGGGGACCCTGGAGGTGAGACACAGGGACAGGGAGAGCCAGCCACAGGGACAGCTGTGGGCAGAGGCAGGGCTGGGACAGTGCCCAGCAGGGTCACTGAGAGAGGGCGAGGAGCCCAGGAGAGGGGTCCTGGTTCTCTTCCTAAAGCTCCCCATCACAAGCCTCTGCTCCAAACCCCGGGTGTTCACCCCAGGGCAGAGAACAGCAAGGCACCGGGACTGCAACACCAGACAAGCTGCCAGTCAGAACTGGGGATGGGATTGGCCTGAGACAACACAAAGTTAATTAGAAAATAAATCTTCTCCCAGCCTTGGAATAAAAAGAGCAGCAGACAGGACATGCATCTTTCTGGCCCTATAAAATAAGGCACCAGTTACAGACGAAACTCGGATTGTCTTTGATATAAAAGGAATTCCCATGTGTCGAAGGCAGTTGATGTCTGAGTGCATAACAGGGAGTGATCTTCACTAGCTTTGGGTTGGCCAGCCTCATTCCTGGGCCTCGGTGGCTTTCTGGAACAGGGGAAGCTGCAGGAGGGGAAGAGAGAAGCTGTTAGGGCAGCAGGAGGGGGAGGCAGGGAGCTGCCTGCACTCTGCGGTGGACAGGGCTGGGGAAGGAGAGGCTCCCTGGGAGGCTGAAAGCTTCCAGGCAGGTCCCTGTGCCCTTGGAGCAGCTGGAATTGCCCAGCTCACCTTTGTGAGATCCACACCAGTGATGGCACGCACAGAGGCGGGGATCTCAGCCAGGAGACGGTTCACGTCGGCCATGGTGCTGCCCTTCTCTCCACTGACAATAACGATCTCATCCACTTTGGAGAGGGGAGCAGACACTTTGGCAGCGATCTGGGGAAGCAGGGATGAGCAGAGAGTCACTGAACTGCTCAGCAGCTCTCTGGGAAAGGTCCCTACATGGCCTTGCTGTGTCCCCAGGACACCTGGCCCATTCTGGGAATTTCCCCGGCCCACCTGGAGCAGGGGAAAGCTGCTCCCTCCTCACCTCAGGCAGTGCATCCAGCACTAGAGCCAGCTGGGCAGCTTCTCCATACTTCTGGAGCGCTTCTGCTTTCAGCTTCAACCCCTCAGCCTCCGCCATCCCAACAGCCTCGATCACAAAAGCCTCGGCCTCTCCGATCTTGCGGATCTTCTCCGCCTCCGCCTGAGCGAGGAGGATTTGCTTCACCCTGGAAAGGGAAGCACAGCCCTGCAGCAGCACGGATCCCTGCAGAGAGCCCAGGAGCTGGGGCTCAGGGCAGCACTGTGCTCCCACCCAGGGCAGGGGCCCGCTCACTTCTCGCCCTCGGCGATCTGCTGGATGCGATAGGCTTCGGCCTCGGCCGGCTGCTTCACGGTGGCCATCAGCTCCTTCTCCATCCGGATCACCTCCTTCTCTTCCACCTCGATCTGCTTCTTGCGCTCCACCACCTCGATTTCGATCTCCTCCTGACGGATCTTCTGCTGCTCCCGGGCGCTCTGGAGCTCGTAGGCCAGCTGGGCCTCTGCAGTCTGCACATGGGGGAGAGGAGAAGAGGGGTCTGGACCACGAATTCCTGTGTGCAGACAGAAGGACCCCGAAACCAGACATGACTCCTGCTGTTGAACCTCTTCCCAGGGGTGACATCCCAATCCTCAGTGCTGCTCTTCCCACAGCACTTGAGCCCAACCAGCTGCAGGTTCAACCCTCTCCATCCTTTCCTCTTCTCCTAGTCCCATCGCATTGCTGCAAATAGGAGAGCAATCTTCTGCAAGGAGCTCACACAGTGACACAGAGACCTGGGTTCTCCACCTCCAGCTCTCCTAACAGATGCAGGACGAGGAAGCTGACAAGTCTCAGAGCCACCAACACCATCATGGACCCTCCAGGGAACAGCAGTGGGCTGTGGGATACTCTCACCTTAATGTTGACCTCCTCAGTGAAGGCAGCTTTCTGCAACTCAAAAGCCCGTTTGGAATCTGCTATTTTGGTATCTGCCATGAACTTGACGTGCAGCATTTCTTTCTTGCACTCTGCCTCCTGCAGAGAGGGAACAGAGAGCAGAGCTTCAGGGCGTGCAGTTGGAGCAGAAGAGGCTGCTCCAGGGAAGCCCGGCACGTCTCCGGACTCACCCGAATGCCAGCATCCCGCTCGGCTTCTGCCACTCCAATGTCTGCATCCCTTTGGACAGCTGCAATCTGAGTCTTCCCCAGGGAGCTCAGGTAATCCACTTTATCGTAGACATCCTGGGGAGGGGAGACAAGTCATAACCACTTCAAATGAGTGACTCCATCTTGCTCCCTTTCCCATTGAAGCTCAGTGCGGTCAGGCCAGGGTCAGAACATGCCATGTCAGCTGCTCCAAACAAAGGGAGGGTAGGGAGAAGGCGGCCATCCCAACCTCTTCCCTCGCTCCCAGGAGGCTGGGTTATCAGCCAGCTCTCTCCACGAGCCTGTTTACAGAGGCAGCTACCCGGGTGCTCTTGGCCCAGCTGCCTGGATACAGGACATGCTGCGGCGGCTGTCATGGAAACTCCCGGAGGGCTGGGACAAGCTGCCAGCCTGGAGCCTTCCAGCTGCAGCAGGGGAGTCAGGGCCAGGCTCTCTCCTGCTGCTCCTACAGCTCTGCCCAGAGTGCAGCACCCAACATCTGGGCGTACCTTGATGGTGAAACTCAGGATCTCGATCCCCATGCGACCCACATCGGGAGCTGCCACCTCCCGCACCAGCTTGGCAAACTGGTCCCTGTCCTGGTAGATCTGCTCCACTGTCAGGGTACCTGCAGAGGGGAGGACAGTGAAGCACTTTATTTGGAACAGACAACATAGAACGATGAGGGTCTAAGCTCAACAACATCCTCGTCCCTAATCTCTTCAGGCCTGGGCACAAGGGTGTAATCCTCTGCCCCTGCAGCGGCACCAACATCTCAGTCTCACAAGTGCAACCACCACCCACACGTGCTACCTGTGGCCCTTGGGGACTCAGACATCTCTCACTGCAGGCACCGAAAACTCATTTATCACAACACCCAGCCACGCAGAGGGAGCTGCTGGAGGGGAGATGCCACCTCTGCAGGCGGCAGAGGAAGGTCCTGCGTGGCTGCGTGATGGCAGCGATACTGCTGGGACCAGCCAGCTCAGAAGGGACAAAGCCACTCAAGGTGCCCCCAGGGGATGAGCCCCTCCATACCTAGGATGGAGCGCAGGTGTCCCTCCAGTGTCTGCAGGACCACGTTCTTCACATCCTGCACGTTCTTCCCCAAGAACTGCTCACAGGCCACAGCCAGGAGCTCCTTCTCGGTCATTATCTTCACCTAGAGACAGGAGACAGAACCAAGGGACTGAAGGTGCCTGTTCCAACAGGTGCAGGCACCCAACAGCAGCAGCAGCAGCAGAAGCAGCAGTACCACCACCAGGCTGCCAGGCCCCTGTGCTACCGATGCTCCAAGGGACCACGCTGAGCTGTCACCACGCTGAGCCAGGCCACTGGACCAGCCAGAGAGCCCCTGCTCTCTGTGCTGCTGCCCAAACCCCGAGAGCAGCTCAGCGTGGAGGTGCTCCCTGCAGCCATCTGTCCCACAGCAGTGGGAACAGAGCCTGGCTCTACCGGTCCCAACTCATAGAAACCCTACAAAAAGCCCTGAAATACCAGTTCAGCCACTGCACCAACACCAGAGTCAGAAGAAAGCTGGCTATTACCATCCCTGGCCAAAAGCCATTTTGTTACCTTTCTCTTCCTCCTCTTTCACTACAATTAATTTTTCTGACCCAGGAAAGGCAGAAAACAAGAAAGAGTCTGACAAGCCCAAGGAGCAGCCTGGAAACAGGGGCTCCATTCAGTGTTCCCTGGAAGGAGAGATAAGACTATAAGGCCACTGGTTTGTCCTGCTTGTAGCTGGGAGCTCCCAGACATCCTCTGCAATGACCCCAATGTGTCATGGTCAGGACTCGGCTGTTCTGCTCCACGTGGTCAGTCTGGTGATGATCCCCAGAGCTGGGACACAGCCACCCCAGCAATGTTTTCACCTCCCACAGCCAGAGCCAGGCATAAAAGCACCCCCATTCCAGCCAAGCCAGGGTGTTAGTATGGTCCTGCTGGTCACAGGGCTGCTTTTTAAAGGCAAAGTGAATTACAAATCCCTGTGGGGTGTGTTAGGCAGTGGAGATCTGTGCTCTACAACACTCAGATATGAGGAGCTGCAATCCACCAAGACGACAGCTCCCGGTGGCCCTGTGCAGTCTGAGGGCTCAGGCAAAGGCTGGGCACAGGGACATTCTGTGCCTGGCAGCACCAGAGCAGGAGCAGGTCCACAGCAGCCACACAGCTTTCTGCATCCTACAGCACCCTCTCATGGACACAGCTGGGCCGGGCAGTGCCTCCTGTCCCACGAGGAGCTCGTGGTGCCCTGAGTCCTGCCTCAAGGGCCTGGGCTGGACCTGGCTCAGAGACTTCCAAAGCCACAGATGCTGCACAGGGGTCCTCTGAGGGTCCCAGCACACACTGCTGAGGGAGTCACAGCCTACAGACCTCATCCTGACACCTTTGAAAGCGCTTCCAGCTGCAAATGCAACACAACTCTTTCTTGAGAGTCTTGTCTGACAGCCCACACATGCAAGATGATCCCTCTGGAGCCGAAAAGCAACACCTGGCTCCAGCACTGCCAGAGAGCAGGACAACTGGGACTGACTGTCATCTTCTAAGGGGACAGGAGGTGGACTGTGTTAGACACAGTGAGCTGGCCAAAACTCACCTGCCACAACCCTGCCCCTCCTAATGTCAAGAAACACCAACCCAGGCTGAGCCTACTTCCTGCTGCTGCTTCCCAGACTGGGTCTCCCAGTCAAAATGTCAAACAACCTCAGGCAAGTGTGGCAATCCTCTTCCACATTGTCCCCAAAGCCTCTTGGGATCCTTCCAGGGCCAATTCCACAGTGTTTTCTTGACCCTACACCCTAGGCCAGCAGTGTGCTCTTCCCACACAAGGGGGAGTTGGGAGAGCTGCTCTGGAGCTGCACCCAGGAGCATGAGCCCTGCACGAGGCTCCTCTCACAGCAAACAGGAGATTTTTGCAAGTATCAAAAGCAATTAGACTCAGCAGCGACATTTATGGTGAGCATCTGCCAGCAATTCCACCTCTGTAAGCAATCCCCACCCTCGGGAGCTGCGGGGAGGACAGAGCACAGGGCAGGATGTTCATTAGGAGAATCCCTGCGGTACTTAGGAGAAAGGAATGATTCAGCCTCTGGATAAAGCCAGCCAGCCTCCACTGGTGAGCCCTGGACAGCCCACGGGAGCCTGGCTCTGCATGGAATACAGATCCCAACCTCCAAAGCAAAGACTGCACAAAAGAAACCAGAGTTGAGCAATTTGTGCTCAGCGTGTTTTGCAGGGTTTCAGGCAGGGCACTGCGACACTCAGGGCTTCTCAAATGTCATTCCCATCAGAGGGAGAGACCTCGGCTGGCACGGAATCAGAGAGCCTCCATGCAGCAATCCCGTGTGCAGGATCGATGCTGCCGCACCCTGCTCCAGCCAGCTGCACTCGCAGTGAGGGGTGAGCACAGAGCATCACAGCAGCTGGAGGCTCAGGAAAATGGTACAGAAGGGTACAGAGCCCAGCGTGGCCCAAGGCAGCAGCATCCCAGCACATCCCAGCACCCAGCCAACACGGGAAGGAGGCTACTGGTGAGCACTCATTACATCTCTCCCCAAGAAAAGAACAGCATCCTTATGCACATTAAGCACTTCTATCATTGCAGCAAACACTTTAAAAGCTGTGTCTCTAGGAATAACTTGTCTGCTTTTTTTTTCCTTTTTTTTTGCTCAAGCCCTTAGAAGAAAAACATTTGCCTCCAAAAGTACTTCTGCAGAGTTAAGGTAACCTCTGCCACACACATCCCCAAAAGCCTTGAGGCTGCTTTCTGCGTGGCAATTCCTTGGATCCCAGCTTCAAAATTGGAAATCTCCATGTCAGTGGAAAAAATCAACAGTGAGAAGAGAGAACAACATGAATGAGATGAACTGGGGTCTGCATTTTTAAATCAAGGCACTTGGTGATCCAGCCCTCTGCTACCAGACCGTTCTGCAGGCAATGGAGGGATTTCCCAAAACTAGGACAAAAGGGAATGCTGGCTTCCTAGAAACACCAAATACAGAAGGAAAAGCCTACAGAATGAGGAAAAGAGTGTCAAGGGAGACATGGGTGCACACATTCTGCCAGCCATGCCGACCGCTGGGGTTATGTGATACCTTAGCAGCTAAATGGATATAAAGAACTGGAAAAGAACTGAAAGACGGATATAAAGTACTGAAAAATTGAAACCAAGGGTGCTGGCTCCATGAGGGATTTTGGTCACATCACTGCATCTTTCAGCAGCTCCCCTTGGCTCCAGAGCTCCCCATAGGGAATGTGGCAGCCACTTATCCTGCGCCAACACACCTGGATATGCCTCGGACACACAGTGACCACAGCCCCGTGTGCACTGAGAGCCACTCTTGGTTTGTACACCCAATTGCAGAATGAGCTGTCAGGAGCAATTTTCAACATCCAGCTGCCTATCTGAGGAGCCAAATTCCCTCAAAAACTAACATCTCTCTCCCAGCATCCTCCCCAGGGCAGGACCTGACCCCAAGGACTGACTGTACCAGGACAGCAGACCTCAGACTCCAAGAAGTGCAGGGTTTTGGTGTGCTGCCACAAGCAGCAAAAGCAGGTTCTTACATTTGAAGAAAGCTGTAGAGAATCAAAATTCAACTCCAGCCAAAAATTTTACACACCAGTTTTAGTGCCTGGAGGGACTAAGTTCTTTTTTTTAAGCTTTAACTCACCACGAAGAGTTACAAGGTCCACATGCTAACAAAAACAATCCAAAGGAATATAATGCTCGATATCATCTCAGGAGGTTATGGGTCAGTCCTGTGGGGTCACACACAGCTCCAAGGGCACCACAGCACATCAGCATTCCACAAACACATCAAGTCACCCCCACACACTTCATTTGCCACGTGGACAAATGAGACACCAGAAAAAAATTATTTTGGGGAGAGAAGGAGAAGTCACAACCCCCTTCACCACATGGAACATGATGGAGTGTGTTTGTACCAACAAGGACAATGTGGTTTGGTACAAGGATTTATTCCAGAGCAGTTGGCTTCTCTCCCTGGACAACAGCAACCTCTTAAGGGGGAAAATCAGATGTAAGTTAGAGACATGCATTCCTGAAATGATGTTTTGGAGTTACTGTACCTGTGCCACACCTGTGACAGTTATAGCTACCCCCTCCGCCGTCTCTACGTCCTCACACCTGGGCTGTAACGTCATTATCTCTAGGGAAATCCTGCCAAAAAACGTAAAATATTTGCACGTTTCCAGGTTACACGCACTCAGCTCTTCCCTTTGCATCTCCTGCCCCGGACTACCTGCTGCACTCATCACAGGTAATGCAAGACAGGCACAGAATGCAGCCAAGGGACCACATCTGTAACTGGAGACAGACAGGGCACTGTGGCCAAGAAACAGATTTTCAGATAATGCTTAAAGGCAATTTATCAGCCAAGGCTGGGATCCAGACTGGAAACGATCCTGTGACCCTTTCCCTCCTGCTGGGTTAGTGAGGGGCCAGAAGCTGCAGCGCTGGGACCCCAAAGGGCCCTCTGTCAGATGCTCATTGTGCCACGCTGCCCAGCGCTGTGGCACCACTGGATGGTGTCACTGGTTTAAAAGCACAGCACAGAACTGGGATGCTCCCACCCACCGCACACGAGCGCTGGTGCTTGGCAGAACCCGATGCTGATGCTGAAGAAGCAGCCCTGGGTTAGCCCTACCACAGACCTACCCTCTGACCTGGTTCACCTCTCCCTCTATTCTTCCAGTGTCCTGTGACCCAAAGGCAGATGGAAATGATTCTCCAGTTCTTTATGGCCACGCCTGTAGAGTATCATGCACCCAGGAACAGATCCTGCAGCTCCAGAGCTTTCTCAGTCACCCCAGGTGGGGCTCGAGGTTCTTTGGTCAGTCCCAGCAATGTGCAGGTCACAATTTGGTAAGACAAGGGACATCCTTGGCTGTGGTAGGTTCTGTTTCAGGGAGCCAAGGCTGGCTCCCATGTCAGCCATAATGAGCCAGGAAGATGTTGGGAGTCAGGACAAGGAGCCACGGGGCAGAGAGTTTGTGTCAGTGAACATTAGGTCAAACATCTGAACCATGAAGGGGCTGCCCTGGGCTGGGCTGAGTGGCTCCAGGATTGGCTGGAAGTGCTGAAATCTATCCCTGCAAGTTCATGCCTGCCTTGGCCACTGTCCTAATTAAACTGGCACGCAAACTGGGAGCTGATAAAACACATCCCACGGTCCAGGACATGCACAGGCATTTTCTGCCATGTGTTCACAGCTTTAATCAAATCCTGCAGGATTTCAGCCTTCTGAGGGCCTAATCTAAACTTGGAATTTAATTTCCAAATTGTGCTGCTTCTTAGTTCCGTTCACAGGGATGTTTGGTCGTTACTGGTTCATAATGCCAGTCCTCTGTGCTGCAACTCATCTGAGGTCTCTGTGCTGTACTTTCAAAGGTGCCAACATCCAAAATGGGCAATGTCTCCATGTGGAGAGAGAAGAGCTGAGTGAGAATCCATAGCCAACACTGCAGAGCCAGGCACAGTTGCAATTTTGAAATGGCACAAAACCTGCCTTCCCACCTGTCCCAAATCCTGTACAGAATCCAACCTGGTCTGCCTGTGGCTCCACACAAAAGCAGATGCCCTTCTGCTCTCTCCCAAGCCCACAATGGAGACAGTGCTGGCAAGGAAAGGGTTACAGCAGGAGCAAATGTTAGGTACAGCAATGCTGAATTTGGAATTTGCCAGGGATGTACCTGTCTGCATTACCTATTAACTGTGGAGTGCCACAGGGCAAGTGCTGGAGAAGGAGAAGGGGAGGGAGAGGAGGGTATGGAGATTTCAGCTGTCCCACTAGAAAACCGTTAGTTTTTATGCTATGCTGCTGCTGCTGCTGCTGCAAACAGAGGGATGAACAGTTAGACAGAGTGTTAGGAAGCTGGCAGATTATTACCTGTGCAACCCCTGTTACGTACAGTGGGACCCCCTCCGACGTCTCAACATTCTCGCAGCGACAGAGGATGGTCAAAACCTCCAAAGACACTCTGAGCAGGGAGGAGTAAGGGTAGGACAGCAAACACACAGAGCAGTTACCAGAGAGTAAGACACTCGTTACAAAGGACAGACGGGACTTTCAGGTTTCAGCTTTTCTCTGTTCAGTTTGCCTTGCTCCCACTGCCTGCTCCCAGGGCTCCATAATCAGCTTCCCTGGTCATGGGAGGGAGTTTGCAGCATCCAGCAGTTTCTTTTAATGAGGATAAACAGGCTGGGAGCTCGTCCCCACCCTGCACATGAAACTGAACCATCTATGCCATCCTGGTGTCAGCTGGAGTTCTCTGTTGAAGTAATCTTTGCACATAGAAAAATTCCTTTTGGTAATAATTTAGATGCTTCTATGTCAATATTTAAGAGAGGCCAGAAAAACAAAAATGCCAGGGACCTGACTACCCACCCCTGGCTAAGGCATTGAGGAGAGAAGCTGCTTCCAAGTGGTGTCCTGGGAAGCTGAATTAACACCATTTGGCTCCCCCAGAGGCATATTAGACCACGCTGTCTCTCTCACTGCTTTTATTTCTGACCCCTAAACAGGGACAGCATTTTTTCCCCTTGTTTTTCCCCAGTGCTCAAGGTTGCAGCAGGATAAGTGCCCAGCTCCCTGCCAGTTCTAACTGTTCCTTTTGTTCCCAGGTTAATGCTACCTGGCGGGATGCCGCTGACAGCAACACAATTGCTCCTGTCTCTCTTGCTCGCAGCACTGGCAGTTCCAGAAAAAATGTCCTAATTTCAGAGAAGGAAATCTGTCTCACTCTTCATGTGAATGCAGCAGGCTCCATCTGGGGCACAGCTTATGGCATTTGAGAACGGAGAATTAAGCCCCACATCCCAAGGCATGAACTGGTATGGATTTTAAAGTAGAAGATTTGTTTGGATGCTGGAATTCCTGTCAAGAGCCCCATTTGCTAAAAATGCCCAGACCTCTATCACGTAACAGCTTGTTCCGGGCAATCCAGTTCTTGGCCCTGGATTCAGCCTATCCTTAACTTAATAAATCAGCCTCCCAAATGTATCTTATCTCCTGCACTGGGCAGGTCAAGGTCCTGCATCGTTCCTTGTGCTTCTCACAAAAGAAGAAGAGAAGCAAGAACTGTTTGTTCAATTAACAGTTCTCCCAAAGAGATGTCTCACAAAAATTCAGGAATGAAGCTTGTCTGGATCAAATGCATAACACTGAGCCCACAGGCTGGGCCTTTCCTTGCCCTCCTGCCTCCCATCATGTGCAGAGTGACAGCAGCCACATGCTCACTTTGCTGGTGGCAACACATGCACAGGGAAAAGAGGCTGGAAGACCAGGCTGTAAGGGTTAACTACAGCCTCTGGCATCACTCAGTACAAAACCTAAAAGTCACGTCTTTATCCTTTTCCCTGTTATTTTTTTACACAGATGGAGGAAACCTGCATCAGTGTGCATGAGGGATGCATTGGGAGGGAGCATTCCTACAGATCCTAGAGACACAGAGCTGTATTAGCAGGACAGCAGCACTACCACAGCATGTCAGCTCAGAGCGCAGACTGGAAGCAGCAGCAAGCAAAATCCACGACTGAGGAAAGGGAGAGAAAGGAAATCCCGTGGCTTTAAACTGGAACAGTCTGCTCCCAAGGTGAGAGCAGTCAGCAGATCTTTACAAAGAGAGACTTGAGGAGCAGAGGGGGGCACTGGTGCACTGCAGGCCACGAACTGGTTTGTTACTGGGTGAGGGGTTGGGCCACACTGGGCAGAGCTTGGCTCCTTTTGTGGACATAGAGGCCATTTGAAAAGTACTTCAGCTGAAAGCATGTGATTTCTTTTTTTGAGTGTGTCTTTTGCACTGTGGCACGCAGCTGTCCCCACGCCAGCAGGCAGCAAAGGACTGATGCTCATCCCTGGTTTCATATGCAGTGCCTGGTCCAGTGCTCCTAAAGATACTGCTGACAGCCCCACTGGGATTTTGCCAAATTCCTACTCCAAAAGCCCACAAATAACAGGGGTCTCCTTACCTTTGGGTGTCAGTAATGCACCACCAAGCCCAGGCCCAGCCTCCATACACATATTGCTTCTCATCAGAGCCACAGCAGCCACCTGCAGCACGGCAGAGAGCACAGAGACATGAGGATTACACACGCGCACATGCTCTTGGACAGGGAATAACTTACAAGCAGAGGAGTTCAGGCTCTTCCTCCACTCCACGGGCTTCACACAGCAGTTATCCCAAGACAACCTTTCGTGGAATTGTCTTATAAAGTTGGAAAATAGTATTTGTATAATTCGCTATGACCACAGTAACACAGAGAAAGTGACTGTATCTCAAACCAGGGTTTTATTTTAGTTTTGTTAAGCACTTGTAGCAACCAGAATCAATATAAGTATCTTCGACTATGATGTTAACTGTTATGGAAAGCCACATAAGAAATCCACCTCCTTTCACTCACACCGTCCTTAAATTCCCCGAGAAGCTCTCAAGTCAGCAATGGAGGAGAGAAGAACCCTTGAGCTCACAAAAAATACCTCCTAGTTCTGGCCTGTGCAAGTAGCACAGCGTCTGATGATTTGATGGTCCATCTCAGAGTTGGATGTGCCCAAGATTCAGGCAGCCTCCAGAACGCTTCTGACACATTTAAGATTTGATGCCAGTGAAGTTGGAAGATGCTGGCCGGATTTTCGTATCTTTGATTTAAGGAACAAGACACCTGCTGCCTTTCAAGACAGCACCCTGCCAGTGACCAGCCCCGGGATTCATGGCTGGGAAGGGAGGAGCTCTGCAGCTCCTCGGTTCAGACCAGGGCTGGGAGCTGCTGACTCTCAGGCAGATCGAGCCAGAATTGCCTCTCTCAGCTGCTCTCCATAATCACTCTTACTACAGCAGTGCCCGAGGGCCTCAGCAAGGCTGAGTGCTGTACAAACAGAGCAACAGACAGTTCCAGCCCTGCGGGATGGATCTCTACAGGCAAGACAGAGCCGGCGCAGAGGAAGAGCAGGAACGTGGAAAACAGAGTGGCTGTGGGAGCTTTGGGTTGTGGGAGGGGAAAGGGAGAAGGATGAAGCCAGCAGCCCTTTCAAGAGAAACAACCATTATTGTTTCCTGCAATAGGTCAAGATGAAGAAGCAGAAGCGGCACACATCCAGGCCAGTGTGCCTGCAGGGCCCTCTGACCACAGAAAGGGACTCTGTCCTCCTTGTCCTCCTCCTCCAATCCTCCAGCATTTAGCCATCTTCTGCCTGCTTCCAAACACTGTCTGCTTCCAGATACTGGCCACAAACTGCCTGCTTCACTGGCTTCCATGCAATGGTTGGCAAACCAGCAGATGAGCCCCATCTACAATTCTTCACCCTTGCATTTCAGTAAGAATTAAACACAAATGGGAAAAGGCTTTACACACTTTTTCAGATCTCCTGTGCTTCACAGCCTAAAGGGATATTCTCCTGCCACCTCAGAGCCAGCCTGTGGATAGCTTCTTCCTGTAGCTGGAAGGCTATTTCAGCCAGGCAAGCGTTACAGAAGCTGATGATACAACATCCTGCAGTAACCACAACGCCTTTAACATTTCTTGGAGGGCGTCAGCCCGGTTAGCTCAGCCTTTCAGCCAGGCCCTTGTTTTCCAAGAACAGGAAGGGAGGTGTTCCTGGCACTCGGGAAATGCAGCACCACATGGAAAGGTATTTTACTTCACACAGTCTATGTGGCCTTTACCAAACCTCTGTTAATTGTTCCTTAATAATATCCTGAGAAAGCTCTGCACCCTAAACCCACCATTGTTACAGGAAAGTGGCCTCTCCACACAGATGTTCCTCTTCTTCTGTAGGAAATGCAAGGAAATACCTTATTTAGTATCACACCCAAAACGAGCTCCACATTTTCTTCCCGGTGCTACATAACACAGCTGCAGAGCACGGTCTACTGAGCTAGATTATGTGTCAAAAACTGTTCAAAGCCTAAAAAAACCAGGGAAAACTAACACATTAAGGAGGAGTGGGATGGCAGCCAGTTGCTTTCATGCACGCTGGACGTCTGAGCGCAGCAGAGCTCCGTCCTGGTGCGGCTGAGGAGCTGAGGGCTCATTTTCCATGGCAGTCCTGCCGCCTCTTTCTCAATTCTCAGGCAGCGAGTGAAAAAGGAACCAACAACGCGAAATCTTTGCAAGGCTAAAGAATAAACCCTCTTGCACAATGAGATTTGGCAGAGGAATTGCCTTTTCCAGCTATAATACGCCCACTGTTCCAGCAGACTGGGTCTCACAGTCGCTTGGCCATCGCTTCCACAAACATCCACCGTGCCTCTTCCGGGGCAGTGTGCAGGGCCACAAACGGAGGATTCATAGCCAGGGAGCTGCCAGCCAGCTTGGCCTCTTCCCAATGAAGGGGTCCCATGTTCAAGCAAGAATTCCCAGAGCCAGGAGAAAGTACGTTGTCTGTTTGTTTGGGGTTTTTTTTATTATGAAATAAGATTAATCGCTTGGGAGTTGGTAGATGAAAGGAGCTCTCAGCAGATGCAGGAAGCGAGCAAGGAAGAACATGAGCCTCAACAGTTTTGGGGACACAGGGCTCAAAACATCAAAGCTGGGATGATCTGAACAAGCTCTGTGTTGTTTGCTCTCCCAGGTAACTCGGGCACTGAGTTTCCCCTCTGGCAGGAAGTGGTGAGTGTTCCGATATCAGGTCATGGTAAACAGGCTGTTGAGTGCAGACAGACCAGGAGAAAGCTGATAATTGAAAACAGTTACTGAAAAAAGATAATGCAGAGATAGAGGAAGGCAAAAGCATACATAAAGAAAATCACATCCTAAAGCAGGGCCCAGACCAAAGCCAGAGTCTGGTTCTTAGGCCTCGCTGTGCATATAAATTCGGCTTTGTTCACATGCAGAAATGGTACAAGGTTAACAAAAATGAATTTTAAAAGATGCAGGGTACTGAGTTGAATCCATAAAAGCCTCTAATGGTCACTGCAGCAGATGAAAGCAGATTACACTGGCTATCTTGTTCTGGATGTAATTTATATGAAAATTACTTAATGAGTAACAATGCTATAGAGTGAGTTTAAAAATACATTTAGTAACTCATCTTGTAAACAGCAACTCAGAGAAGACAAACAACAATGAGGCTACACAATAAGATCACTGAGATACTTCCCCCAAATTCCTTTTGGAAACCGAAAGGAAAAGTCTGAGGCTATTGTCCACCTCCTCCTAACAGGCTTTCCAAAGAGTAGTTTGAAAGTTCTGGAGATTTAACGAGCACAAGACAAGGGAAACCTTGAGCCCCCCCAGCTGCAAAAAGGTGAAGAAGCACCTCCAGAGAAGGAAAGATCCCAGATGAGCTGTGGAAGGGCCCTTCTGAGCACTCGTGACTTGAGACCAGCTGCAAGGCTGCACTCTCAGCAACCCCTGAGCATCACAAGCAGTGAGAAACCAACCGTGGGGAAAGAGTTTTGGCTTGCCAAAACAACAAACCTAAATCTGCAGGAGCACTCGGTTAAACCTGGCAGATGACCACCAGTGCCACTGCAAGCTTCCTGCACAGCTTGCCTGGTGTGAGAGGTGGGACACCCCAACCACAACCTGGGAACAGTCTGAACTCAATGAACTGTATGAACACAGGGCAAAACCTCACAAAAGACCCAGCTAAAGCTGCCTGCTCCTTCCCACAAACTCCCATTTCTTTTGAGGCTGAAGAACTGGAATTACACCACCAGTGTGAGAGTTCAGGTGGCTCTTGCTGCTCATCACGTCTTTCCACAGGACGTGGCCTGGACCTTCTAGTTCCATTTTCATGCAATAGACTCTTCTCACCTAAATGTAACTTCCACATTTCTCCTTCCTGATTTTGTTCAGCCCATTGGGTCAATCTCCAGAGTTTGTTTTGATCCTGACCCAGCTCTTCAAAGCTCTCACTCCCAGCTTAGTCTGCAAATTCAATAAGCACATTCTCCATTCCATTATCCAAGCCAAAACAAGGAACTTACTTGATAAATTCTTTCAGCTGAACAGTGAGCTACTGTCAAGTTTCCTGACAATGGCTTTCCAGGCAGTTTCATATTAATTTCGTAATAGCTGAGAAACCAGTTCCTTCTTGCACTGTGGACACTGTAGGTCTCTTGCAGGAAGGGCTTCAAGAGCCTCAAGAAATCTTTATTTCAGGCTTTCAACTTAGAAAAGTAACACGAAAATAGCACTGTGTCAAAAACATGAGCAGTTCTTGAAGGGGATAAGAGGGATGCAGTAAAAGGATGGAAGATCTTTAGAGCAGCCCTGCAAGGTTTACATCCTCCTGACTGCTGGCATGCAGCAGGAAATCCCTACACAAAACTAGAATTAACTTCTAGCTCTTCTTTTACTTTGACAGACATCAAGGAGCCCCGAAAGGTGTTGCATTAAAGTAAAATTTGAGAAACTGGACTGGAGCGTATTTCTCAAGCTGACTTCTGCTCACCTGAAGGGGAATCAGATTAGCTGGACATCGCAAATCCTCCATTTGTGTTCTTCTAGGTGTTACAAGCAACATATTTGTTCCAGTATTCTCCTAGGAAATAAAGTTGGGTTGGCTGTGTTGCACTCCCCTGACTTTTTTCTTCCTTTCACTGCCTAAACTTCTGCTGAAGCAGGAGTTTGTTCTGACACAGGAACAGGGAGGGCTGTGCCCACTTTCCCCTGTCACATTAGTCCAGGTGTTCCCCTTAGAGCTCCTCTGCTGCAGCCCTTGTCAGACAAAAGGAAAACGCCCCAGCTGTAGAGATTTGGGCAACACTGTTTGGTAATTGTTAGCTAAACACGGCCACTATAAATACATATTTCCTTATTGTGACACTCTGTGGAAACATTATAGCGCTGTATTTCAAAATCAGCAGATCGACCCTTAGCCACAAAGGCTGCATTTAACCAGAGTGTAATCCAAACCCAGCATTTCACAGCCTATTTAGCTGGTGGGAACATTCAGGTACCAGGATGAACAGGTGCTTTGTGCATCTCCCTGAACACTTGAGCAGTCGTGCTCAGAGCAGGCTCAGTGATGCGCCAGGCTCCTGCCAAAGCCTCCTCAGGCCTTGCACCAAGGGAGTCTCCCAGAAAAGTCAGACCCACAATTTGGGGAGACTCAGGGCTCTGTGGGGCATCGTGACAAATCCTGGGCTCCACGGTTCACCGACGGATCGATCAGCGGTGCAGTTTCTTAGAAGGAGATCGATGTTGCTCCGCAGGGGAAGGACGGCAGTGCCAGTGGAGTGCTGAGCCGTGCCTGGGAAGCAGCTTCCCAAATAAGGCTACAAAGCTCCACGTTCCCAAAGCACAGCTGGCTGCTCCTTGAGCACTGGAGGAACTCGAGTGTCTCACAAGAAAGTGAAAAGAAAGAACAACCCTCCTCAGAAAAACCCACATGCCAGGGGAGGCCTGAGACTAAAGGCCAAGGAGCACAGGCTGGATAAGGAAAACCAAAAAAACCTCCCTCAGAGTGAAGTCTTTCAAATAACAACCACATGACAATTCAAGACTGCAAGCCAAAAGCCTGCCTCTAATAATATTTGGTTTATTTAAATTAAATTAACTAAAATTTATTTAATATTATTTTGGCTTATTGGTAATTATTATTGGTTTCTCCTTCCCTTCCCCTCTCTCCCCAAATCCAACATAGTATCACACAAATCAATGCTGGCCCACGAGGTCCTTGCTGCTTTTCCCTGGAGGAACATGGCTCAAGTTCCTGGAATTTCAATGGCTTGTAGCTACACCCTCTCACTAAAGCCCTGGCAGTCGCTGCTGCAGGGCCCAGCAGAGCTCCCAGCTGGTGCCCTCAGGATTCAGCAAGTGTCTGCTGACTGTGTTGGGCAGCAGCTGAGGAAAACCAGTCTGGTGGCAGCTCCAAACCCCTTCCCAACTGGTAGAACCCGGGGTGATCTCTGCTCCCTTCCCAAAAGGCAGCTGCACTTCGAGGAGTGTCCTGGGCTGGCTGCTCCTGTGGAAAAGCACCACGCCTGGAACTGAAAGCAGATGCCACAAATTCCTGCTGGCTCATCCTGGAAGCTGTGTTTTGTAAACTCCAAAGCTGAAAAGAGGCAAACCCAAGCTTTGAGACTAAAGGGCATCCTGGCACACCTGGAGCACAGCTTCCCAATCTCCCCGTGAATGTGGCATTTCACCAAGCAGTGCCAGTTTTGACAGGGGTCTCTCTGGATGGAAGCACAGCATCAGCTCTGGATCCCACTGGGAACTGAAGACCAGGAAAACTGCAAGGAATACTGCTGCTCTGGGCAGCTGCTGGGTGGAGTTTGTAACTCCTTAGAAGCCACCACCAGTGTGGGCATATTTGTTTCCAGAACTGCACCCTGCTCCTGGCATCTCCTCGGGAATTCCTCTAACAGGTCTGTCATCCAAGAGAGATGAACTGATAACACATCAGCCACAGCTTGCTGCAGGCTTTGGCTCCAAAACCACAATGACATAGTTGCAAGTGTGCAGAGCTGTGACTTGAGGCACATCCTTGATGTTCACATGTGTTTTCTACTGGGTGCTCATTACCTTGCAGCTGGCCTCAGTCTGTCACAGAGTGAAGCTCCCAGCCCTCACATCACCTAACAATAATTAATTCAACTAACAATAATTAATTCACCTAACAATAATTAATTAATAACAATCCTGCCTGCACAAAGCCTGGTCCATGCCAAAGTGCAGCCTGGAGCTTTGGCGGCATTGAAGCAGCTACAGGTTGAATCAGACATGGGGGATTTCACTGCTGGGTTGTTTAACCCCAACCTCAGTCACCTCAGTCAGCTGCTGGTGACATTCCACATGTCCAGTGGGCATCACCTGCATCCAGTGCCAGCACCACTCAGAATCCAGGTGATGTGCTGCTGAGGAAGTAGCAGCAGGATGTGATGGATGAAGACGGGCACTGCAGGGACAAGCCTGCAGCGCTCTGCCCCAGGGGGATGTTCACACCCAGCTCCCCTTTCCTGGCAAATCCAGCCTGTCCCCGGGAAAAGGACGGCTTCCTGGCAATCCCAGCCAAAGCCCGTTGGCGGGGGCCCAGAGCTTTGCTGGTGCCACTGCCTGACATCACCTGAAATCAGCAGCATCGGAGGTGCTGCTGCCGGCGCCGGACCTCGCCCACCGCTCTGCGCTGCAGGGACCCCATCCTGGAGCCCCGGGTTCATGCAGGGTCCCCACCCGGGAGCCTCAATTCCCTTACAGCATCTCCCATCTCCCTGTCTATTCCCAAGGCACTGGGGGTCCTCCTATGACAGAGACCCCCAGAATCCCTCGGAGTGCCCTCACAGCTGGGACCCCTCAATTCCCCCCTCCTTGCACATCCCAGCACAGAGATCCCCCCAACTCCCATAGGTTCTCTCCATGACAGTGTCTCCTCTGATAGGGACCCCTCAAGTCTCTGAGAGTCCCCTCACAGCCAGGACCCTCCGATTTCCCCTCCCGTGAGGCTCCATCACAGAGACATCCCCCTCCTCCCAGTTCCCTCAGGACCCCTCAAATCGCTGAGAGCTCCCTCTCAGCCAAGACCCCCAAAGCCCCCTCCTAGCACACTGCATTAGAGACATCCCCCCAGTCCCTCAGGGTCCCACCATGACAGGGACCACTCAAACCCCCGACACTCCCCTCACAGCCAAGACCCCCAACTCCCTCAGGGTCCCCTCCGCGTCACCCCACAGCCCCTCTGTCCCGGCCGTACCTGACACCACCAGCGCCTCGTTGGGCCCCACGGTGTGGCAGTTCCCCATGGCGGCCCCGCCGCCGCCCGCCCCCACAACCCCCCGCGCCTCGCACGGCGGGGGCGCGGCTCGCGGGCGCCGCCATCTTGGGGAGGTCGGTGCCACACCCCCCGGGGGCGGTGCCGGGCCGTGGGCGCCGCCATGTTGGGCACCGCGTGCGCGGGTAACATGGGGGCGTGCGCATGCGCGGTGTGCGCGCGTGTGCAAGGGAGGGACGTGTGTGGGTGTGCGAGGGATGTGTGTGACACCGGCATGGGTGTGCAAGGCAGGGTGTGTGTCCTGCGGTGTGTGCGCGCTGCTCTGCACAGCCACACGCATCCCCTTACCCTCATTCACTGTCACCCCCCAGCTCTGCTGCACGTGCAGGGCACGGTGGGCGTGCAAGGGCCCGTGCCCCTGGCTCTCCCCCATTCCACACCCACACAGGTCCCCGTGGGCTCCCTCGTCACCACTATCACCTTTATTATGCTGTGGGAGTAGCAGGGCCCTCCCGGTGTCCCCTCGCCGCCCCCAGCCCCACCAGCCGCTCGCTGCCCTCCCAGAGCGCCCGCGCCAGGCGGTCATCGCGCCCCGCCGGCCACGGCAGCCGGGGGCCGCAGTCGGTGAAGTAGCGGCCGCTGAGGGGCTCGAGGCCGTCCTGCGTGGCACAGTCCAGCACCACCTGGGCACCCTCGGACGCGTCCAGGAACAGGAGCCAGGCCAGTGGCAGCAGCAGCGGCTTCAGCCACAGCGGCGCGTGCCGGAATAGCGAAGTGTTGACGAACCCTGGGGGAGATTGGCACATGTGGAGTGTCCCCCGTGGAGTGTCCCCCCGTGTGCCCCAGTGGATGGGCACATAGGGAAGATGGCCAGGGTGGCCTCGGCACGGGGCTGCATGGCTGTGGTTGTCCCCAGGCACTGCCATGCTTGTCCTGCCCGTGCAAGGCTGGGGGGGTGTGTGGGTGAGCCCCACACAAGGACACCTGCAAAGGGAGACGCCATGCAAAGGGACTCATATGAAAAGGGACACTCTGTATAAAGAGATATGTTGTGCAAAGGGACACTGTAAAAGGAACACACTGTATAAAGGAACACAGTGCAAGGGGTCGTGCCAAGATAAGGGACACACCATGGAAGGAGACACCGTGCAAAGGGACACGCCATATAAAGGGACACATGCAAAGGGCCACACCGTGCAAGGGGGAGATGCTTCCCATGCAGGAATTCCCTGTGAAAAGGCAGCAAAGCACAAAGCCACCCCTCACAGAGGGACACCACGGGACACAAAGGTGTGCAGATCACAGACAGACACCAAGGGTGAGCTGGGTCCTACCTGGGTGCACGGCGTAGCAGGTGACCTGTGTGCCCTGCTCGCGCGTGGCCAGCTCGCGGGCGTGCAGTACGTTGGCCAATTTGCTGTCACAGTAGTCCTGGAAGGTGGAGAACAGCCCCGGGGGCGGCCGGCCCAGGGACTCGGGGCGCAGGCGGCCGGCGCAGTGGGCACTGGAGGCCACGATGACCACCCGGCTGGGAGCACAGCTCCGCAGCCGCTCCAGCAGCAGCTGGGTCAGCAGGAAATGGCCCAGGTGGTTCACCTGGAAGGGGAGGCTGAAGCCGTCCTCTGTCGTGCCCCCGGCGCTCACCCCTGAGGAGTGAGGAGGCAATGGCAGATCATGGTGGTGCCCTGGGGATGCAGAGAGGATTTGGGGTCCTGGCACTCACCCGCGTTGTTGATGAGGAGGTGCAGGTGAGGCTCCTGGCGCAGGAAGGTGCTGGCAAAGGCTCTCACCGAGCGCAGGCTGGCCAGGTCCAGATGCATGAACAGCACCTCGTTGTTCCCCGTCTCCTGTGGGCACGGTGGGGCCTGGGGCAGGGCCAGCAGAGTGGCCCGAGGGGTGTGCCCTGCCCTGGGTGAGGGCTGGAGCCAGCCAGGGGCAGGGGGATGTTCTGGGGACTGGATCTGGCCCAAGGGCTGCAGTGTGCTGGGACCCCCTCGGCATGGGAGGCTGCAGCCACCCTCGTGGTATAGTGTGCCCCTGCCTTGGAATATCTTGGGGTGCCAGCGGATGTCCTATGGGAGTGTCTGAGGGATTGTTCCTGGGGCGTACCATGGAGGTCTCCTGGGAGTGCCTGGGGATTTCCTGGAGGTACCCAGGAGGTGTTTTGGGGGTTACTCATGTGATGGTCAGAGATGTCCTGCTGGATGTCTTGGGTGGTGTCCTGGGGGTGTCTCACGGGCATCCCTGGGCTGCTGAGGGGCAATGCCATGCCAGTGTCCTCAGGGTGCCCATGGAGGTGTCTGGGGGTGCTCATGTGATATCCAAGGGGGTACATTGGGGGTATCCCAGGAGTGTCCTAGAGTTGCCCACCGGGTGCTGGGCTGCGTGTGTGTGCCATGGGGGTATCCTGGGAGTGTCCTGGAGTTGCTCATGGGGTGCCAGGGGTGCCCTGGGGGTGCCATAGGGCTTGGGGATGTCCCATGGGTGGGAATGCCGGGGTTGCCCGGGGTGCCGGTGCCGGCGCTCACCCTGCGGATGCGGCTGGCGGCGGCCTCTCCCCGCCGGGCGCTGCGGGTCGCCAGGATAACGCGGGCCCCGCACCGGGCGAGCTCCAGCGCCGTGGCCAGGCCGATGCCGCTGCTTCCCCCTGCGGAGCGGAGCGCGGAGGTGAGCGGGGACAAAGGCCGCACCGGAGCCCGTCCCGGGTCCCTGCCGGTCGCTGCCGGCGCTCACCGGTGATGATGGCGGTGCGGCCGCGCAGCTCGGGGCGGGCGCGGGGCCGCGGGGCGCTGCGCAGCCCGTGCCGGAGCAGCGTGTACACCGCCAGCAGCAGCCCCACGCCCAGCAGCGCCCACCCCATCCCGACCGCCGCCGTTCCGGGCAGCCCCGGCCCGGCCCGGTCCCGCCCCGCCGCACCGGGGCCGCCCCGCCCCGCTCCCGCCCCGCCGGGACGGACCGATGGGCGGACGGGGCAAGGTCTGCTCGGCTCCAGGCGACGGCAGAGCTGGATTCGTGGCGCCGGTGGGAGCAGAGACACAGAGAGGGTGAGTGTGGGCCAGCGCTGCCCCCCCATCAATACCCCGGGAGACCGGTCCTGCCCCGAGGGGTGAGAGGTCACAGAATCTCGGGATGGTTCTGGTGGGAAGGGACCATCGCAGGTCATCTAGTCCAGCCCCCTGCTCAAGCAGCGTCCTCTGGAGCACTGAGAACTGTGCCTGGATAGCTGAGCATCCCCAGGGATAGGCAATCTGCCACCTTTTGGGACAGCCTGTTCCAGTGCTTAGGCACCTGCATGGTAAAGAAGTTCTTCCTCATGGTCAGGTGTTACTTCCCTTGTTCCTGTTTCTGCCCTTGCCTCTTGTTCTATTGCTCAGCACCCCTGAGAAGAGCCTGGCTCCACCCCGTCCTCTGACACACCTCCTTCAGATCCAGGTATTTGAGAGTAAGATCTCCTCAGTCTGCTCTTGTCCAGGCTAGACAGGCCCAGCACCCTCAGCTTTCCCTCATAAGTGAGGTGCTCCAGTCCCCTGATCTTCCAGGACATTTTCAGGCTATGTCTCTCCTGTCCTGAGGAGCCCAGAACTGGATGTGCCCCATCCCTGGACACATTTGAGGTGAGGTTGGGCTACACTGAGCTGAAGATGTCCCAGCTCATTGCAGGGGTTGGACTTGATGACCTTCAAGAGTCCCTCCCACCTCAACCAATTCCATGATTCTGTCACCTTCCAGTCCTCACCCTCTTCCCGCCAGCATCCTCCCACATCCCAGGCAGGACACCAGGGTCCCTCCATCCCAGCCCAGCCTTGTCCCCCAGCTCAGGCTCCTCTGCAGTCAGACACTCTGGGGAAGCTCCAGTTGTGGTGACACGAGTGAAGACAGACAATCGAGAAAACAGAATGTGAAGTATTTTTTTTTTATATACAGAATACAGGAAAGTTTCTGTAAAGTCTAAAACGTTACAATTACTATGTACAGTGGAACTAGCTGTTCTGCTGCGGGGAGGTGGCAGAGAAACAAAAGAGACAGACAGGTTACGACAAACGATCTGCTACAATAGACAATTTGAGGAACGTCATACCACATGTAGCACTGTACACAGCTTTAAAACATTGAAAAATGCCATCACTGATGTATTTACACAGAATCCAACACTTTTCCTTATTTGAAATAAAAAATAGGATGGACACCAGGAAAAGAACTCATTTCTCACTGCCCATAATACACAGTAGCTACTTGTAGTGCAACCATAGCAGGGAGGGATGGGAAAAATAACTGTGGGAAGAAGAGCGCTTCTTTACATTAAATAAAACAATGATATTGTATAGATTTGCTGTATGAAAACTGTATTTCTCTTTTAATATAAAACTATTGTCACTGGCACAAAATAGAACAAGTTTCTGATTATTTTACAACTGCATGGGAACTATCTGTCAGAGAGAGTCCTCGAGTCAGACAGCGGTCACCCCTCGCTCTGACGCGTCCTGCTCTCACTGCAGTTTTCCTTTTAAAATGAAATGTATAGTACAAATATATGTGCAAATGCCCCTAAAACTTGAGCAAAAAAGAAAAATTAAAAAAAGTTAAACGTTCTTCATTTCATGCAAACGGCGTGTGAACAGTCTCTGGGCCGACACAGAAAAATCCCACCTCGGTTTGTACATTTTTGCATTGTAAAGAGTCTGAGGGCGTTTTCCTTACTCCAAAAAGCTCTCTTCCTAAAAATTCCTAGGGAACTGAGTTGGACCGCAGCACGGGCACCTGGTGGGGTTTCAGAGAAAGCTTCTCCTCCAAGTCCATATCTTGTACTAAGGCAGTGTCCCCCTTGGGCTGTTTGGTCGCAAATTCGGTGATGCTGAAAACGAACTGCAGGCAGCCCAGCTTGATGTAACTGCCGTGGTGGAGCAGGGCCGTGCCCTCCCAGCCAGCCCCGCTGCCCCCGATCAAACTGGAGCTGCTGGCTTTGCAGTTACAGGGTTTCCGATGCTGCCCTTGTGCCTGTGAATTCATCACAGCAGCTTCTTCATGCGCCTCCTCTTCCTGTTTTCTGCTTTTATGTCGTTCTGGAAAAGAATAAGAATATGGTAAGGTTTGGGCAGGTCAGCAGCAGCTTATTTTCATCAACAGGGGTTACTGCTGAGGTGCCTTATGGGTAAGATCCTCCAGCCATGAGGGATTTCAGTCTGCAGTGAGCAGCTGATCAAAGGGAAATGAGAATCTCCTCACAGCCCTGGAGAGGTTCAGGCATTTACATATCTATTTTGGCAGCCCAAAAAGAGGAAGCTGATCAGGTGGAGAGCAGGAGTGAGCCATGCAGGGACAGAATGCCTGCAGCACAGCTCAGATCTTCTCACAGCCTGGGAAGGGAGGACATGCATGGGGAAATGCCTCAGGCGCGCTCCAAACTGGCTGCTCATCGAGACCTGGAGCTGGGTAACTCCAGCACTGGAGGCTGGAGTGGGGTTTAGGTCAGAGCACAGAGCTCCCCAGGCTGCACAGGAAGGTCTTGTGTAACCCCAGCTGAGGGCTGTGGCAAGGCTCCCCTTTTTGCAGGGGGAGTCTGTGCAGAACAAGGGACACCAACAAGGAACTGGTTTCCACCTGCTTCTGCTCCCTCTCAATTAACTCCCCGTGGTGGTACATGGGGCTGGTGCTGCCTCAACACTCACTTATCACACTCTGCACTTTGGCAACAATACTGCTGGGAGGAGTGGGTGTCATCTTCTCCGAGAAGTCACACGAATACAGAACATTGTCCACGGTCGTCCCATGCTCACTGTAGTTCAACAGCTCGTAATGCTTTGTATTCTGAAAAGAAAGGGAAGAGGAGGGAATCAACACATGAAGCCATAGAATGGTTTGGGTTGGAAAGGACCTTAAAGACCATCTTGTTTCAGCTCCATGCCATAGGCAGGGACATCTTCCACTATCCCAGGTTGTTCCAAGCTCCCATACAACCTGGCTGTGAACACTGGCTGGGGCAGCCACAGCTTCTCTGTGCAACCTGTGCCAGGGCCTCACCACCCTCACAGGGAAGCATTTCTTCCTAATATCCGATCTAACCCCACCCTCTGTCAGCCACAAGTGCTTCAGCCCATACACACCTCTTTGGAGCACTGAAACACAACCCCTTCTCCCTGCTGCCAGTGGTGGTCAAATAAGAGCTGGTAAATATCCTCCAGCTTCAGAGACCACCAACCTGATCCCCCAGCTCACAGAACAACCAGCCCTCCTGCAGGAGCTACTTCCTGGCAGAGGGGGAAGGCCAAAGGGAAGTGAGTTTTACCTACTGCACTTGAACCAAGACATCTTTTGGAAACAGGATATTCAAGGTGATGCTCACAAAAGCAAGCATTTTGCAGGCACACCTGATGCAAACTTGGCCCAAGACCTGTGCCTAGCAGGAAGAGATAAGCTTTGGAAAGCAGGCACAGGATGGCAAGAGGGATGCCACGTGCTGCAGCAGCCTCAGGACAGAGGCAGTCTGGGATTCACAGGCCTTGTGCAGATGCTGAAATGCCAGCAGACATTACCGTGACACACGGCGTTGCACAAGCAGCGTCACGCTCAGCTGAGCTTTGTGAAGGATGTTGACAGAGCAGAGGAGATTTCAGGTTCGCTCACAGAAATCATCTGAGAGCTCAAGACCTCATCCCTCAGGGACTACAAGGCTTTAATCAAGTTACAAAAACTCCACATGCACATGGGAGTAGGTTTTGAAGTAACCTGCTAGACTGCAGAAGGAGAACCTGCCAGAGTGACCACAGCCGTAGGAGACCTGCTAGAGGGTCAAAGGTCAGTGCCTGGAGCCTGATTTACGACTGACCACTGTGAGGAAATGCTTCCACACAGATTTATGGTCAGGATCCCATTACTGAGTGTGTTTGGTAGCTTGCAGGGCACTGGAGGAATGGCTAAAGCTGGCTGTGGGTTAATCCTGGATCCTGCTCTGGAGCTGGTTGACAAATGGTGATATAAAAGACTCGATCTTGCTTCAAAGACTGTTTCCATGCTAAGAGACATCTCCAGCAGCGCTGTTACTGGCAGGCCTGCTGGTCTGTTGACTTCAAGAACAAACTAATCTCTGGGCTGTAGCTAAGTAGAAACTGTAGGTTTCTGTTTATGCTGCGAGCTTAACTGAAGTTTTAGCTAAATAAATAATTTATAGAGAGCTGCAGATGCTATGAATGCTTTGCTCCCCCATCACACCTGAAAACAAGGGACTCAGAGCAGTTCCCTGGTTTGTTCCAGCTGAGGTTCGATGCTGACACGTAAAGTTTAGCATTTATTAACAACATATCCAGATCAAAAAGTATCAGACCATATCTACGTCCTTTTCTTTCCCTAGACACCAGCAGTGACAGTGCTGACTTGTGGCCAGTCCTTGCCCACAGGCAGTCAGCTCAGAGAAATCGTGCTGGCAGAGCTCTGTGCTTCAGAAGAGGGTTTGACAGAAAATGCTGACGCAGCCTCCACTGGAGTAAAACCATTCACAGCCCTGGCTCTTACTTTGTAGTCCACAAAAGGAGCACCACACAAAGACAACCTGCTGCCTGCATCTCCAGTTCCCACTGCCATGCACACCAAAAAACTAAAAAAAATAATAATAATGATGAAAAAAAAAATCACTCAGGCACTCACCTCATCATAGAATATGCAGGCATGTTTGCCAGACACATAGTTACAGTGACCATAGCTTGTAAGGCACACATCCATATCAGCTCCTGTCATGGGGGAGGACAAAACAGGCTCAGTTCGTATTGGAAAAAAAAACTGTCAGGCAGCAGAGAACAACAGACAGAATTAAACTTCAATTAGCAAAACAACAGGGGAGCAACTGCTTTTGTCCTGCTCCCAGGACTGCATGAATAAAGCTTCGATAAGCCACCAACAAAGTTTCAGTGGGGGAAGGGAGCCAGCAGCTCCACAAAGGTTGAAGAGCATTTCACTGCTCCTGGGTCTACCCAGAGCACCAGCAGAATCTAAGCAACAAGAAACAAAACCTGCAAGCAAACCATAACTCTCCTCTCCATCAGTCAGGCATTAAAACTCCAAGACAGCTGTTCTAGTTATGACACCAGGTGACAGAGCTGCCACCCACACAGATTCAGGCAGACAGGGGATTTCCACACTTCTTGGTAGTGCAGAATCCCAGTACAACTGGCCAGAGTGAGTCTGTTTCCTTCTGACACCCACTTGGCAAACACCTTAGGGAAGGTTCAGGGAGAACCGCCCTGATTCCGAAAAGTCAGGGCAGGAAAAAGCTACTCACCTGTCCCAATGTAGAGGGTTCGATAGCACATATTGACTGCACCCCCCAAGCCCATCAGAGGATAGAACACCGCCCGGGCTTGCACTTCCTTTCTTTGCGCTGCAAGATAAAGAGAAATTACTTGAACAATGTTATCAGCTGGGAAAGCTGCTTGACCCCAGTGTCCCCAGCTCAGAAAGCACAGATCCTAAGGAGGATGCAGCCAGTTTTGGCCTAAGCACCAGTTCCCAACCCTCTAGGAATGTTTGTGCATTAAACCTCTTTTTGCCAGTCAGAGAAAATTGCTTTCTCCGATAAGCCACACAAGCCATGCAAATGGGAAGCATTAACACCGAGTGTGCACAATGGAGCCACGCTGAGGAACACACAGCCTTCTACCACTGGCTTCTTTCTTAATCTCTTCTACTCTGGGTAATCAAAGAGCTCAGTCTTTGCTCTCAAAGTGCCACTTAAAAAGAACTGGTGCTGGTGAATTCACCAACTTAACAGCCGCGATTTCATTTCTAGTGAAGCTGCAGGAAAAACACCTGGGCTGAACGAGGCTTGGCATGGACAAACCCAGCTCCGAAGACAAGACAATTAACTGAGTGGACCCTTTTACCCTCAGGTCAGTCCCTATGGCACACTTGACAATGGCTGGTCCAGGGCTGAGCCTCCAGAGCAGCTCCAAGTTCAAATCACACACTCACGTGCCCTCATTACACGGACAGAAAATCTTCTGTGGAACAGATATTGAACTCCGTTGGGCCACACAGGCCTAGCCAGGATTTCAGCACCGTCTTTTGGAGGAAAACCCCTTATACACTGAGTTTAAGCCTCTCCTGATACCACGTCTGCAGGACAGCCTTACACCAAGAGGGTGAAATCAAAGAACAGAACATGAGGATTATGAAAGAGTGTTTGCAGAGGCACCTACATCAAGAACAGTAGCCACACCAAGCGGCATCACAGGTTCCACCTCTGCCTGGCTGCCCTGCACGAGTCCTTTCAGCTGCCTGACTCTGCAGGGCTCACTAAAGGCTTTGGATCTAACATTTCATCAGCAATGCTAGGCAGCCAGTTGGATGGATCATTCCTGCCCAAAAAGGGTGATGGGTTAAGATAGCACCAATCTGCCTTGAGAAAGGCAGACTGCTGAAGAATTCCAGACCAGGAAGGCAGCTCATACCACAGCCTGCTGCTGCTGTGTCCTGCAGCAGCCATCACAAGAAGACCGACAAAGCATTTAGGGAATGCTGTGATGCTAAAGCAGGCAAGCACAGAGCTTCAGAAAAGATTACTAACTGACTTCCAAAGATCTTATCTGGGATATTTACCCCCAGGCCTAGCACAGGGGGAGCAGAGAACTGCTTCCACAGCAAGGCTGTCCAGTTAGTGCTTGAAAGCAGATTAAACTGCCTGAGTGTATGGAGAGGAACACAAAGCCATATTCACCCTGCAGCTTTAGGTGATACCAGTGATAATAAACAATGCCAAACTCAGGAATCTGGAGATTTCCAAGAGAAACTCAAGTTGTTTTCCATTACTGGCATTAGTCATATTTAGTGGTTTCAGCTTGACAGTGGCATTCTGAACAGGCAATGACAATGTCACACATATATTCTGTGTCCCAGTTCCTCCTGTTTTGTGCTTGTATCACAAGCAACTCCTCCAGAAAGACAGAGCGAGAATTCAGAGATTTCTCTTGCCCATCTCAAAGGTAAGAGCAAAGAAAAGCCACCAAGTGCCTCAGATGAACCTCCCCATCTCTTGCTAATTCTTAGATGAATAAAACACAACTTCACTAAACATTTCCAGCAGAAAATCTGAAGGTACTAAAAGTATTCATATTGCTCAAATTTGTAAATAATTAAGTAGAGGAACCTGATGGAGTTTCTGGTCAGTGGATATCCAGAGCAGGGGGATAAGAAGAAAGAAAAGTGAAAGGCAGCATCAGATACCAGAAGAAGAGGAAAAATATCCTTCAAGGAACAGACAAGAGAGTGCCAAAATCTATGGCTCAACATAACCCAGCTATTCTACGGCTGCTCTTACCTTCAATGTGGTTTCCCACAGGAGATTGCTGATGGGAATTGACACTGCTCGCTAGAGACTGAGCTTTGGGAGGAAAGAGCTGATGTATTCTCTGCAAGGCCAGAAACTTGATCAGCTGCTCATCCAGCATATTTATCTCAATCTCTGTTAATAAACAAAAAGCAATTAGTAAGTTATTCAGGGAAAGGGTGCAATCTGAGCTGCAGTGGATTTCACTGTCCCACTTTCAAACCTGCTGTTTGCTTCAACAGCAAAGACTTGACCAATTCTGCAATATCAAGACTCTTACACAGAGGTGAGCTATTACTTCACATCACCTCCTGTGAGCAGAGTGTGAGGAGAGTGCCAGCCACGGCTGGAGAGCTACAACTGAGGCAGCAAGCAGAAGTTTGGGGGAACTAGGGTTGATAAAAGCTGAAAATCTGCTGTTTTGGCTCAGAGTCAACAGGTCAGCAGAGGTGGCCATTGCCCCCCTTTGGGCAGCATGTTGGGTCCTTCCTCTGAAGCTCTGTTACCCGGTTCGAAAGTCCAGCCCTGCACCACAGAGGAGAACTGTAACCACCTCTGAAGCTGCTGCAGGCTCACACTTGAGTCATGCACCCATAGCAGGGTAAATTAAACTGAAAAGGGCAATTCAGACAATATTATTAATGAGCTTTAGAGCAGATCTTCCGATAACTCTGAAGTGTTTATATTTGTAAAGCCTTACAGAGGTCTGATTTCTTGCAGCAAGGAGGCTGGGTAACCTCTTCTTCCAAGAGCTTTCTCCACATCAACAACAGTTAAAACAGAAAGGAGAGGAGGAAGAGCTGTAACAGCCTTTCCCAATAGCAGAGAGGGCGGGCTGGGCAGTTGGGGTTCACCCAAGAAAAGAGGGTCACACTGGCAATGCCAGAAAGGCTGTTCTTCAGATTTCAGATGTAGGAGTCATCTCTGGCAACAGCCTGGCTGTGCTACTGACGATTGCTGCTCAGCAATCCCCTCCTGAAGGCACTGTGCTAACGTTTGCCATCTCTTGCCAAATGCAACAAAAGGAAATAAAACCAGGCCAGTCTAAGGAGACTGACAGAAGCAGAAATAAATTATAAAATTAACAGACCCGTTGGAGCATCACCACTCAGGTGACTGCTCCACTACAAGATCTACTGCTGCTGGACTTTACATCCGCCAGGAGCAGCTCTGGATTGCAGCTAGCACCACAACATGGCAGGGCTGCAGGTTTCTGCATGTGAATTCCACCTGGAAAGCAGCCCAGTTGTGATTCTTCCCCAGAAAAGCTTCAGGCAGAAACACTTCATTGGCCTTGCTGCCTTGGCAACACTAGGAGCAGGGAAGCATGTGACATATTTAAGGTAATGTACACCCAGCCCCTCCCTCACCTGACTACAGCCCTTCCTTATCTCTGGAACTTTTCCTCAAGCAGAGATGGAATGCTTTAGGGAAGCAAACACACAGGGCTAGCAGAGACTGATGATGAATTAAATACTCACCCCCGTCCATAAACGCTTTCAGGGAACTGGTGAAGTCCAACATAGCTGCAGAGTTTGAAGTGAGTGATGAGGGTAGAGTTAAAGCGCTTCCTATGGATAAGGTGCTGGGACTGACCTTACCATCTACAGAGAGAGATGGTGGAGAGAAGAGATGTCACTGTGACGTTCACCAGACATGCACCCAGCCCTCGGGCTGCCCTCGGCTGCCAAGCTGCTCCAAATGACTCATTTTGCTCATAGTCATGCTTTGAAAAAGGTCTGAACTAGAGGCCACGAGCTTTCTTCTGCTCACAAAAAAGGCTTCTGTGTGCCTCCAACACAGAGCCAAACGTGGCTTCTGCCTCGTCTCCAGCTGCTGGAGGAATTCTTGACCTATACATTTAATCTCCTGCTCCCTGTGGTGACACTGGAAAGATGAGCACCAACTCCCCAGGACCTTGAAGAATTTATTAAACCTAAGAGACATTTGCCAAGTAACTTGTCTAGGTCTTGACATGCATAAAAAGTACAACTGCCCTGGTTTTGTTTCTAAAGTGTTATAAAGTCTAGGGTGCACATCATTGTCCAGAGGGAATGTGACAGTCATAAGCAGATTTTATTATTTACAAAGTAAAATCCTCCTGCTTTGGAAGTGGCCATGCAGCTGAAAGAGGCAGGCGCAAATGTCAGAAAACAAAATCCCTCTAATGTGTTGTCAATATCAGATCTTCTTGAGTTGGTTTGCTTATAACTACTGAAATTCATGGCAAAAAAAGTCATGAGCAATTTGCATTTTTGTACTTGGCAGCAAAATTTGCACACCACAATTTTTGTTATAAATATATATATCCATCGTGTTAGATGGAAAATTTAAATGTTTACACCTTTCCCAAGAGACACTGCAGCAAGTAATGATTTTGCAGAAGACAAGCTTTGCACCAGAGGCAATTATTTAACGTTTTAAGTAACTGCAAAATTATGTAGGGTTTGCAGTGCTCTCCAAACCACAAGCAAAAAGTTTTCTATAATATGGTCTCATTTCCTCTACCAGAGCTTCTCCCAGCCTTGCATTTCTAAGCAGGGCATGGTCAAATCAGCAGCCTCAGAGTAACCAAGTTTATTCAGGAGGAGGCTAAGTACCCTGGGGACTGCTTCCAAAGGCGAGGCAAAGCTTAGAAGTTACTCATTGAGGAATTTTAGAAAGAATTATAAAAAAGATGTTGCCCTGTTGCTTTACAACCACCAGACCTGAGCCACTCCACACAAGCCTGACACTGAGCAGGTTGGAACTGCATGAGAAGTGACACACATTTCTGTCACGTGCTTTTCAGTGACTGCTCCCACCCAACCTGCACAAAGGGTTTGCTGGTTTGAGTGCTGAGCTGATATGGGGAGAGGGAAAAGGAAGAGAATGCCATATGTGAAAGTTTATTCTAGTAAAATTTGAGCTGTGGGCAGTTACTCCAACATCTATCAACACCTTTGACTTTGTGTTTCTACACTAAAAATGGTCATATACACTTTATTATACACCTTGCTATTATTTAGCAAGTTTTTTGGGTACAACTCAGGATCCTTGGCATATCCAAGGCCGTAACCACCCTCTATCAGACCAACAGATCCTAAGCAGACTACAGCTTCCCAAGCCCACATTTCTCCACCCTACAGCTTCCCAAGCCCACATTTCTTCACCATCAAGGCTGTGCAGCTGAAGACTCCAACACCACCTGCAGTAGGGGACACAACCACTGCCTGGACAGTTACTCTGGATTAGATCCCAGAGAGCTGCTCTTGTGAGAAGGACTGATTACCTTGCAATCCAAATGGCCATTTGAAACAAACCAGTGGTTTTTACAGCAGCGCTGGGGTTTTAAAGCAGCAGTTGTTGAAACAGCGAGGCAGCAGCCAAGTGATATAAAGCTACTGTTGCTTTCCAGAATTCAACTGACCTACTATCCTGCTTGTCAGGACAGAGTTCCCCCCTCAAGTACAGGCAGTAAGCAAAAATACATCCCATGGCTCCCATAAAGGGATCTAAGATGGAGGAGACCTGAAAAACTTCTGCTGGCTCTCCACAGAAAGCCCAATTCCCAGTCAACTGAGGGCAGACTGCTACAGCCTTGAGGTTCTGAACGAGATTGAGCCTGAGCTTTCCTCAGCCCCGGGGCCAAGGTCAGCAGCTCAGCATGTACCTGAAGGTGGTGCTGGTGAACAGAATCTGTTTGTGGACCCAACAGCTGAGATCCCATCTCCTGCAGCCTGGGGAGGGGTGAGAGCCCGGGTGGCACTGAGCGGGGAGCCCCCGGCCCGCAGCTCTGCCGTCAGCGGCGGCCCGATCTGCGTCTGCACATTCTTCCTTTGCAAAGTGCTGGTGGTCTCCAGGCTGGCACAGGAGCTCGATATGGATGTAGGCAAACTCGTGACCGGCGCAGAACCCCTTTGTGCACAAGAAACGGGTCCTGCTACGTTCTCTGTTTTGACAATGGTTCCAATGGTGTGATTCAGAAGTCCACAACTCGCTGGGGGTGTGAGGGGCCGAGGCCATGTTTGCCGATGAGACAAAACAGGTATTGTGTTCCCAGACCCCACGAGCCTCTGGGAGTCAGTCAACTGTGCTGAGGATTCGGATGAAACGCCATAGAAATGAGGCCCGTTCACTTTAATGTCAGAGGCTGTCGGCCCATTCGAAGTCCCGCAAGAAGACGCCTTCTTGGATTTATCTATACAAGAGCTGCAGTTAACATCTTCCTGTGACAAAGTCTGCTGGGATTGCGAGGAGCTCAAGGAATTCTGCGTGGTAATCCCTGAGGTGCAGGATGACATGGAATAGAGGGAAGGTGTGGGTGCCTTGTCAGCTGCCTGGTAAGGGTTGGCGAGTGAGCCGTCTGCCACAATAACAGGCTTAATATCAGCCTTCTCTGTTTGTTCAGAGTCCCAAAGCGAAGTCATCTGCTTAGCAGATAAATGTTTCAATATGCTGCACTGGAGCGCAACAACACTACAGAGCCACTGGAAGGAAGAAAAAAAAATGCAGGTTAGCTCTGGAGGCAACAGCGCTCCAAACCTCTAGTTACTCCATCATTCACCCAGCTCGAGGAAATCCAGCTGCTGACTGCTCAGATGCAGTCTGGAACTACAGAATCTGCTCAGAAACTCATCTACAATTAAGAGAAAATTTTGTCCAGAGGTACAAAAGTGCAACCAAAATTATGTACTATCTCCATGCTGGGGATAGGATAGAGAGGGGCTGAGATTAAAGGAGGAAGAAGGCAGCATTTCCTCACTCCCAAACTCCTCCTTCTCTTCACTTGTTAAACGCTGCAACTCTTCAGCCAGTTACAAACACACCTTTCACTAATTTGGGCTTCTAGCCAAACATAATCCTCCAACTTATTCTATAGCATGTTGGGAAGAAATGCTGCTCTACCTCAGGTATAGGGAGTAGAAAGTTGAGGTGGAGAGCTCTTTCCTTTTACACAAAGTGGAGGAAGACCAAAAGATTTATTCAAAGTTTTAAGCTCCATGGTGGATATGCACCTGCCACATAAAGAGCCTTGTCTGAGCTAACAGGACTTGACTTCACTGATTGCAACTTAACATGCCCTTACACTGTGGAATCTGTCCAGAAGTTTCATACAAGATTTAAACACTCATTTGACCTTGATTTACACGTCCAATTCCATCCACAATAAAAAGCGACCCAGAAGTGGGACGTTAGCTTATAAATAAATGTGTCAGAGAGCAGCCTTACATAATCAAAGTGCAAAGTATTTCCCCTCAGCCATGGAATAAAGAAGACATCTAGACAGAAGGCCCTCGACTCCACTCTTAAGGACAGAGGACTATTGCACCATTTCCCTGAAGTGTCAAATGAGGAATTTTACATCTCACCTGGAAAGTCAAAGTGAAGTTTTAATGGGCAAGAGTGTCAGAGACAAGACAAGCTATCACCTTCACACGCAAGCTTGAGATTGGTTTCCTAGACAACTGCTCCATCATGACTGAAGTGGAAGGGGATCTTTGTACCAAAGCAACTACACACACAGAGTCCAAGCATTTGACTTCATTTACCTCCTGTTGTTCTGTCTGGCTGGCTAAGTGCTCAGTGTTCAAAAGGTGCTTCTGCAAGGGTTCCTCAGGGATCCCGTTACAGATCAGCTCGCCATCTCTAATTGCTGCAGGCGCGAGTAACGGGGGTGGAAGCCGGTATTGGGACTTTATAGCATCAGGAACCTACATTGTGGAGAAAGAAGATCACACATGAGAACAATTACTCAAGAATGACTAGTTAAACCAAGTGCCTGATCAGCACTAAACTTTGCATTTGCTGCTTTCTCACCCAAAGGAACCCTGCAGATACACTAGAAGTATCAAGGACTGAGTACTTTAAATTGATGTAGCCATGCTGAAATTAATAGGTTTTATTCCCTTAGGTCAGGCATGACTGGTACAACATAGTAGCTACAGCGTAAGAGAAATCATGAAAAAACAGCCAAAGGAAGTCTCTATGGCAGTTTTCAGGCATCCTGGCAGCAAACACAGCCCCAGATCTGACTGTAGGGCCACCTTCAGGAGGTTTTCTGCTGTACATTCTATGCTTGTGCTATATTGAAGTGCTTACTTGTAATAATTGAGCCTTATGGCTGAAGGAAAGAGATCTTCTGAAATCCTACAGGTAGTGACTGCTGACTCCCAGATCTCTCACCAACACAATCATTCAGACCCCGTCTTCTTCCTCCTGCCCCAAGGAGTATGCTGGTTTCCCTTCCAAACTAAAACACAGGGCTTTTCACCCACTGCTACTTGTTTACACATACCTTCAGACCTTTCCTCTTCACTGACTGAAGAACTCTGCGATTCGGAGGGTGTTTCTTATGGATTCGGTTTAAGAAATCCACTTTGACAACGTGCTGAGATATGGTGTCCTGGAACCGGTCAAATACTCGGCACCGATTACTCAGGGTCAAGTTCTTCTGGTTCAGCTGGGTGATCAGATAATGCCACAGGAGTTAGGGATCTGCAGGTCACTCTAAGGCACCCTAAGACTTTCATAATGCTTCGTAGCACTGGCAGTACAGCATCAGCTCAGCTTTAGACTATTTGTTTCCTGCAGCACTAACCATTTCTGTTAAAGGGCACATTGCTGGAGATGAATACAAAAGCATTTAGAGGCCGACTAAGCAGCATCAATGCTCTCAGAAGCAGTTTGTCTGGGAAAAAGCTCTTTGTTTCAGCCCCCTGTTTCCTGAGTATTTAAGTCTCAAGCACACTGCTTTTCCAAAAATGAAAACTCCCTCTTGGAATGAAAGTTTTTTGGGTTAAGCATGCAAAGAATTACTTCCCCTATTTGTAGCACTGTGCTGCTTTGTATCCCAGTTCTGGAAGCTCATCTAGATCTTAAAAAGTCCAGTCAAAAACTAGACAAGCTGTCAGTGAGCCACAATCTGAGCTGTCAGCTTCAGTTACAGGAAGGAGTTCCCCCATCTTTACATCTTATTGCAGAGAGCAGCATCATATTCCTTTGGAGAGTGCGTTGCTTGCAGCAGGAGCTTTACAAGCGTTACAGGGAGCAATAAGAGCTCAGAAGCTGTTTTACATTTGTTGTGCTTTGTCCTTTAATGGACCTGCCAGGTTCCACTCCAGCATCCGGTTACCATACTGCAATCATAGTCCTGCTTACCACCACGTGTTCTATGTGATTTGGGCACATCCATCTACCCAGAGGCATGGCAGTAAGCGGTGGCTCCAGACAATCCATGTGGAACAGGAGTGGGCAATAATCACACTGGATTAGAGGTGCCACTCTGCAACTCCTGCAAAGAGAGAGCCAAATCTTATTCCCCGTACAGAGTATAAATAGAACATTCAGGCAAGCTTGGCTGACCACTTCAGTTTATCCCCTATACTGTCGTTTGCACCAAAAAGTAGGATTTCTGATTTGTAACTCTATCTGTATGGACCTTCTTCAAGACTCACTCAAGGCAAAAGCCTTTATTTGAAGCAAAATTCAGAGATCACAAGGAAATCTCAGATTTAGGTAATTGCAAGTTTCCTTAGAGGAATCATGTGTGACGTTGGGACGTGTACATCAACAAGATGTTCTCAGAACAAGTCTCAAACTCCAGAAAAACAACTACATCTGAATCCCTAGGCTTTAAAAAAGTCTTTGCTATATGACAAAGTCATCAGTTGTTCTCCACAAAAGCCCACCTGAGTCCCCATTCCACTTCCAGAAACTCACTCTGATGGGGTTCCTGAAATAAAAGTTTCATTTTCACTGACATTTTGAATTGGGATTGATCTATGCAATTTTTTATGCAGCTACAAAACCCATCAGTATTTTGTACTGGTTTTCAGATTTACAATTTCAGCACAATATTCCTATTTGCCTTGGGCTTATAAATCTCCAGTAGATTTCTATTTCCTAAAGGTCACCTCCTCGCACACTTGCTTCACGAACCATAAACAAACATCTCCATTTACTAAACCACCATCACTTTAGAATATTTCTTTGCAAAAAACCACTGAAGACAAGATGGCTCAATCTTGTCAATCTTCAGGCTATATTTTAGAACCCTTTACAGCCAGACCTACACTTGCTGTGGTTAAACACCTGCCATTTAGCAAAGATGAACATTCCCCCATTTCTTTAGAGGATTTTAAGTAAGTAATGAAGGAGAATGGCAAAGGGAACAGGTAATCTACTTTTTTCAGCAAGAACTTTGCTCTTGTGAAAGCTGCAGCTACACTGAACAGCTTCCCTGGAAGAACAACAAGTACCTGTTGCATGTGAAGCAGACCTTCACTGGCAAGGGAACCAAACCATTGTGGTCTAACTCGTGTTGTGCTTTCTTGACATTCTTTCCTGTGGTTTCTTCCTTTCTCCTCCTCTTACTAGTACCTGAAAAAGAAATTTTCAAAAGCTTTGGGTTATCCACATAGCTAAGATTTTCATTCTGGTAGATACACATAATCATCTCAGACAGAGGCAGACAGAGAAGGCAAAGACTGCTGCTTAAGGAACCTCTATCAACCACTAAATCTAGCCTTAAGTGACAGAGACTGTCTTTAAAGGCAGGTATATTTTATAATTTCAGTGACATCCTATACACTGAGTCACTACTTTGTTACTGTATTATAGCACTATAAATCAAAAATCAAGTATTTTGACAAATGAGTTGTCCTGATGGACATGGTGTGTAGTTGCAGTGTCCCCACAGCTCAGGTTTGAAAAGAATCTGCTGTTGGGCAGTTGCAGGAGAGCCGGGGTACTTCTGTACCCTCTGCTTTCAGCAGGGAGCACCACTGGAGCCACCACTATCACAGAGTCAAGAGGGAAAAGAGGAAAGATGGCAGCAGGATGCAACTGCAGACATCTTCACCAACACCAGACAAGCCACTGCTCACCTGGAAGTGCTGTGGTGCAGGTCAGTTCATTCGGCAGCTGGAACTGCGTTGGGTTCCTTTCCATGGCAGCAGCAATAAGAAGCTCAAAGGGTCGCTTCAGCTGGGGCTGCCCGCAGTCCATTTCTGCAATGGCAGAGTCATCATCCACGTCAATTATGTCCTCATCGACATCATTCTGTTCTGAGTTGGGGGTCTCGGTGCTGGCATTGGATGTGGGAGTGCCAGGCCGGCTCGCTCTCCTTTCCAAGATCCTGGCATGCGCATTAGCCCTGATGCTGCTGCTAGACCTGTCCAACAGGTCTGCGTCACTGGTGGGGGAGGTGGTCCTTTTCCCAGATTTGTCCACCAATCCATTTACCTGCCCCAGCTCTTTCTTCTGTTCTCGCTTCTGCACGACATGAATAGGCAGGCTTATCATGGAGGCCACAAACAAAGAACATCAACCTTGACAAATATGTGATTGAAGACAAACAGCATCTGAAAACGCTCGAGCCACTCACTACAACGTCCCCCTTGAAGTCATTAGAGCCTCGATCAAGAACAGTCTGATGGCAGCTAAGGTACAGGTGACAGAACAGCTGAAGAGAACCAAGCGTGGGGAAGAACATGATCACGTGTCTTTCCTTTCAGTGTAGCTATGCTTGAGTCCAGATCAGGAAAACATTTCACAGCATCTAGTCCTAAACACTTGACAAATCAGACAACTGTTTACTTTGCTACCAACACTGAGAAACTCCACAGCAGACTGTTCACTGTCGATGCACTTACTAACCCTGGCACTGCATACAAACCCATGACAGGCTAAGAAGGTCAGCTGGAGAATACAAGCATAACATACAAACAACACTCTGCTATCTCCTGATGACAGCAATCTTGAACAAGGTGCAGCAGAGGAAGACTATACATTGCTGTCACCACAAGACCCGTTTTGCAACAGGAGGAGATGCGTGGCCTAGGGTGGGCAACTGTGCACTGCTCCAGTGTTTCAGAGCATCACCTGTATGGAGGAATCAATCTACTCCATCACTAACACGGTCTGCAAAGGCACCAAAGTGTTTCCAGGCAATTTTTAATATAGAAAAGTTGGGGATTTTCTCATTTGCTTTCTCTTTTTACTTTATTATTTGTTTTTCGATCTGTGACCTTCATTTCTGTTGTTGGCAGATGGCTGAACAGTACCCTGGAAACATAACAAGGCAATCACTTCAGGAACAAAAGGCTGAGCACACAGTTTTCTTCCAATCTGTTTTGGGTGTCACTTCAAGGGAACAGTTGCTAGATAGCTTGGTGCAGTTTCTAAACCCTCTGCTACACAGCCTTACGTGGTCACAGCAATAAGATGTTTACATTGTGCAAGACAGCTTCCTGGAGAAAGAGCATCAAGGCAAAAAAAAAAAAAAAAAGACAAGCTACAATCTTGCCCAATCATCTCCTCTCCATCCTGTTCAACAGCCCAGGAAATCATAACTCACTGTGATTTCACCCTCTGCTGATGTACAACTGCTGTGAAGTCACACTTCTAAAAAACACATATTTACTAGAATCACAGCCCTGATGGCAAAGCTGCATTAATGTGACTCCCGTTCTGCCTGTAGACAGCTCACCTCTTCGAGCACAGGAGCCATTCCCATTTCCTCTGTGCCTCAGCTCTCCCTCCTTTTCAGAAATGAGGGGAAGGAAAACAGTTTAAAAGGCACAGATTGACAAGAAGGTATCAGGCACTTCAGTTTTAGCTCCTACTAATGAGGTTAAAATATCGTGAGGGTTTCACCAAGACCCCCTTGGGTTTCTTTAAGCCCTTTCCTAACAAAGCCCTTTGCAAATGCGAGCACAAAGAGCAGCTCTGGTTGTCTAAGTACACACGAAGGGAGAGGCAGGTATAAACCACAGGATTCAGGTTTCAAATGGCCGGTTGGAAGGGCAGGGATTGTGTCTGTTTTGAGAGGCTTTACCTTGCGGCGCACGGTGCAGCGGTGGCACATCCACTCCCCTGGAGGCAGCATCTCCTCGCTGAGCGGAGGGTTGCTACAAGAGAAACACAAAGCAAAGCTTTACTGTTATTTACTGTCATTTCTGGAACTCTTCTCACGTACACACAGCCCGAGTCAGGGCAGCTCTGCAGTTCCGCTCCCAGGCACTTCCTTTTATTTATGGTGAAGCTCCCTGGATTCGCTCTCCCATACATCCACTTAGCCAGACACCTCCAAGAAGCCAGTCTTCCATGACACCCATCTCAGCTCCACGGTTTCAGAGCACTCTCAGACTTGAACAGCAAAGATAAATGGAAGATTCACTGGTGTGCCACACACGTACCTCCCCCCCCAACACCACACCTCCTTAAATAACTTGATTACTCCACGTGAGACCACACAGATTCGCGTGCAGCAAGCACAGTCATACATCCAGGCATTTTCATCCCTTGGATCTGCAGTGAGTCCAACTGAACGAGCTGCCATGAAGTCTACCCACCACCTCCCATGTACTCCATCCCTGGGCACACTTACTTAATGGTGGAAACCACCTTCTATCTTAAGACAACCCAAATACTCTTAAAAGTGTCACCATATACAGCTTGCCTTGGCTACGAAGCACAGGATACATCCTACTCACATGGAGCTGCACTTACTATAAAAGCTGTATCACAGTGAAATGACATTCTCATTTTGATGCTAGAAATAAACCAAAGCAAATTAGACGAAGGAGTAAGGAGGACTATTTTGAGAAACACTTTTCCTCAGTAAAAGGCAGAGCAGCATATGTTAGATGATACACTTTCCTTACAGATCCTACTACTAACTCAAGTACTTTCCAACACCTCTTTATCATTAAGATTTGTTATTTGAGCAAACTGCTGACTGTGGCAGGGAAAATGTACCTGCTGGCAAAAACCAGCTATTTACCACACAGTGTGGCTCAAGATAATACTTTTAAAAGTTCTCCTGACTTTTGCTAGAGGCAGCTGCTTAGCAAGTCTACTCTCTTGTGCTGACCACACAGATACACTATCGCAGGATCTGGAAGCTGCATTTCCCACTGACTGGGAAACAGATTTCAAGGATCCACTAGGACTGACTGGGTTATAAGGGGATCAAGAAGTACAGTAGCTTATAAGACTGGCCCAAGAAAGCCACACAAGCATGGGAAGCTAGACCGTAGTTCACGGCAGGAGTCTCAATACTGTTTATTGCACCTACAAATATCAAACCAAATCCGAGTTAAGCTTTCCAATCTCCAGCCCTGACAAGCCAGAGAGGATAAGTTGCATACTTGCTGGCCAGGAAGAGCTGTGCTTTGCAGCAAAGGGAGAGGCTGTCTTTCTTGAGAATCTTGCTCCTAGCACAGGGAAATGGCACAGGATCCCAGCCCAGGCTCCCAAGCCTGAACTGTGAAAACAAACACACTTCCTTTGTTTAAACAGAGTCCCGGCGAGCCTTGCCCCGAGCTCGCCCGCGTGCCAGCGACAGCCTCCGCAGGTACTGCGGCCATCCGGGGTCACGCTCGCTCTTGCAACACTGTGCCTGGAAGACTGAAGGAAGAACACAGCAAGAACCAGGCTGGTAATAACCTCAGCATTTCTGGTGTCAGGCTCCGGGGAATTCAGTAGAGCCAACACATCTGGCAGCCATTTTGAGGAGGAGTGCAGGGTTTCAGAGGCCTCCGTGTTCCAGGCGCTCCAGAAACGCGGCGCTCTGCATATATGCACTGACATACCTGCAGCTTATGTTTCTCATTTCCTGGAGGGCTTGGATGAACAAGAGATCAGGCTCTAGATGAGAGCACCGAAGCCTCCACTACTGGCTCCTTCACCTCAAATGCTTGGATGAAGCAGTAACTCCCTGCCCCAAACTAATCTTTTGCTAACAGAAGCAGCGAGGAGGGGGTGGAAGGAGGAGAGTAACAAATGATCCCTGTGTGCTTGCTGCAGCTTAAATCCATGTTGAATCCTAAGGTGCATCCCGCTACAGCTCAGGTTTTACTCTTGCTAGAAAACGAGCCCTTAGATCTGCATCTACAGCAAGTACGGATTCATCTGGCCCATTCCCCTCTCCCCTCCCAACACCCCAGGGGAAAAAAAACCACAGACTTTGATTTGTTCCTAGTGAAATTTCACCCTCTGAAGCTCCCGATGAGCGTGCCTGAACTGCTGGGAACACGTCTGCCCCATTCCGACGTGCGGCGTGCCAGGGATCCGCGAGCTGCCAGATGCCTCTGGTTATTTGTTTTAACTGTTACCTCAATCTTACGCATTTCACAATGAAACAATTAATACCACCGTAAACCTTGAGAGACGCCTGCAAGAGTCAGAACAGGTTTCTTCTTCAAGTGTGTATGTTATTGTCCCATTTGCTGTGTTTGAACCATGAAATCCTACATACACTGTACTATTAAAGAAGCATTTTAATGAATGCTGCTACCCAAAGGCCTGTGGAAGGAGGGGGGAAGATTAGTTTCAGAGCAGCAGCAAGGTTTTAGTGCTCAGACAAGCCTCCTGAGGTTTTCTGCTCACTGTCAGGGCCTAGCCGCGATAGCAAGTGTATTAAAAGACTGATTCTGCCTCTCCTGGTTAATGAACTGTTCATCAAGGCAGCTCACCATGCTAACAAAGACTGATGAAGGCTGCTCCTGCACTGCTGGCCTCGCAGCAAGCAGAGAGCATTGCCTGGGTCTCAGCAGAAAGCTGGGGAAGCGCTAAAGAATGCTGTTTTAATTGACTAGGTATGACCACATTCTTCAACCTTTTACTGTAAGCATAAAAGAAACTGATTTTTAAATCTGAGCAAGATACTTGATCTTCATAAGCAAGGTAAGAATTAGCACTTTGGCAGGAGCACCACGGCCCTTTTCTCCCTATCTTTCATGGATTCATTAGCATGCACAGCTCCAGCCGCCAGTGTTTGCTGCCAACAGGACCTGGAATTGTACAGCTCCCACTTTATCTTCGGTTACAACACATCTCCTTTCAACTACACACCAGTCAGTTGCGCTTTTCAGTACAATTTCACTGACCCTTCATTTCAGAAAGTTTCCCCCTTCTGTCATCACAGACAGGAGTGGTGGCCTCTGCTGTTTACCTGGGGGGTTTGGCGTGACCCAAATCGAACCTGCCTAGCAGAACGTGTTTCTGCATTTAAGACAAAGCTCTGAAAAAACACAGGCTTACTTAAAAACACCTGGAAGACTAACTCATACAAAACCTCTGAAAATTAAAGGAGATGTTTATCACTGCCTAGTCAAAAACCACTACACTGACTACAAAGTTACTTGCCATATAATACCTGTCTCATGGCTTTTTCTGAAAAAGTTCAGTATCTTCTGAAATTCCTATCAGATGTGTTGTCAAGCACTGCTCTGCCATGGTCAGAACGCAATGCTCTATCCATTAAATAAAACTTAAACTGCTTTGATAAAATAAAAAAATCTTCAAGAGCATATTAGGAGTTTTTATCAAGCAAACAATAGCATGAAGCCACTTAGCTTTTCAATTTCACACTCTGGGGCTCTCATACATCAGAAGCCTGTTGTCGAGTCTAAATCCCGTAATTACTCCTCACTTTGCTGACCTCAGTAAATAGGTAAACAAGCACTGCAAGGAATGGCACCTTCTCCAATACAAACTGGGCCGTAGCTCTCAAAGGAACCAGTTATAAGCAGACCTGAGGTTATTTACACACTGCATTCCTGGCCATCTTGCGTCAAAGGCACGTTGACACTACTTTTGGACCCACCAGGATACAGCCAGCAACCAGCTGGGATAATGGTGGCAGGAAAACAAACCAGTGCCTGGTGAAGCTTTCTTCAATAACTTGTTCTTTCACGTCAGTTGTTTTCAACAATCAGACTTAAATATTTTTTTCTGTGCTGGGGGAAAATAGTAACACCATGAAAAAATGCAGGCAAACACATTTTCTCCTTCTCAGGAAACTTAACTGACCAAGACTCAATGACAGGCTGATAATGAAGGATGCTAGATACGTTTGCCAGTTAAGGGAAGCAGGCTTTCGGCTCTTCTGTGGGACTCCTATTTATCCCTATGATCCATAGAGCTGCAGCTGTTCTACCAGCTTCATAGAGAACAAGGCTCCCTGGCTTCCTACAGCAGGGCCTCAATGGCAGCTAAAACAAACCAGGAAACCAACCTCGCTGTCAGGGCATTACAAGAGCCCCATTGAGAAACAGGGAAAGTTGCATCATTTACAAATTCAGCTTTTTGGAACATTTTTACTGTGCCCAAATTACACACTCCTGCTCACAGCTGCTCCCAAAGCCGGCTGGAGGAGGACACCTGGAACCCTGAGCCTCTACCTTAGACAGAATAAAACCACACCAAACAAGCCAATAACTGCAGCCTGCGGCGAGTTCCTCCCCACTGCAACTCCCTTACCTTCCTCTTTTACTCTTGCATCAACACAAAGCTTCTGAAGACAGAAGTCAGACTTCAACTACCTCAGAGGTGGTTATTAGGAATACTATCAGCTCCCTCCTCTCCTCCACTGTTATTCCTCAAATTATTCAGTGAAGTCTCCAAGTTCTGCTCATTAACATGGATAAATTGTGACACTCAGCTGTACAAGAACAATCTTCCTGGAAAAGCCAAAGATTTCTCAAGCACCAATGCAGAGACCACCAAACTTCAGATATGCCCAGCATAATTTTTGTTTTTATGCACCTCTAAGCATGACCCGACCACATTAAAACTAACAGTTTCAGCAACTTTCTGGCCTCAATTAGGCTCACATTGTTTAAAAGTTATACCTATTTTAAGCCAGCAGCACAATTCACATTAACTACAGAGCACTGCCCACTATACTTCTACCTGTGGTGCAACAGCTCCTGAGGTAACCTGTGAAAAAAGCTTTATGGCAGCCAGCATAACTTCGTTTACACTGAAGTGAAAGTCTTGAGTGTGCACATAAGAAGTTCCAAATTAGTAACATCCAGCAAGGACTCCTGGACACCACCAAACAGGTCAGGACACGATTATTTTGGCTGCCACTGTGCAAGGAAGGGAACCAAAATGACCGTTTCACAGGTCACCAATTATCCCATCATCTGGAACGCTGCATCTGCCTAGCATGCATCTTTCCAACAGCATGGCCAGAGTTGGAAACAAGGGTTCACCAACAGACAGAAAACAGAAGCAGGATTAAAACACCATTATATGGGCAGTCAGTGAGGAACAAGATGTATCCAAGGAAAAAATAAAGGTTCACTACGCTGTCCACATGTTTCTACAAGAGTGGAGGAAGACTTGAACTCTTAAAGGTTTAAGTAGCAGCACTGCTGGGTATGGCAGATCCCAAAATTTCATTCCCTGTGTGCTTATTTCTACCTTCTAAACCGGCCAGTGTTCAACACTTCACGGGCTTGGCCAGCAGTCCTAGCCTCTGGCAGCAGCACCACCATGCTCCTAAGAACCAGGTACCATTTCATGAGTGTATCATAAATTTTGTGAGTATTCTGTGAATTTCAACGCCAATGAACTTATTTATGGGAATCTTTCACCGAACCACTCCTGCTGCTCTCATCCTGGGAAGAGAACTTCATGGAAGCATGAGGTGTTTATCTACCTTACTTCAGCTCCCTTCCTGCCTTCCCTGGGGGTCCTGCCTCCTCCCTGTGCCCCCGAGCACAGGCAGTCCTGAGGTTCATGGGGAGTCAGGGAAGCTTCCTCCAAGGCATGAAGTAGAACTTTATTGCCTCCAACCTGTCAGGCAGGAGGGTCCAATAAACTGGATAAGCTGCATGTAAACATGTGATCACCTGATGTAATTAGTTACTTCTATTTATAGAAAGAACCTGGCCCACGGAGACCATTCCCTAGACAACCTGTTAGTTATTACCCTCATTAATGTCCAGCTGACAAAAAATTAAAGGAAGTATTGTTTTTTAAGAGATCAAATTTCCACACATACGTAAACATATACGTATATAAAAATAAATATGCATTAAAAAGTGTATAATACCACCAGAAGCACAGTGAGGTTTTTTGATTATTATTTTTTAATCAGTTTGACTAGTTACGAACTCTGATATTTGAGACATATTTGCCTAGGGAACCATCCAGCTTTGTATTTATAAGCAGAAACCGTGGAAGTCGATAGGAAGAATTGTTGATTTTGAAAAATGTGGGTCAGACACAGAAATTCAGACATTCTGCACATCCTGACTCCTGTTTCTTTCCCAGGCATCACTCATGCCTGTGCTGCAGACAATAGTAACAATAGCCTGAATTCAATGTCCAGGTTCATTATTAAGTGTTCAGGTCTTTATAGCACCATCTTCTTAACAGATTAGAAGTCATCTTCTCAAAGCAGGATGACACATAGGGCAGCATCAGGGAAGAGAAAGGGGGCTGAGGAACAACACAGCCCTGGTGAGAATCACTTCATCCAATTCTGTCTTTAAAGAACAATAAATGAAGAGACATCTCTGGTGGGAAAAAAATAATCAAAACACAGGTCTGAGAGGTTTCTGAGAAGTGAACACATTCAGCCCCAGCCATAGTGAACGTGTTCAAAGGAGACAGGGGTGAAAGGACAGCAGCAATAAGGTGGAAAAAAGGAAAGCAGCACATCAGAAGAGGATGAAGGGCAGACCCATAAAAGCAAAAGCATGAATTTGTCTTCACACGGACACAAGTGAAGTGTAATTCTGACATCTACATGTGGACTAGGCTTTCCCAAGAACGCTGGGGAAGAGAGAAAAAAGAGCAGAGACAGAAATATCCACCAAAAAACCCCCACCCTTAGAGCAGGGCACACATTCTTTTCTGCCTTTTCCAGATCACCTTCATATCTTGCTCCTGTTGCTATTCTAGACGGAGATCACTGGGAAGTTCACATGATGCCGTGCCCAAAGTCAGGGGCTGTACAGGCAGGTGTTTCACACCAATCACTAGTGCTTGCCAGAAATTCAGCATGGGGTTTTCAGCCTGCTAAATTGTATCCTCGGGCCAGTGCTTTCTGCAGGGTTCAAAGTCAGTAATCTCCAGCTCCATCTAGTTTGCTTCCAGTGATCGTGCAGAGCAGACGTCAGCAGAAATGGGTTAAGAGTTGGGTTCAGGCACTCGATTCCCCCCAGCTGGCTGAGATGCTCTTTGCCTTTTGTGCTCAAGATCTGATACACCAACAGGAAGAATGATTTATACAACTTCGTTTTTTTTTTCTTTTCCCCCTTCGTTTTTGGCTACAGGGAGCATTTACTCCATATCCTAAAAAGGTATGTGATTGCATTACAACTGGTATCTCTCAACCCCCTTATTAAAGGGAAGCTACAATACTATTTTTACTCAGCTTACACAGTTACTGGATACTGCAGTGTTTCTTCGAGGAAGCTGGGCAGACATCTAGCGAGCAGTGGAGCTGGAGACAGCATAAATCGATTACTCTAAGAAGGAAAAGCCAGCTCTGACAATCTGTGTCACAAAAATCACAAGTCTAGCCAGTAACCTGACGTGGCGAGATGCTTTTTGCTTACACTCACTTCTTTCATACCCCTGTAACAAAGCCATGTTATATCCCCAGATACATTTGCATTTTCACAAGTCCAAGAGAACTTCCTGACTGGTTTAAAAAAAACAAAACGGGTACATCCTTCTCACATGATTTATATTCCAAGAGACAGAGTTTCCTAAATATTCAGGCTGTCACACTTGCTTTCAGGGAGATACACCTCTTTCCTACTCTGGAAGTAACTGCTCCCTTTCTTCACAGCAGAGTCCTGCTATTTGTTACTGACTCAAGGTTTTAAGAAAGGCTGCAGAGCACAGGAAAAACTCTGTTTTGTACCTGACACGTACCAGTGAGTCAGTCTAGCAACAAAAGCAGTTTAACATCCACTGGTGTGGGTCAATAAACGGAAGAATTTATGTTAGAGTTGAAAAACTGTTTCAGTATCGATGCTACAACTGAAATTTCAAACTGACTCTGTCTTTCGCAGGGAAACACAGGAGCCCTGCTCTCCTGCAGGTGTTCCTCACACCACCACAACAGCACCTACAACCCAAAAAAGGCCCTTTTTAGGGGGGGAAATGCACGTTTGGTCCTGATTCTTACTAAAAATACACAGTTCTGTCACTGACAACTGCACAGAGGCACTCCTCACTCGGGGTGTCATTCACACCCGTGGTAAGAGAAGTACAGCCGGATGTCAGACATGCCAATTACCACTGCTTCCCTTTTACTACCCCACCTAAACAACACTGTGAAATGGAGAGAGAGAGGGAAGAATTATGAGCTGTATACGATCTCGTGTAATAAACACAGGAGTCCTCCATTCCCAACTATCAGATCTGCTGGCGGCAGTACAATCTTAACAACACTGAGCTTGTATGTGATAAAAAGACATAAGGCGAGCTAAAAGAAGGTGAATATATTTACAAGATAGTGCCAAGATCTCCATAACAAACAGTCATTAGCAGATTAGTATTATGAATCTAATCCAATTAAGAATTTCCTTTGCAAATGCCTGGAGGAGCTGGAATTCCTTTGGGAAGACCTTTCCATGTTGTGAAAGGCTCCCATGAGTCATGCCTGCAGGCTGACATACCAGGAAAGACCAGCTCTGGAGCAGCAGGAACAAAGCAGTGAACCCCACCTCGAAGCAAAGCGCTGCAGCCTCCTGATCCTGAGGAATCAACTCAAAAATGGACCTTACAGCAGCACAAAAAAAAAAGACTTCTCAGTTCCACAAGTCGTGGTCAACATAAAACTGGCACTTTCCTAAGCCAAGCTGCTAAACCACGGAGAATTCTCCTTGTTCACAGTCTCCCACTGTGCCTTTTTAAACAGCTTGGGAACAATGCGGGTGTTTGATGTAACACCAGTCCAGGCAGCAGCCATGTCTGAAGGCAAAGCCCAAGTCAAGCAGTTAAACATCCCCCTCCCCGACTTCGAATCCTTGACTTTAGAATCCCAAAGCCATGCTCCTACCACTCCACACTGATGTTGGGAACTGCAGCAGAGACCCACAGCTCAATCCAAATCCCCAATTCTTGCCCACAGTGCAAAATCTGTTCGTGCTCAGTTTAACATCCACACACACAGGTGAGAGTGGTGGTTTGCAAGTCACTCAACCACGAGTTCATCAAATTCTTACTGTAAATAATTTGCTGAAGCCCTCAGCTGAAGTCCGTAGATTTAGGCTGACCTCATCTGCCTTTGCACTGAGAGATTTAGGACAAAATAAGGAGAGTGAAAAATCTCATTGGTACAACTTTGCTGAGCAGAGCTGCCAAGACTGATCATGTTACCACATCTGCAGACGCATGCACAGTGACCCTCCGCTCCCAGAAACCCAGCCAGGGCAATCACTTCCTCCTGCCTCAGGATCCAGGCTAGGCTGGCCCCAAGGCTCCCAAAATATCAGAACCAGAGATACATAAAAACAAAAGTTGGGGTTCTTTTAAAAGCACATCCTTAAACCAGTATTGTTTTAACAAAGTATCAGTTAAGATAGATACATTTAAATGTTGGGAACAGAACAACTTACTCTGACCTTCAATATGCAATTACATAAACATTGAAGCAGGGGTTTGCCAGTCATTTACTGTTACAAAAGCCCAAAAACCCAGAAAGCCTCATAATAAAAACTTTCTGCACTTAAAACTAGAGGCTTTTTTGAAGCTGTGATGTAACTCGATGTACTGAAACTTTGTTCCTAGCCACTATTAGGTAGGAAGTTTGCCTCTCCAGGACCTTCCTGGACGTCCTGCTGCTCCTTGCAGCAGGAGATGCCTCAGACCATTCTAAGGTTCACCTGAACCACTCGGAGCAGCCCAAGATGACCATTAAGGGAAGGATTAACAGAGACAATAGACCGGCCATTGTTTTGCTCCCCTCACAGACTGCATATTCGTGTAAAAACCCAAAACTAGAACAAATGCCAAAGATAAAGCAGGACATTTTAGACTGAATAAGGTGGGGAAAGAGTTATCGATGTTCTACCAGCCAAACACAACTTTTTTCCATTCTTTGTTCGACACACTAAAACAATGCGACTCATAGAAAATACCAAAACTCTAGTTTAGCTTCCTCTGCTGCACTTTTGCAGCTCTGTTACTCCTGTTCTTCGACACCAGCACTTGGGTGAAGACTGCCAAATCGGAGAGGAAACGAGCCAAACACTGCAAATATAAACACGAGGAGGTGTTGCAAAAAGTTTGATGGAGGTAGCAGGCCCCGGTATGGACACAACACACTTCTCCCAGCACAGCAGTGAGCAACCCCAGCTACGAGGAAGCTTTTTGCTGGGCAGTGCCACAGAACTGGTACTGTCTGTTTATGTAACTGGTCAGCTCTAGGGGACTGAGGTCACTCTGCCGTGCCAGCAGAGCTGCACAGCCAGCGGCGTGAGATTTTACAAGAGGGACTTGAACCGCAGCATTCAGCGAGGTTTGTGCTTTCGGGCTCCTCCAACCAGAAACTCGGGCAGGGAGACTTTTAAAAAAAAACAAAAAGAGAGAGAAAAAAAACAAACACAAAACTGTTCTGTGTTGGTTCTCCCTCCTGTTGCCACTCCCCTCCCCCAGCTTGTTAACTAAACTTTTCCTCTCCCGGGGATCTTTCTAATCCTTCATAATGAATTTGCAACATCAGTCACTTTGCAAACCCGCTTCAATGTGAATCAAGTTTACTACAAGCTCAAGAAAACACAGGGAATTCTAACAATCACATTGCCAGGAGGAGGATATAAATGGGAAAGAATAGAAGTAGCACTGGAAAATTGGTTTTCAATCATGTAAAGAAGGAGCGTGCACCATCCCTGGGGGCCTGGGCTAAGGCAGAACATCAGGATGGAAATGCACTCTGCACTGCTACCCAAAGCAGCAGATTATGGGCAAACAGCTGAACCAAACACCAACTTCAGAGCTAAAAATCCCATGTTCTGTTCTCAAGAATTACTACGGACCCAAAAAACCTCTCACTGTAAATTCAAAGCCGAAGAGAGTCACCTGACTGTGATATTAATCCAAGTATGTTGAAACGAAGTATCTGGCAGGGATTTCACACTTTCCTGTATCCCTCCCACCAGGCCAGTTTATCTGCAGCCAGCCTGGAATCCTCCCAACCCATGGACTCTCAGAGCACCTACAGCAGCTGTACACGGAACTAGTGACTCCAAAACGGAGTTGAGGGAAGAGCTGACACCCCGACAGATAAATTGGAAAGTCACTTCCACCCACATTAATTCAGGAGAGCAGTCGTTCCACGGTGTACCAACAAAACTTGTTATTTACCACCTCAGATGTGTAATACTATCAGACTCAGAAAGTTTTGGGAGCTTTGGCCAAGTGCCTTCTGTTTTCCGCAGAGGACAACGGGTTTCAGTGCTCAACTGAAGTTAAGGCAAACTGCTAAAGCTTGAGGGTCACACACTTACCTAGCAAAGCCAACTTTCTCACTACAGGCTTAAACAATGTGATACAGAAGAACCTTCTCTACACAGGAAGGAGCAACACAAATTCCTGGGAAGCTGAGCTGGGTTTGTCTCCAGCTCACTGCATGACTTGTGCCAATTATACCCCTGAAAATCCTTCTTTTGTAATGTGGTCTCTTCTATACAGCTGTAATCAACTGACCACAAACTCTAGACCAATTAAAAGCTACTTTTTAATTTTTGTTATGCTATACTGATAATAAATTCAACCTGGTACTAAAGCTTACAATAAATATTCAGAGAACAGGTAAGCTGTTGACACAAATCAGTTAGAGTGCCCCAGCAGTGCTATTCAAGTGACTTAAACCAAGCCTTGCTCTACAGCTGCTATTCTTTAAATAAAAAAAGGAGGCAGAAAGGAAGTTGCAAGTGCTGCCTTTATGCCTAAGTTTATATCCAGAACGGAAGTTTACTTTAAGAAAGATGTAGGAGGTAATGGGAAGACACATGAAGACAAAACCTGAGCATCCCTTTGAGACAACCTGGGTCACCTGAAGGCCACAGCCAAGGGTCCAACAAAGGTCCAGGAGGAAGGAGGCAGAACCAGGCCCAAGCTGGAGGCCTTTAGACGAAGCCTTTCCACACTGTGCCACCTCCCACAGCAGGGTCCAGGCTACTGTCAAAGGGATCGCTTTGAGAAACCCCAGAAGAGGCAACAAATGAAATGAAAGAGAGTATTTAGAACTGCCCCTTTCATTTCTGTTCTGAACAGTGACTAGTTAGCCAAAGATATATATTTTTTAATATAGTATTTACATATAAATTTTTAATATAATGCAACTAACTTAGGTACAGGAAAAGCTTTACAGGTATCTGATTTACCTGATTGTTTCCCACTCACTAACTACAAAAACTCGCCAAATTAAGCCATGAGATGTAGGCATACACAAAGTGGTCTCATTTATGGTCAGGTTTAACTAGGATTCAGAGTCAACCAGGACACTCCACAGCCTTAGTCACAGCTCTTCCATTCCAAAACGTGAAGTTTTAGCCATCGCTCCAGCCTCGCTAAGAGAAGGCTCAGGATGTGTTCGGCTGCATCCGAAAGCAAGTATGCCCGGCAGAAGGAAAAAACCACCCTTAAATTAAAGCTCATCAAGGACACTGGATGAAAAATAATGATAATTACTATCCTCCTAGTAAATATTAGAGGATCTGCACTACCACCAGTAGCACTTCCTCAGGGTAGGAGGGATGATGTCATGGCTGCATGCTACAGCATTGTCGGGTTTGCCTGGCTACACGCTGCTAACGGGACACTCCCTACAGAAGTGTGACCGCACACTCAGCTTCCCTGCTATCAGCAGCCAGTTTAATAAGTGTTCAGAGACCCTCAATTAGCATAGAAATGCGGAATAGACAGCAAGCAAATGAAAATCAGAAAAAAGCAAAAAAAACCCACCAAACAACAGAGGGGGGAAAAAAAAAGTGCAAAGGAGACAGCTGTAACAGGGTGGCAAACAAAGCTCCAAAGCATGAAAGAGAGAAAGGAATGTAGTTAAAAAATCTCCCCTAAGGAAGAATACTCTGTACTCCCAAGCTCCAGCTGTTTGACTTGCCCCGCTCCCTCCTCCACTCCATTATCCACTCTGGCTGCGCTAATTTAACACAAACCGCCCGCCTGTGTCAACTGTTGAAAGGGGGGATTTCGGCAAAGCGGCCTCGGGTGCATCCAAGCTCCGGGTGCAGAAAAAGGAAAAACTTTAGGGCGGAAAGTTGAGGCGCTTTTGGCGTGGTGTCGCTTTGTGCCGGGAGAGCTTGGGAAGCTGTGAGGGAAGGCAGCAAGAGCCCATCCTGCTGCAGCCTCCAGCACCTCGAGCTCTGCCACCGCTTCCACACACACCTCGATTCCCAGCCGGCAGCCAGATTTGCATGCAGAAAGCTCTGCCTTCATCAACAAAGCCACACAACTCCCAGCAAGAGCACCCGACAGCCCCCCAGTTCACGGCAGACACCCCCATGGATGACACAAGCAGGTCGGAAGAGCAAGGAGGAAGGGAAAAAAGGAGGGAAAGGAATAAACCCGGCCAGCGTTAAAGTCTGGAGGCCTGGATTTCCACAGGGAAGGTATTTTCACGTTTGAGATACTGTGGGGAGCGCTGCGAAGGTTTGGAAGTCATATATGCAGCCAAAATGGCGCTGAGAATAAAAATATAATTTAAAGGAAGGTCGCCATATTGTAAACAGTGAGGCAGGGAGACACAGAGACAGCAACCTCCATTATTCCCAGCAGCTGCAGCAGCACGGAAGCGCTGGGAACGTCAGGCCTGGTGCAGAGACGCCACCAGGGCTTCCCCCTCTCCAGCCGGGGCCCTCCGGAGGGTCCCCCCCAAGCCAGGCACCCTTGGAGAGGGGTGAGGTGGGGAAGTTTCCCGCTGGGGGGGCGGCACAAGGCCGGGCAGGAGCAGCACCAAGGCAGCCAGGCCGCGCAGCCAGCGGCCTTGCTCCTCCTCCAGGCCTCTCGCCCGCTGCTCAGCACAAAAAGAAAGGAGGAGGGTGGACCCCCAGCCCTCCAGAAAGCAGCCAGGGGAGGGTTCACCTCGGCCGCTGTGGATTAGTCTCAGGAGAGATGGACCCGAGCGGGGTTTGCACCTCCTTTTTGTTCCTGTCTGCTCCAGCCGGCCCCACGTCCCCCCCTCCCCCGGACCTAACGGGAAGCGGGAGCGGCCGCAGGAAAGGTGTTCTGGGCAGATCCGGAGGGAGAGAGCGCCAAGCCTTACCAGCACTGGAGGTGGAAAGCGGCGGGGCAGTGATCGCAGCACAGCAGATCCCCTCCTTCCTTGCAGCTATCGCAGCTATCGTGGTTAGTGGCCCTGCCACTTCGCCTGGGCTCCTTCTCGGGCCTCCTGCTCTTCTTCTCCCCATCTTCGCTCTTGGGGGGAGCCAGGAGGGCCTGGATTTGCTGCACATGCACACACAGACAGAGCGGGCTCTGAGGGGCTGCACGGACCCTGACCCAGGGCCCTTCTCCCCGTGCCCGCCGGGGGGACAGCGGCCCCGGGCCCCCCGGGAGGGGATCGGGGGGAGGACAGAGCCCCGGCCGACGCCGCCCCGCCCGCCCCGTGTCCGGCAGGGCCTCTCCGGGGGCCGGGCGAGCTGCCTCCGTCCCTCCACACTTCCTTGTAAGGCCACGGGGCTCCGGGCTGGGGGGGTTCCCTCGCCATCTTGCAGCCCCACTGCCTCCCCGGTACGGCCCCCCCCGCCGCGTCCCGGGCCTCACCTCCATCAGCCCCCCGGAGGTGTCCAGGTCGTAGACGATCGTCTTGGTCTCCATCTTCTCCCACATTCATCCAGCCCAGGAGCGGCCCCGAGAGCCCCCCCCGGCGAGAGGGAGCGAGGCGGGGACGTGCGGCGGCCCCTCAGCGGCGGCTCCGCGTCGAGGCGGCGGGGGGGGGGCGCGG
>VWPU01013888.1:0-139673 GCA_013398955.1 Callaeas wilsoni | reverse complement strand
GTCCAAATAACCCCAACACATCAAACCACCCTTGGAATTCGAACAAACACTCTGCAGCCCCTCGTTCTCCCAAGTGCAGCACGACCTGGACATCAGGTCTTTAAAACCTGCATTTCCTCCCCGGTTTTCCTCCCTTCCCTACTCACACACCCCTGAATGTGAATCCCAACAAGGTGCACGAGCCTTAGGTATCACTTTTCCCTTCCCACCATCCCGTTTCACTGGGAAATCGGACTCTTCCATCTGTCCCTCCCCTCCCTGCCCCATCTGGTGACATTAACGGGGCCTGACGCTGCAGCACCCGCCCGGCTCCTTCAGGAGATCACTGAAAGAGATGGCAGAGCTCTGAAGAAATTCAGGGGGGAAAAAAAAAAAGGAAAGGGGAAAAAAAAAAAGGAAAGAGAAAGAAAGAGTTGGTCTTCTTTGAGAGCTGGCTGGAGTGCAGAGCTATCTTCATAAATAGACAGGAAACAGAAAAGACTAATGTTGGGCAGATGACAGATCCCTGAATTCAGTTAACTGGCCTTCAAGATATGAACTGTTCTATTAAACATAGAGGCATTATGTTGGTCATCCACTTTAAGCCCAAGAGTGATTAAAATGCTGGCAGAAAATAAAAACTGGCTATTGAAGAGCTTGCCCCGAGGTCCTAATTTCAAATCAAATTTTACAGCGCCGCACAGGAACAATGGCAGCCCAGTACTCCAAGTCTTCTTTTTGTCACTTTGTACAAAGAAACCCCCTCAAACTCTCTCAAAGAACAATGGCCCCTCTAGATTCGCAACTACGCCAAGAATGGGCTCAAACCATACAAAAACACATTTTAAAAATACATTTTACACTGCCCTTGACATTTGAGATAAATAGAAGCCAATGCATTGAAATTCCAAGTATTTTTTATATCCTTTCACAATGTGAATTTTTTATTTTCTCCAGTCTACTTGATCTTTGACATTCTGGCCTCTGCAAGAGAAGGACACAGCAGAGCAGTCAAAGAAATTAATTATGCAGATAATTGCATTTTATTAAAATGATTACTGTAGCAGGGAACGCCACAAACGACAGCGACACGGCCTCGGCCCCCTGAAGAAATCAAGAGGACACAAACAGTTCGTCTTTAATTGAAAAACTTCTCAGCTATTAACATTTAATTATCTGTTACCGATATATGGCACTAAGTTTAATTAGCATTTTTTCTATACCTCAGGTTGGCTTCTCAGTAAAAACCCTCTGTTTTAAAGTTCCTCTGAGCTGCTGCAGATTCCCCCTTCCTACAGCCCAAGTTTATTTGAATTTGGCAGCTTGGAAACAGCCAGTTGTTTCCTAGTGAACAGCACACAAGACCATATGTTTCAACATTTAAGCAATCTCAAATCAGAGGTATAATTCCGAGTGTCCTTAGCAGAAATTGTACATTAAATACCCAAAGGATCCGAGCTCTACAAGAGATCCAGCCTTTTTTAGCACTTTTCCCATAGCAACAAAACCACTCCACACTACTTATATCATCCCCTGGAACCACAAGCATGTGGAGAGCACTGGTGAGCTGGCTGCAGTGCTCTAGCAGCAAGGGACAAGCAACTGGATAATTCTCCCTTTCTCTTTCCTGCACCTCTCTCCCATCAGGATTCATCCCAAACTCCTTCTCAAACACACCTGTGGTCAAGACTCGTATCTGCTTTCTTGATCTGTGGACACCTACTTTAAAAGAAGTCATTAATCAGTAATTAATTTTTATAAATACACGGCTTGGGTTGTTCTCTTCGTTTCTGGGGTGATGGACGTGACCAGAACTATGGATTTAAATCCAAGGCACGTCCAGCAGGATGGTGCTGGTTTGTCTACTCTGCTTCTCCTGGTCTGAGGTCACACAGCCTCCAAACTGCACAAGATTATTTTAAAAGCATATTCAGAGAGAGAGACAAAACCCCAACAAATCCTGAGAGGGCTCCCATCAGTGAATCCACCAGCAAATATTCATTGCTCTAACCTCAACAACTGCAAAAGACGAAGGTGAACAACAATCCAAGATTAAAATTCAGTGATATGTTTGCTGCTTGGAGGACAGGCACAAAGCAAGAAAGGCAGCAGTTTATCAAAAAGCCTCAAGAACTAGAGAGAAGCCTTGTTCCTACGATGGCCCTGCCCGCGATGTCACACGCGACACTCGGGATCACGGGGCGAGCACGGGGCTGCCCTTCCTGATCCTCGGGCACACAAACCCAACACTCAGCATTTGACACTTCCACTCCCTTCCAACCGTTCTTCTGAGCATGTGCTGCCTGACACTCACTTATTCTTCGATTTTTCACACCAAGCTGGAACAGGAAATCGGTTTTTCCAGAGTGGGAATGTAGGACTGCCCTGCTCTGGCAGCCAGGGACTGGCACTGCTGCAGCCCGTGCCTCTGTGGGGCTGTAACACACTCAACATGACTTTTATTTTCCTCCTTTTCTTTTTTTTCCATACCACATATGGCTGGGAGCTGAAGGACAATGTTCACTTACTTCAATTTACTTAATTCGCATGAAGTAAATAATCATTTACTTCAGTGTTCAAACCCATCTCCTTCTAGCTTTCATCATAACAATGGCATTAAATAGCAGGCATTAAATTAATAATTATCATTTCTAGACACAAAGTGTTTTCAAAGTGTTTTTCATCAGTATCTAAAGGTTGTTTTCCTTTGGTGAGGGTTCTTTCCCTCATTTTGACTTGGTAGCCTGGCACAGAAAATTCCCTTCAAATGCCTGAGTGATTCTGAGTGATTAAAACAAGCAAACAAAACCTCCAGAAATAATTCCATTTGTGGGTATTTCCTTTAACAGCATTAATAATCTAATGCATTTAAAAGGTAGATTTAGAATTCTAATTCACTTGTATTTCACAGGATTAAAAATGCAATATATGTAATATAGCCACGGGACAGAAACACAACCAGATCAAGGAGATATTTTAACAATATCCATTCCTGTTGTGTAGGAGTTCAATGTCAACACCTCTCTAGGTCATTTAAATTTTACTTTACCAATCTGTAAAATGCAGAGAAAACATTTACTATTCAGACAGGCCTGAAAACACACATTCAGTGGGATACAGCTTAAACAGCAAACTGATCGGGACAGAAAACAAAACTAAGTTCTCATCTGGAACTAGATTTAAATCTAATACCCAGTCCTGAGTGACCTGTACACCTAATAGAGGACCTGACCTTCCCTAAATTTCTTTACCTTTTGTATGATCAATTGCCAATTTATAATAAAATATTCCATGAAAGAGTTCTTTTTATTTCCTTACTCTGAAACACCAGAGAGAAATGATATTTCAGAATACAGAACACTGAAAGGGACTTTTTGTAGGGCAGTATGTCTGTCCTGCTGCTGAAACTAGCAGCATTTTCAATAGAAAGGATTAATATGGTCAACAAGTGTATGTTTTAAAAGGAAAAGAGAGAACAGAGAGAAATTCCCACTCCTGGGAGCATCCGGCTACCTGGGCACGAGGAGCCCCGCGTGCCCTTCCCCAGGCAGCCCAGGTTATTCTTGTCTCCTTTTTTCCCTAGAAATTCCACCCCGACCCTGAGAAACTGTCATCAAAACAAGGCCATTTCCATGAAACATATCTCCACTGTGAAAACATTTAATAAAAACATTCCCATCCCATTCTAATTTTAATTTGCGCTGAGTTTCAACGCAAAGACCAGGCACAGCTGCCTGATTTCCTTCTCCAAAGAGCCCCGAGTTTCAAGTTCCCTGCCCAAAACATGAAATTTAATCTGAGGGACTTCAAGGCACATGAGGCAAATTAGCATTTAGGAAAATTAAGCTTTTAATGAAATAAAATTCCACTTAAATATTACTGGACTCTTCGGCTATATCTAATAGCATGGGTCCTAAATAAAGCCTTTATAAGAAAAAAAAATGCACACTGAGGGAAAATAGGACTGTTATTTTTAACACTGATAATTTTGTTTAAAAGAAGATTCCTTCCTGTGTTTCATCATTTTACGTTATGCTCTATTATAGAAACTAATGTGGGAAAAAAAGTTCAGAAAAATCCAGGCCCAGAATATTATGGAAAAAAGAACCACCAAATGTAAAGGTCCTGTAATATTTGGTATCTTCAGATTTTTCTGCACTGGTTCACATGACCCCCCATTTATTTTTAGAAAGGCAGCAATTCCCACTTGGACACGGTGCAATACCTTGTACCCGAATGTTGCTCTGCACAAATAAACCATAGAAAGTGTTGACTTAAAAATAAAACATTGGAAAAGGAGAAAGTTTTTTTCTCTGCGAAAATTTCCGGAAAAGCTGTAAACAAAGGCAGGTTTGGCTCGGTGGTTGAGTGGCTCTGTTGAGCTGTTGAGGATGGAGAACATATCAAACCTCACAGAGTGAGGAAATGTTTGTAAAACAGTTAGTAAATCATAGGCAGCAAGGTCACCGTGTTTAACAGCGGGAATGACACTTTGCCAAAACCCCAGCTGGGAAAGGGCGGGGATGCACACGGCTCCTCGCTCCTTTAGGCTTCTTCACGTCCCAAACTTCATTTAAAAATAAAATCAAGCTCTTGGAAAGCAGGGGAAACCTACAGGGTTTCAAACTGAGGAGCTCTGCCAGAATGACACACTCATCACATGGATCACTTCAATACCTGGTTCTGTTTCACCAAACAGAGCGTGAGCTGTGAAATCATCAAGAAATTCTCTGCAAATTGATGCTGCCTGACCTTTTATCTCAGGGATGGAGCTTTGAGTGCTTGCTCTAAATTCACACACAGAAACAACCCCAAAAATTTGAGAACTGGCACAGCCAGAAGGTGAAATGACACATTTTTAAACACAGACACTACAAACCCGTGTACGAACTGCGCGAGTTTAATTCATCTGGTGCCAAAAATAAGCCAGGAATGGTTGTTTGGAGCTGAAAAGTTGTCATGCAATCACTTCATAGGATGGAGAGATTTATGGAATGCCTCACCTGCTACCGTAGGACCCAAACCCCCCGTCCTGGCGCTGGCAGCAAATGCAAAGGAAACACTTAAGCACATACTTGACTTCAGCTCTCTCATGTTTGAAGTTAAGCATGGACCTAAGTGCTCTGCTGGACTAGGGCCTATATGCTGGACAACCATGATGAAAAAAAAATTCCTTCCAAAATTTCTTGTATATGACATCTGCGTTAAAATGCTGCTGTTCAAATGACAGTTTATGGTGAATTTTGCCAGTGCCCTGCTCCTCTCTCACCACGTTATGGGACCACACTATCAGGAATTGGGGAGAGAAGGTTGGTCTGCAGTGATGAAAACAGTTTTTGCTTTTTGAGAAGAACCCATGGGGCACTACTCCTTCCTTTAGGTGGCAGAAAAGGGACACTGCAGTTGGAATACGCACAGTTGGTAGGGGAGAGATTAAATAGGAAATAATTTGCTCAGTGCCTGTTAAACCGTAGGTAGGAACTGCCCCATGAAGCCAGTGAAGTTTAATAACAAAGTTAAGGGTTTTCCTGCTTCCTACTGGAGGAAAAAGTAGGAATAAAGAAATATTCCATTTGAGGGGGCCAGTTTTTTCTTTTACACTTTCTGCTTTGTACTGTGAATCCTTTCTTTTGGTCTCACTCTGCTGCTTTTTTTTATAAAGGAAGAGTTTCAGTTAAAATGACTCCTGAATCCAAATTCTATACGTTTTGAACAAACACAGTGTGGTTAAAATGGTTTTCTTTATCACCAACCCAACCAAACCCTTAAGAAATGGTGGGTTTTTTGTGTTTTTGGGGGTTGGTAGACAGCTAAAGATTTAAACTTTGGCAATAAAACTCACACTGCCCTTAAAGGCACTTCTAAGTCCTGCAGCCACCACTGGGTCAGCACCAAGGTCCACTTGGCCACCACAGAAAGCCCCCCTTTGCCAAGGGGCTCCAGTGCAGGTGTGCATCTGAAGTATCAAGGAAAAGGAGGAAGGAAATTACTTTAAGCTACACTCAAATTATTGTTTTCACTGGTTTTTTGCTGCTTCAAACCCAAAGATGACTACTAAGGAAAAATATTCACAGTATAAATTTCATCCAGGGAAGTGCTAAAGAATAATTAAGGAGTGAAGTTACATTTATAGGAGACTTGTAAGGATCAAGCTAACACCAAATAATAAAAAACTGAAGCCAACATTATATATATGCACTTGGCAAAGCACTAATTCTTCTGACACTACATTTATAGAAACAGGAGTTTCTAGACGAATATGATCATATTTAACAAGAACTCTACAAACAGTGCAACAGGAGGAAGAGGAAATTTATCCTGAAGGCAAGGAAAAGGAGAACACTGAGTCCAGAGGTTAGGTTAGTACTACATAAACCTGAGAGTGACTTAAAATAATTAAGCCACAGTAGTGCAACTTCAATCATTTTACCTGGCTCTGTTTTAAGAAGAGAGACTCCTTCTTAAACAGAAAATCCTACAGGGAACTGATGGACCTGACTATTAATTAACCAGTCCTGTATGTTGAACATTTCCATTTGGTTAATCTTCTGGAAAGGAATTACTGTTTCATTTTATGAAATCTTCTTATTTACTCATTCCACGAAGCTTTGGGCATGTCTGCTGCTGTATAGTTTATTCTTCAGTCTTTTCTTCTTCTTTGGTCCTTCCTGGTCAGGTTTTGCTCAGTACTATGGATCAGTTGAGCAGTTCAATGAGATTAAATCAACAATATGTTTTAAGCTGCCAGTACATAAGTTAAATTTTACCTCCCTTAATCCATCTTATGTGCTTCAGAATTGTGCTCCAAGAACCAGAGATATCAATTAACGGACAATAAATGCACTATTTAACGACTACAATGCCTAAGGAAAACTCCTGCTGCCTGATAGCATTTTGCCACCCTCGTTTAGCACACAACCCTTCCTTCCACTTCTGCATTTGGGATATTCTTGTGCCTCTCCTGTCTCCAGGATATTTAGGGACTATCCCAACGCGCCTCATCTCCCAGGAACCAGAATTTGTTTATTTGTTACCAACGGGGCTGTAACTGTCCTGACACACTCTTCAAAAGGAACTGGTGGAGCTCAGACGTTCCCATGGAGTGCTGTTGTTCCAGGTGGTGGCTGCTCCTCGAGGAGAAGCTGCAGATTATTGCCCTGGAAGCCGCGTTCTCAGCCCAGCTCCGCATTTCCCTTGGCTCGGCCTCAAGGAACATTTCCCTGCCTTCCCTGCTCCAAGCACCACATTTGTTACTGGCAGAAACAATCAGACTTGCTTAGGGTGGATTGTGGAAGAGAAGTTGATTTGCCCTGGATTCTGGACCTGAAATTATTCAAGCACATCCCGTGGATGTCGCCAGTCCTGGACACTTCCTACCAGTCACCTCATGGAATATACATGAAATACTTTAAAACTTCTCTCATTTTGCTTTCTGCTTCTATCAAACAGTGTAAAGAAACAAATGTACAATAGTTTCCTCACAGTTGGTCCAACCATTATTACTTGTGAGGGTTTCCAGCAGTAAAACTGCCACCCTCAGACAGTGTAACTCTTACACATACTCAGCTTTATATACTTCAATTTTTGTTGTCTATCTGAAGTATTATTTTGTGAACAGAGAGCCTTTAATGCAGATGTCTTAATGAGCAATTTTGGGTTTCAACACCATGCATGCCTCTGTTTTTAACTTGATACACCATCACCATCTACTGCTTTAAACTTCTGGTCCCATTCAGTCTCCACACTCCAACTGCTGAGCTCAGTTTCACAAAACTAAACGAGTTGGCACTTGAGAAAATTAACTCTGTCAAGACAGAAGTCTAGCAAAAATCTTTAGAAGAAACAACACTGCTTGGCTTTGATGGAACCCTGTTCTCTTTGTCCCCTCCAAGGCTGAATCTTTTCCTGGAACTCACGGCCTTGTACCTGAGCTCAGCTCAACCACCCACCTGGGACATCACCCCTGACACCTCATCTTCAAAAGCCCACTTCAGAAAGACAAGAGTTAAGAGAAAAAATAGAGAAAGCAAGCACAAAAGAAATCAAGCAGCTTATTAATACTTCTATTAATCCTCCTGCCAATCCTTTATGGAATTAGAACCTCTCCAAGGTACACCAATTTTTATATTCTGATTTTTACGTGCATTCTTTTAAGCTCTAGAAGTCTCAATGTATGTTTTCCACTCTAAAAAAAAGTTGAATGACTGTAACTGTGTAAAAACATAGCAATTTCTTGAGTAAATGCATTCCTAACTGGCACTGCAAAGCCAATTCAGCTTCCCCCATACCCTGGGTGCTCATTTCTATTTAAAACCAGCCCTCTTGCACCAGTGCCCTTATCTCCAGAGGAGATTGCTGGACAGACTGGTCGGTGTTTCCAATTTCCTTATATAACAAGGCTCCAATGTCAGGAGGAAGTGGGCAGATACTGGGAAATCAGGGTGGATAAAAAGCACTAGACCTGTAACCCCCGAGGTCAGGAGGTTATGACTTCAGGGCCCAGCAGTAAGGTGGAAGGATGTGTTCAGGTAGTTTTAAATTACCTTATTTTACTGCTCTTTTCCAAGAGGAAAAGAGATAAGATCAAATTCAGAAGATTCATATCACCCACATGAATATATACACACAGCCAACACAAGCTTTACTTCTTACTTCCCACTGTAAATAGTTTCAATGTTCAGAGGTTGAAAATTCTTCTCTCCCCTGCAACTGTGATTTCTAAGTTAGAAGAGCTCAATGCTGTCCACCTATTGAGAGCTTTTTTAACTTTTCTGCTAATAACTATTTAAAAAACCAAAAGCTGAATTTGTGTGACCCCAAGCTGGTTTCCAAATCCTGACAGGCTCAGGGACAACTGCAGATGGAAAACAGAGCTTTAGCCAAACATGAGGGATTTTATGCATCTGCACATGCAGCAGAAAGGACAGAAATCCTCTCCCCAGGAATGAAGGAGCAGTGAAATCCCAGTTTGCAACTTGGATGCTCGAGTAATGACATCATGACCATCAAAGAATCGACACCACAGGTCAGGATGGCAGGAAACAAAAGTCAGAATGCAAAATTCATGAGCACAAAACACACCAGCAGCAACTGTGGAAGGCCTTCCCTGACATCGCCGTGTGGATGGCAACGATGCTGAAGGAAAGAACATTTAATGCCCAAGTTTCTGGACAGATAAAGTCTTTGACTGGACAGGTCGAAACAGGCTAAGAGGACAGGTACAGGTAAAAGCAAATTGCAGGAGGAACCAACTATATCTGCAAGTCAGAACTCAAAGCCACGACCAGGAACTTCTTCGTGTCTCCTTCTGCTGAATCTGATGATATGAACACTCAGAAAACATGAACAGAGCATAAATCTTCACATGATTCTTCAATCGGGCTACAAATGACCATGACATTACATATAAAATATTCCCTGGAATATATCTGCTCCCCTTTGAAAGAGTTAAGGAGTGTATCAGACACCGTGATAAACACAGAAAACCGAGCGTGAATACCAATAAATGCAAGCCTTCCGTCTCGGAAACTCTTCACTTATTTGATTAAGTTAGGTGAAAAACAGAGCAGTCATGCTTGTAGCTTTTCTTCCTCTTTCCTTCCCTGCACTCTTTTTATTCCTAATGCGAATCGGAAGTCTATGTGGAGCAGCCTGGCTACCCCCGGTCTAACCTCCCCATCTGGAAGGGAACTAACCAGCCTTGGGGCTACTTCCAACCCTTCCCAGCTGTTGGCTTTGGGTTTTTTGTTTTTGCGGGCTTGAGAAAGCATATTTATATAAATGATTGCCATATCCTTTGCCAGCTGTTGACCCTGCTCTCGGCCCGGTTGGGGCATGTTTTTCATTTCTGGCGGCCGCAGACTGGGGCTGACCCTGGCGGAGGCAGCGCGTTATGCAAACAGCTTCACGCGCCCCGGCCCCGAGCTGGAGCACAATGGGTGCCCAGTGCTGCCCCGGTGTTTCCCTCTGGGCTAAAGTCCCCCCAGCCCCGAGCTGGGAGCAGCGCTCAGGAAAAATAAATGATGAGATTCACAGCGCTGGCCGGAGCCTTCCTGTCCCCGGCAGAAGCGCCCGGCGGTTTCAGACGCTCGGATCAGCAAAAAGTTTAACAAAAACACACGTGGAGAGGCATTTTCATCTCAGCTACAGCTCCTATTAGCAAAAAGGCTAATGGAAACACACGTGGAAAGGCATTTTCACTCGGCCGCCTCTTATTTGGTAGCAGAAAGTTTCCTGAGCTGAGCTGTCAAAACATCCTGGACTGTTTTTTCTAGACTTGGTTTTCCTCCTGTGGAACTGCGAGCTGGTGGATCTTCACTGAAGATCTTGAAAAACTGCAGCCACATAATGCTGATAATAACAATAATGATAAAAAATCACAAGGTTCCACTCTAATAATTTCAAACTTTCAGATCAAATGCCTCTGAGAAGGAAAAGCACCTTCTCCATGTCCCAGAGCACTGCTCCGAGTGCATCCGCGCTTCCCCATCACCTGTAGCTACGCTGAAACAAAAGTTCTGAACTCTATTAAAGAAATACTCTGTAAAAGAGGAATTCTCTCAACAAACCCTTCCGCAGCAACAGCAGCCACTCACCTTGGCTGGCACCTCACTAACCAACACTGCTGAAGTTAAATGGGACACAGACAATGAACTCCATCCAGCCCTTACAACTTTCATAAGCATTATCAGATTTTTTGATAATAAGTAGAGGTGGCATATGTGTTCTGTTTAGTATGCAGAAGAGCCTCATTTTATTCTCAATGCACAGATTTAATTAAAAATAAATTTACTGTTAACGCTTAAAGTGGTGCCAAGATTATCCAAACAGAAGGTTTATGATACTTAATAATTGATAAGGGGAGGGAAATTCACAGATTGCAAGTGATTATTATTTAGTAGGTCTGTTTGCAAAGGTGAAAGTGGCATTACAGCCAGCCAAAAGAAAAAAAAATCCTTTAGAATTTGTAAGGTTGGAAAAATTTGAATTTAGCGAACACTTTGTGGAAGCATTTGGAATGAAACTGATTACAGATCCCAACAGTCTCAGCAACTACTTTGGATAATATTGAAAGTATTCAAAGTGTTTTCTCAAACATCAGCTTCAGCCCAAATCCACACAAGGGAGGGGTTATTTTGTCTTTTTTTTTTTTAATTTGGGCACATGCAGGAGATGAGCTTCTTTAAGGCGCTGATTCTCCGCTTGGATTTCAAACCAGCTTTAGCACAATGTGCCAGAAATTTCCACAAGTGCTGAGAGAATTAACTGATGGGATCTTTGAAGCCTCTCTATCCCAGATTAACTAATGCAAAATCTGTGAAATCACAGTTCAATCTTCTTTTTTTCCTGGCTGGATGTGTTTGCAGCGGTCGGGATGACAAGATGCTCCCAAGCCATCTGGCCCCTCGCACAGGATTTGATTCAGAAAATTAATAGTAACACCATTGGTGTGCACAGATTGCAGCAATCCAGACACGTAGGCCTGTTACACAACCCGGCCTTTTGTAACTCCCCCATAGGTTACACTCACTGAGAACGCTGACGGTGCCTCGGGAAAGATTTCCATAAAATCCTGTGAGGAACGAGGGAGCAATTCCACCAAACTCCGCGCCCGGGGCTGTCCTGCTGCGCTCACCCTGAGCCAGGGCAGGGAACGCGCTCGTTTCGTGGGGAAAAGCTGGACTTTGGGCACTTCCCACAGAACGAAAAAGGCAAAAAATATTTTAAATTTTTTTTTACTTTCATGTATTATGCAAATATAACGTCTATAAATAATGCAGCCCCGTGGTCTCAGTAAGTGCTACCTCGCACGTATCGACCGAGGAATGAAATCCTTCTTTTAGGACTATCACACTCCACCCGTTTTCATGGATGAGCAAAGGCTCTCCATTGGAGGCAGGCTGCAAATTTTATTTACAAACCAAATTCTGAACGTCCAAACAACAGGGCTGAGAGAATGTAAAGGCAGCTTCGGACAGCTTTTTCTGCACAGTCCAGAGAAACCCTTATTCTGTATGGAAAAGAAAAGCTTTTTGGCAGAAGTGCTGCTTCCTGGAACAGACTCGGGGTTGGAAGAAACTTGTATAAATTATCTATGTTAGATAAATTGTGTATTAAAATGTTACTTTAAAAGATTATTTTTGTTTGGTTCAAGCCGAACATCTCACTATATTTTACATAATTCAAAGCTTATTCCCATTAAAATTCATTAGATCTGTGTATTCAAATCCACGAGGTACCTTTGGAAACACTAAGCTCGTGTTTAACTGCAACTGTGAATTTTCAGCTTTCTTTAAAGGTTTCTAAACAGGGTTTTTGTGCTGCAGCAGAGGCTGCCTGGCAGAGGAGGAGGAGGAGGAAGAGAGCTCCCGGGAAAACCCCGCTGTGTCAAACGCACGGAAAAGATGGGAACAGAGGGAATTTCAAACAGGTACATTCACTCTCAGAGTGCTGAAGGGATGTTGAGGGCTGTACACGACTCCAAACACAGTGTAACTTGTAAATACAGGGAACATTAATGGGAACAGTTTTGTCCCTTTTACCGGCGCTGATGGATTTCATCGCTGTGTGGGAAAAGAGGGGAAGCCTTGCACTCCTTGGCATGAATTTTTAAGCCCCTTTAACAGAAAACACAGTATACAAAGTATACAATAAAAAAAAATACTTTGCCTTTGGAGCATTAAAAGCAGCAGCATCTATAAAAGCCAAGGAGGTGAGAGATCCTCGGGGAATTCTCCGCTCCCCTGAAGCCTCGTGGCCGCAGCGGGTGAGCTCTGAATAAACAAGGGAGTAACAGCCATCCCCGGGATATTTTGGGCAGCACTCCCGTGTTTTCCCTCTCAGAGCTCGTTTGGAAACACCTTCAGGGGAAGTGTTTTTAGAGGGCTGCACATTCTCAAAGGCAGGTCCCTTCAATGTGCCGGGCTGCTCACCCCAAACTACTCATCACCTCTGCAAACCCCCATTTCAGGCTCTTCTGGGCTGGCACACTGCTTTAAAAACTGGCAAAAGTGGAAAACTTCACCTTTTTTGTTTTATAACAAGCCTCCACCTCATCAGATCCGAGTTCAGGTCTTGATCAGTGCTGCTGCTGATCATTTTTATTCTGTGACGTGTCGGATTGGTCCGACCCTGTCCTGCCGAAGCCAAGGGAACGCTCCCCTCTCCTCCAAACAGAATTAAGCCCTAAATGAGCAGTTTTCCTTTGGTGCAAAGATCAGGAAGCCCACAAAACCACACAGGGATCGATACAAAACGCATGAGACTTTACCCTCCCAATACCCCCTAAAAATTCAAACCCTAAAAAAAACCTTTTAGAGCCGAATTCTTTGAGATACAGAAGTTTTCCTAAGTCTGGAAGGTGCTGAGGCCCCGGCACGTCCAGGGCTGCACTGTTTGCTGCTAAACTTAGGTTAATAGCTGATGACCCTTTCCATTCTTAACCCCGAGCTCTGACCTCCTGACCCACCCCTGGTGACGGTGTTTATAAGCGTGTTGCCACTGGTGTAAATAAAAAAGGAACACAATGTGCTGAAATTGTTACTGGTGATGACAACTGACACACATTTTACACCGCCAGTGGGCAAACCCATCAATAAATAACTCCAAATCTGGTGTTAACGTGCTCAGAGCTTCTTGCAGTGGTCGTGTCATTTGTGCTGGTTTTCCTCTTCTCCTCTATTTTTTGTGGGACGAACAAAAAGCTTCCAGTAAGGAAATGGACCCAAATTAAGGCAGCTGATGGATAAGGTTTGCCATCAGCAGCTGGATTTTCCACCTTCCAAGGTACTCCTTCAAATAGGAAAAAACCCATGAAAATCTCTTGCGCCATAGATCAAGCAGAACAGCCTGCTTTCTGAAAGCTTCCAAGTGAAAAACCATGTGGCTCGTGATGAAAATAAAGGTTTTTGAAAGCCCTTGCCTGTGGAGCACTGTGAAAACTCTTGTTCTCCATGCTGTCCACAAGTTAACCAAAACAAACTTTAAAAAAAGCAAAAAACCTACTGGAATGCTTTGTATAAAAATAAGACAAAAGAGCAGACTCTAAATTGTACCCATCTCTTAAAAAGCGATCCTTTGGTTTTTTAAAACGAAATAATTTTTTTCTAAGTTTACTGCAAATTAAATTTTAATCCAGGTTAGAATTACAGAGCGACACTTAAAATTTCCAATATATACAACCACATTTTGCACCAGAACACGAGTTCCTGTGATTGAAATTTACATCTTTTACTGAAGATACTGCAATGGCAAATACGGATTTGCTTAATTTATGTGAATTATTTCAAATTATAAACAATGTAGGGTATAAGGGCTCCCTTTTGGAGTCCCCAACCCCACCCCTTGCTCTGCCAGCCCCTGGCAATGGCTGAGATGGAAACACAGAGGGAAAAGAGCGGGGAAACCACCAATCCAAAAATATCAGATTTAAATATTTCTGAGTTGGAAATCTTTTGATTGTCTCCACCAGCTTGTCAAGGGACTGTGAAATCCTGCAAAGGCCACTAAGAGCACAAAACCCACACACCCTGGAAAACAGTGGATTCCTGAGAACCAGCTGATCAGGAAATGCAGGAAAATATAACAGCAAAGTGGAAGATTTTCTCCAAGTCCTGTCAACCAACAGGCAAAATCTTGCATTTAATGATGATCAGTTAAAATCTTTTTTTTCTGATTGCTGCTGCTACAATTTGATGAGGCAAAAGCTCCATGAACATGTTCCTAGAGGAACAAGTTATAAAAGTGATTAGAGAAGATGTAAGAACCTATAAAATATGGTCAAATAACAGTCATCCGTCTTTCTCCAAAAAGAAAAATCAGATTACGTGTAATTGCAAAATCTAATTTACATTCCCCTATTTTCCATTTAAATTTCCACTTTTAGGAAATATTCCCTGCTCCCAAGTTGTGCCTGTGTAAAAGATGCTTTGCCATGTTTCTAATTGATTCATTTTACACTATCGAAAGGATAACAGTGATTTTGCAAAAGAATTCTTTCTGCCTTGCACACATCTCTCATTTGCCCATCTTAATTCAATTAAAGGAAGTCAGGACGGTTTGACCGATGAATGAACCATATTTTAACTGAGGACATTTCTATGTAAACTGGAATATACCAAGCACTAATTCTCAGCCAGTTACTTCCGATCTGCAACTTTTATTTTGAAAGGTCACGGCTTGGTCACCGAAAAGACAGAGGATATTAAATGCTGGCAAGCATTGCACAACAGTGCAAAACTGCAGATTTTAAACTCAAACGCCATTTATATGCAAACAGTCTGTATTTATTCTTAGCTATCAGTAGCTGGAAGTCAAAACTCTAAAGCAACTCCTCTTTAAAAAACAAGAAATCCTTTAAAAAACCCTTTTAAACCAACCCAGCTCAGTGCATTGTGTGTCTGGTCCTTGGAAGGACATTAAGGAAAATATAATTTCTCTATTTCCCATAGGATTTACATTACATTGCTGGGAATTGCTACACCCAGGACACTAAATGGATCGCTTCTGTGGGTTGTTAAAGGAAATATGTACAGAAACACTGAGCCCAGCTACCAGAATTTATTTACAGGTGTGAAGCATGTGACAGGTCGCTGTATATATCCAGAGTCACATTTCTGCCATTGACAGTGGCATCGCCCTCTCATTTGACTTGATTCTCTGCACTGACCTGGAATATCCTGGAATATTGGGATATATTTAAATCTATCAAACAGGTTAAAAGTGGAACAAAAAGCAATAGCTTTCAAAGCTTAATTTAAACACACACAACTACTTCCCAAGAATGTAAAGGAAATGCTGTCACCCAAGCTGTGAATTTAATGAGGGCTTTTGTTTCTATGTCAGGTAGAGAAGTTCTCCATCCTCATCCTCTCCCCAGCCATGGACACTTTGCTGCTCCTGCACCACGGGGTGAGAGGAGAGAAACTCCTCCAAGTTCAAGGAAAATAAAGCAGATTTGCTGAGGAGCAGCACAGGAGCAGCACAATACAGGGTGACTTCGATGGTGGGGAGCATCAACACTTTCTGTGAAGCACTATTAGACAAAGACAATGCTTCAAGGAGAAATAGGTATTAATATATTTACAGGACTGTACCCTCAGCACCTTTTGGCCACTGCTCTCAACCTCATTGCATAATAGGAGATGTCTGCAGACGATGGCAGAGGAGGGAATGGTCCAATAAGGATATTTTTAAGGAAATACTTGCTGACAGCATGCTGAAATGAGGATAAACACATGCCTACTGTTTCAAAACAGCCACAAAGGCTGAACTTTTATTAAATAAACACGGCAAACAAGCCAGCTAAAGCCCACAGGCAAGATGCCCTGTCACCAGGGAGGTGAGGGTGATGAGATGTGTCCTTGACCAACTGCTTGGGAAGCTCCTCCTGAATCTGTCAGGGACCACCAGAGAGCTTTGAGTCTGAATTTCCACCGAGAACAGCGAAGCACGGTGGGACACATTTGCACCAGTGACAGGGACAAATTGCAGGAGAGTGAGGGGCTCGAAGTGTGCCTCCTCCCTCTGCCAGGGTGGCCACCGGTGCCCTCAAGGAGTCAGAGACACCAGGACACATCTCAGCCAAGAGCTGGGGTCTTTGTGGGTTTAATCTCAGATCAGTCTCACACATTTCGTCCCTTTAACAAGCATCCAGGTTGAAAGTGATTTTAATTAGGATGGTGACAAAATTACTCGCTGAAAATACAAAACCCCTGAGAGGTTTTAGATCTCACATTTTGGTGACCAGGCAGAATCTGAGTCACGTTGGAAAGCTCCCATTTGCATGTAACATCACAGAGCCCCGTTTCTCCCTGTCACCAAACCCACTGCACGGCAGTGCCGAAACCAGAAAGTCACAACTCCACTCTCCGTGGAGGGAGAACTCCTCAGGAGCAGAGCAGCAGAAAGCAGCTCCTCATGTTGGCCAGCATTATAAATAAAGGACATCCAGCCTGTGCGACGGGGAAGAGTTATTCCCATTTGTGAGTTTTTCCTGGAGTGAGAGCAAACCCCACTAAATATTCCTGTCTGCCTTGGTGTGCACAAAGAGCCCGGAGCACATAAATCTGGAGGAATATTGCTCTTAGAAGGACCCAGACACACGCACACACGGCGATGCCCACGAGCTGCGGAGATGATCCAAGGACAACACCGCTCTCCTGGCTGCCGCTTTTGGGGTGGGATCCGGGTGGGATCCCCACAGCCATGGGGTCAGGGGACGGTACCCGTTGGGTGGCGGTGGCACTGCCCGGCCGGGCCGTGCGTTAATGACCTCGCAGCAGCAGACAGATCCAGTCCTTCTGCTTTTCTTTCTCACTGAATGATTTCCCTAAAGCCAAAGCTGGGCAAAATGCCACTAATGCTGCCGTAAAACTCCCGCTGTGTTAGGAGGGAGGCAGGCGACTGAGGGTTAGGAGGTAATCAAGCTTACAGATTAAGGCTCGCTAAAGCTACAAGATCAGCACGGCTCGGGGTGTTTATTAACTCTTTGGAAACCAAGATGCACCACTTCCTATGGCGTTGGTGAAAAGGATGTTTTCTAAGCAGCCCCGACAGCCGAACTGTTTTGAAAGATTAATTCTAATTTGGGCGAAGCCAGGAGTGCAGAAGAGACACGCTTGAAACCTATTTGGAGCAGCTTCAGTACAAATTGTGTTTCAAACTATGAGATCACATGACAAAAACCTCCCAAAAATTACAGACGAGGAAAATATATAATTATTCTTCCAGTCAGAAACATTGCTTTTTAAATTAAACCAGGTAACCTGAAAGTCAGTGAGTTCAACATCCTTCTGCTTCCTCAGTGCATCCAAGCTGTGACCTGGGAATTCCTCTTTTTGAGCAGTGCAGAACGGGTTAATTTCTGAATATAAAATGAGGTTGCTGCAATCTGGGTGTTTTTTGTTTTGTTTTGTTTGTAACACAAAGCAAAATATACTCTACAGATGCTTGATTAAAATGCAACAGCTGTTTATGGCGGTGCATTTTCCGCTAATTTACTGGGGCAGATTTTTGAAGGAGCCTTGTTTTATTGCATCTTCATTTGCATAAACATTCATATACCAGAGCAGTCTGGTCACTTATCCCTGGCTTGGCTGATATTTAAGGTTTAAATTCAAATTTGGCCAAGCCACCCACTCCCAGAAGGAAAAAAGAGCTCTGGGAGTAAGGTGTTCCACCTCTGCTCTGGGATCCAACCTGCACTTTGTACATATTTAACTTCCCAATCCAAAATATTTCATTTTTTGGCACTGTACACAACTAGTTGCTAATCTGCTCTTCACATCTGTCTGGATAGGCCTGGTGCCTATTTTTTTTTTTAATATATATGTTATTATTTCCCTTTTGTTTATTTGATCTGTTACATTCCTTAAGCTTGATGACTAATCCAAATTATTCACAAATACAAAAGGGTTTATGTAAATTATTGTGACGAACAAACCCAAATCACAATTAAAACATTGTTAAGTGAATTAGACAACAATGGCTGCAGCTTCCCTATCATAGATTGAGGCAGAGGGATTTGAACTTTACTGACAGTAGCAGCAGAAAGCCTTAATCACTAAGCACCAGCAGTCTGGGTTTCGTAGGGTAATGACCCATCTATATTTTCATAACGAGGGTCTCATTCATCATAATTCATATTAAAAAAAAAAAACCCTCTTGCAAAACTAATGGAGGGAATGTGTGAAAAGTGATTGGATGGGTAAAGCTCTGTGGGGCTGGAAAGGCTTTAATTGATTTTATTGTGCCGTGTCTAAGCCTCCTTGCCCAGTACATCAGATCTGTATCTAACTGCATTTCAATTGATTTTCACTGATAGGCTTCTTTCTTATGTCTAGGGCTTAAGTACTAAACTAATAAAAGGATAAAAGACTTTGTAATACAGATTTTGAAAATAATGTGCACACATGATTTCCAGGGAAGAAAATTGTATGATATGTGTTTGTCCTCCCCACGTGACTACAACCAAATGTAACAGAAAAAAATGCAACTAATATGAAGGAGATTACTAAGGGTGGGCAGCAAAAGGAAAGAAAAAGAAAGAAAAGAAGGAAAAAATGTCCCTTGGCTAAAATCAGCTTGATTGTAAGCAGACTTGACTTCAATGGAGTTGTACCTGCTCACATTAGGGGTGATTTTGAGCGATACTCCAAACTTGATAGAAAGAGTTTCTAATTCATTTCAGATGTGGGTTAATTCTTCACCATTTTAAATAATGAATCATATTCTGATAGAAGTACCTAACGTAGATATCCTGATAAAACAACCTAAAGCAAAACTGCTTATGGGGTTTAACTGCTCATGGATGATCATTTTCTTGGGCCTTTAAAATACATGAATTTTTAAAGCATCTAACCTGTGGCAGTTACATGTGACAGATATAAAACCCATTTTAATGCAGCTGCATTTACACCCAGGTCAGATTCAGCTTGTTCAAGCCCCAGGACGTTGCTGATGGGGCTTTTTATCAAACAACCACTCAAAGGAGGTGATAACTCACTTTGAATAACTGATTATAAAAGCAACAGGTTCACCTAAAGCAAACGCATATTAAATGCAAACACCCAACCACAAGGAGAAAATCTAAACATTGTACAAGTGAAAACATCCCCAAAAAGCCATTTTCCCCCATTTTTTATTCTCCATACCCCACTATCATTTGCTAATCTATTGCAAACCGCTCTATCTGCTCGTCAGATGGTTTGTAACATCTGTATAACAAATGATAATGCAGAATAGTTGTTCTGGGTTTGTGTTCCTTTATGAGGCTTGGTGTTGATAATCTCCAAAGCACACCCATGATTCTTTAAATTAAACATAAGAATCTTGTCTCACAGTACAGCTAGGTTATCCATGTGTAAGAGCCCAAGCCAAGTAATTACACATCCGCTCAAAGGATTAGACACATAAGATTTCTTTAAATTTTTAATAAAAGTGCACAGCTGTTGTAGGGAAAAAACTCTTTTGTTCTAGATTTTTTTAAAAACCATTAAGCTCAAAGTGATTCACAGTTATGCTTCAAGAAAAGTACTTTCAAAGTATTTCTGTTAGGCACTTTTTTTAGTAGATTTAACATCACTTTAACCTCATGGCAACGGATTTGAGCCAGGAATAAGCTCATGGAGAGGTATTTGGTCAAGTTTTAAAGAACATTTCTCTGCTCTTCCCATTATACCTGCAAGTGCATTTCCCTCAGCAATACAACCACGTGAAGCGCACGTAAAACTGGGTGACAACTTGCTTCACGAAGTCAGGCAGTGGGGTGAGGGGAACACCGGTGTTTGGGTGGCACCACGCGATGGGACGTGACGGCCACGGTGGCCCTGGCAGCCCCGGGACACAGCTGGGACTGCCTTGGGACCGAGGAACACCCGAGGGCTGCGAAACGGGCCATGAAACGCCCAAGTGCTGCTGCCCCCAGCACGAGGCTTCTGCCCCGGAAGGGCTCCCAGAGCTCGTGGTCCAGGGGAACTGGAGGTGCAGCCGGGGCGTGGGGCAGCTCTCTGGAACCACACGGTGCTGGAAGGTCACCAGAGCAACCCATGAGCAAAGCCGTGAGGGACAAGAGCAGCGCTGGCCAAAATGAGACCAGAAATACGGGAGCAGCACGTGTGCTCTTCCAAGGAGAGAGGAGTGGCTGAAGGAAATCAGGGCCTGGCACTGGTGACACGGGCAGAGAGCAGGGCAGTGACACCAAACAGGTGACAGCATCCAAACAAGCTCTAGCAAAGTCAGGACCAACTGGAAGAGACCGACGGGCCTTGCTGGCCAAACAGGATGGTGAGAAAAGTCTTTACACGGCCTTCAAACGTCATGCTTTTGGAAAGAGAAGGAAGAAACCTGGACAACAATAATGAGGATGGACCATCCAGAAGAGAAGGAAGCTCCTGAGGACTATAACGATTAAAAGATGAATGAGCAGAGAGTGAGAAAAAGGAAAGAAAGGGGCTGGAGGGGCTGGGGTGGACCCAAGGACAGGGATGGGACAGTGGCTGGCACAGCAATGCTCCTGCACAGCAGAAAACAGGAATATTGTCCTGCTCAGCTCAGCAGTGAGATGTCACCTCGAACACATGCACCAATACCCCTGCTCCAGCTGCAAACCCGAAAGAGATCCAGAGCAGCCTGATGAGGGGAACAGAGCCCCTGGCTCTGATAAGGATGGGAGCAGCAGGGCTCCTTCCCATTCCAGCTGGGAGCCAGGATGAGCACACAGCCCTGCTCCACCAACACTCCAGGGAAGGAAAAACTGCTTACCCTAAAGGACAGCACGGGCACAAACCCAGGTGTGCCTTCAAAGATTAAATAGAAAGCATGGGGGTGTGAATTCCGAGGGACACGGACGAGTCTCATCACCCGTGTCCATCCTGCTTTCCTAACTGAAATATTTGAACTCTGGCTCTGCACCTCGGAGTAAATGCACTGCCATAAAGCCTTTGCTATAATGTGCTATCTTGCTAACCAACAATATGCAGGATTTACAAGATAAACTATGGTATGTGGGTATATTTACAGCAAATCTAAATCTCTAAAGGTTTTAATGAACTGCAGCTGACCTTGATCAGTGATTCAAAGCCCAGAGCAGCTTCTACTCTCTCACACATTACTAACCTTTGCTACAACATTTATCAATTTACCTTCTTGATCTCTCAAGCAGGTCATGTTTTCTAATCAGCCACTAGCTCAAAGACCTACATCCCAATTAAATTACTGAATGAAGACATGCTGGAATGTAGGCTTCTTTTGAAAGAATTAGCACAAAATACACTTAAATACTGGATTTGCCATGTCTGAACTAATTCTTTTTTTAAACAATTCTACAGAATATGCAAGCACAGATACATATCCTGCTCAGAACTGTTAATGTCATCCCTGAAACATTCTGTTTCCTTGGATGTTTTCTGGTTTTGCTTCCCCAAGTATTCTGTGCATTAATACTGACCTGAGCTTTAAATCATCTATGCTGAGCCGTGAGCTCCTCAGACATTGGCTTGTCTGAAATCTTAGGGTAGAAAAAAATACACAGCTGTTTATTATTAAGCATAAGAGCAGCTTCACAGACTTAAAACCACTTGCAACTTAAGTTAGACGCTTATTAAAATGTCCCCAAGAGCTGAGCCTCATTTTTTTTCCTCTTTCGGTGCAGCATTTTTTTCTCTCCGCAAACAGCGAAGCAGAAGAGGGAAGGGGCTGAAGGGGTGAAATGTCCAGCTGAAGGGATCTCTGCAGTCCCTCAGGGTGGTGGATCCAAGAGCAGAGTGCCCAGAACTCCCTTCCCAAGGGATTTGGGGCAGTGGCAGCAGCGACTCCCAAGATTTCAGCCAGCCTGGCTTTGGTTTAAAAATCAGATTGTGCAAACACTTGCTTTGTGCTGGCCAGGGCAGGGCGCTGACAGAGCCTGGCGATGTGCAGTAGCTCAGCCACACAGTAGCTCTGATGCTCCCTGGATGTGATGCACATGTTGGGAATGCCTGTGCCCAGCATGTGCAAAACCAGGCACTCAGGAGGGGGAAGGACGGGAGCACGCCGTGCTGAGCCCCACAGCAGCCTGATGGATAAATAAATATCCTCCACCCTGCTGCTGCTTCTGACAGCATTGCTGCAAACACAGGTGAGGAGAAGGAATCCCCTAAAAGAGAACGAATCCCCTGGTAATGTTTTTTTTTTAATTCCCTATTTTCTGCCTCTCTCGGAATTAGCAATCAGTAACGACAGACAAACCTCAAACACCCAACACGTCCCAGACACACACAAATCATATTCATGGTCACTGAGACAGATGACAGACACTCAGAGCACCAAAGAAGCAGCAGTTTCAGGCGAAATTTAGATTCCAACAGGGATTCCTCTGATTTTGGAAAGCAGCTTGCTTCCCCTCACAGCCCTAAATTACACACACTTGTTTCTACCAGACTTGAATCATCCACCCCCCTCCTTTTATCAAACATTTCACAGGGAATTCAGACTCATCAATAAGCCACAAAAGAAATGTGAAGCCACATTTTATGCAACATCAAGAGTTTGGATTATTTTAGATTCCATGAAGGTGGAGGAGATGCTGAATCTGCAGGTGCAGCCTGTGAGAGCAGCTCTGGTGCTGCTGAATCCAGCATCCCCTGCTGGGAATTTGCTGGGAATTTCCAGGAGGCAGCACCTGGAATCCACCCCCACAGCCTCACATGGGTAAGAAACCTCAGTAAGGTAAAGGGATTTGAGGTATGGAAAGGGGTGAGAACTCCTAAATTAGGGAAATCCAGTCGAGATTTGAGTAAGGATCAGCTAGTTCAAAAAGAGGTGATGTTTTCAAAATAACAAGCTGCTTAAACACTAACTAATTTTCTATTTCAATTTTCCTTCTTCCTCCACATTCTTCAGTTATAGGATGAATCAAATGTAATGTATAAAATACTTCTGATGTTTAAATTAAAGGGGAGCATTGAACCCCAATCCTTTGGGGATAAAAATGAGATAATACTTCTGGCCCCTTGTCCATCCTCCTGCCCATCTCTGGCACTCTGTGCACACAGTAAAACTGCTTGCATAATTAATTTGGGGGTTTTTTTCTGCAATACTTACAGCAAAGATGATTTCCCTACGCTAATGAAAGGGCTCTGCCATGGGGAATAGCTCAAGACCTCTTCCTTTAAGAAGCATTTTAGGATCTCAAAGGTATCATATTTTGATGCTGCTGTCAGAGGAAAACAAAAACATGCTGCAAAAACTGACCCACGACACGTACAAGAAAACCCTCCTTGCCCCAAGTTTAATTTATTTGTTGACAGAGAAGATCTACTGTGCTTAATGCAAAGTTCAATAGAAATACATGTAATACAGCTATCCAGAATCATAACTGCAATAAAATAAGCTCCGCGTTTATCTGGCTGTTAAACGCAATCCAAAAATTTATTGGTAAAAAGGAATCAAATTCGGTTATGGCATAAAATATATTTCTTGCCTTCCAGGAGCAAGCTCCCTGAGCTCCATTCATCACAAGAAATCAGTGCTGCTCATCTCCCCCAGGGTCTGCCTCTGCAGCCGCCGTGCCGCGGCACACGGAGCCCGGGACCGCGCCGCCCTCCCCGCCTTGCTCCCGTCCCCAAAAGAGACACCAGCAGCTCCAAATATCCCGGCCCACGGCAAACCTCAGCCCTGCAGATGGCTCGCTTTGCCCTTGGTTTGGCTGCTGATTTTTAAATGGAGCCATCAGCTGAGGGGTGGGTTTGGAGTGGATGCTCTGAGACCTTCCAGGCTAACGCGGAGCTGATCCACACAGACCCAGGCACTCCCTCCTCAGCTACTTTTTATAGAGTGGTTTTAAAAGGTGACAGTAATAATTCACAGGCAACGCTTATGACAGAAAAGGAAAAAAAAAAAAAAATTGCATCAGCTCCTCCAGCTGCTGTTTCAGAAAGTTCTCCTCCAGAAGGATCCGCATTAAACACTGAGCACTTGTAGTTATTGTGCATATCTTCCCTAATTACAAATTCATAAGAGCAGGAGGATTTCCTTGGTGAGAGATCCAACGTGTCTTTTTGCCTTGAGCTTACTACGCTGGCTACTGAAAACACAAATATACTAAAAATGAAATAACTTTCCCATTTTAATGTGGCCATAAGCTTCCTGCCAGGCTGCGACCTAATTGAGACTTTTGATCTGAGCTTTTCCCAAACATGTTATTCTTCAGAGTCTGTAAAACATTTTAAGTGCAGATCTCCTGCAATCATTACTGAAAGCTACGGGGAATAAAATAATCCAAGAAAAGGGGTGGGGTGGAGGGGGGAGTACTCCGTTTATCAAAGCCAATGGAAATACAAGGCATTAATTATGCTAAATGAAGAAATAGGGACATTTTGGTTACTTTTGGGGGTCAGAACTGCCTCTGCCTGACCTGCGCATCCCCGTCAGCCGCCGGATCACATCAAAGCGGGAGGGAGGGAGGAGAGCGGTGCCAAGGTCACGGGGCTGCCTCCCACCACCGCGTTGTTATCAATTACCATCGCTGATAAGGACACGACCCCTTTCTGAGGCACAGAAATGGGGGATATCCGCGTGCCTGCGTGCCCCCAAACCGCGCTCCGAGAGGGAGGATAAAACTGCCCAGCCCCTTTCAATTCCCAAACGGGCACCAGGGGAAAAACAGGAGCCAGAGTCCAGTGCTGATAAGATCCACTCACATCCCTGAATGCAGCTCCCTTGATTGGGTTAACCGAGCCAAACACACGACAGAGCACAATTAAAGCAGAGGGGAAATTGTATTTCTCCCCTACAGACGGCTCTTGTGAAGTTTCATCAAAGCAAACCCAAAAATGTCTTTATTATAGCGAGACCTACAGCAGGAGCACATGCAACCCGAAATAAGGGGTGTTACACAGTAGTAAGTCACCTAGTAAAATAAAAGTATATTTTCAATAAAGATTAGCTCTGCATTTTATTTCTTGAAATTCTTTGATCAAGTAATTTTGAACTACATAAAACCAGCCAGACCTCCCTAACTGAGCATTCCTCAAGAGATTGCTCTGCTGCACACAAAATGCTACAATTGCATCTGACTCTACTTCAGGTGACGTTGCTCCTGTTCATTTTAAACACGCAGAAGTTTTTGCTCACATTTGTTGCAGATATTTTCTTTTAGAGAAAAGGAAAGCTCCAGATACACACCATCCCATTTCCCAACCGGAATGCAAAATATTTTTACAGTACTCCAGCATTTTAAATGTTCTCAAAAGTGCTGAGAAAATTACACAGAAAAAGGTGCAACATAACTTAAATCCTTAATGATTTAAAATGCCAAATTTAATTCATTCCCATTGCATTCAGAACAAGAAATTAAAATGTTAACACTGTGAATCATCTTGGTTTCTGCAAGCCAGAGTTAAACACTAACTAGTTTACTCTGCGTGCCCAAAATATTTACTAGCTCTGACTCAGATTTAAACAGTGTAAAATATGATCATTCTGGAGTGCAGAACAGTTCTTACACATACAAAAGAGGTAATGAGGTGAAACTGGAAGGCACAGAGCTGTATCTTTCCAATCTACCTACAGGTTTGGATTTTACAACATTTTTCCCCCCTGAGGGGACCAAAAGGGCCGTATGTGGTGCTATGGAATTAAAGAGCTACGATCATTTCATGTACCTTTGGAATTTAGCATGAAGTTAAGCATAGAAAATACAGTCAAGGAGACTGTTGAAAAGCCTGTGGAATGGTGCAGGGAGGAACAGCAGGATGTAGCCTTTAAACCTTTAACAAACTTCACTGTCTGTGCCAAGAGGCAGAGAGAAAAATACATTTTACATTTTATAAATAGTCGTGAACATAAGCTAAAGCATTTTGCCACTTCTGGGAAATCAATAGGCAAAAACAAGCCACTCATTTGCAAATAATTTATGTGGCTTTTTTTGCTAATGCAGGACAATCTCTCTGTGAAAACGAGGGCAATAACTTTATTATGCTCATAAATGCAATGCAAAGCAAGCAGAGACTGATGCCCCTGCTCTATCTGCTGAACAAAAGCACAGCTTCGATCAGATCCATCAGACCGTGGAGCTGCACAACTTGGTTTTAAGTCAGGCAAAACTACCGAGCACGTGGACCTAAAAAAGCCGCAATTATTTCAAATACATTCGATGCGCTGCCGTTTGCCACTGCTGATACCTGCAGGAACACAGCAGCGGTGCTTCCACGGAGGAAACACCTCCAGAGGGTGCACGGCAGCGGCTGTGCCATCCCCGGGCTCTGGTTTTCCTGGGAAGGAGCGCAGGGAGCCTCCCGAACCCCCGGGAACGAACGGCAGCGCCCGGATTCTGCTGCGGAGCAGGGAGGGGAGAAGGGGCAGCCCCCAGCAGACACAGAGCTCCTCAGTCAGCTCTGCAGAGCTGCTGTGGGGCAGGGAGAGGCAGGACCATCCTCGTACCCAGCTGTGTGGGACACGAGCTGCATCAATAACGGTTATTAATTCTCCCCCAGCGCCCCGTTCCCTCCTCCACGGGGAAATCCTCCTCTGCGAAGTGGGAGAGGAGCTCGGGAGGGTTTCCATGGGAGCTGTGCCTTCCCCAGGCAGGGCAGCACCTGGGCCAGTCCCGGGGGACACAGCACCAGCAGCATCTTCTGTGTGGGGCCTGTGGCTTTTGATTAAAAAGAAAAGGTTCTGTTCCTTAAAAAGGCTGAAACTTCAACAGAAACTTTGCTCTGAAGGGGAGACAGGCAGCAGCTCTCAGGTATTCTGCTGCCCAGCTACCTGCCAGGAACCCAGCTCACAAGTCCATAATTCCAACCAACCCGCCCTATATCCCACTGTTACCTGCCAGGAACCCAGCNCCTATATCCCACTGTTACCTGCCAGGAACCCAGCTCACAAGTCCATAATTCCAACCAACCCGCCCTATATCCCACTGTTACCTGCCAGGAACCCAGCTCACAAGTCCATAATTCCATCCAACCCGCCCTATATCCCACTGTTATCTGCCAGGAACCCAGCTCACAAGTCCATAATTCCATCCAACCCGCCCTATATCCCACTGTTAGGGATTTATTAAAGCTTAGCCATTATTTCATAAAAAGAAAGCTAAAGAACAACAGTAACTCGTGTAAAACTGGTATTTGCCATAGGCTGTTAATGCATTGTGTTACTGCTCTGCTTGCAAGTGTCTAATAAATTACAAGAGCTGCAAAAAGCTCTTATAGGAAACATCAACCCACAAGTCAGCCCTCTCCCAAACAGCACAAAAACAACTGATACAAAACATAATCAAAGCAAAGGCGGCCTGAAAGTATTTCAGAAACTCATCCGGCTTCGTTATGGATTTGATGGTCTTATTTCAAAGGACAAAATGCTAAACTTCTCCAAGACCAAAGAGAGGGGGAAAAAAAAAAGAGTTTCCATTTGTGCAAGAGAAATGCACAAAACATCCATGATTAAATAAAACTTCCTGTGATTGAATCTGACTACCATTTTACAATATTAATGCTAATGGATTATCATCCTCTTGTTTGCATGTTTAACTTCGGTTCCCATAAAAGTTGCTTGTACACAGGATCAGAGGGAAATGGCATTTCAGAAACTAAAAACAAAACACACACACTAAGAAGCAAAGGCAAGTTTAAGAGCTACAAAATCAGCAACATCCAGACAATAATCAGTTTCCAATGTCAAACCAGGAAGTCAGGCAGCAAAAAAGAAAAGATGCGCCCGAAAAAGAAAAAGACTTTTAGGAAACAGCAAAATTAAACCAGGAGTAGATATGTAAAATAGATGAATGAAGACAACGTCTTCCTGCACCGAGGGAGTTGTTTAAGGAGAAACAGTGTCCGTTTGTGGCCAGCGATAATACTTTCCATTCAATAGAGTTTGCAGCTTGCTGATTCATATGATTGCAGGCTGGCGCCCCGCTGGCGAGCCCCCTCCGCTGAAATTAAATCCACTCTCTTCAGTTATAAATTATAATGCTCTATAAACAACACTCCCACTGGGAACGGGGAGAGAGAGAGAGAGCTCTCTGCATAGTCCACTCACTGTTTAATGCTCTGCTCTTCTGCCACAAACAAGGACTGTATGTCTGCCACAGACAGCACTCTTGCTGTAATTTATAGACTGTTTGATGTTGAGAGCAGGGGAAGGAAAGTAGGATTGTAATGCGAGTCAAAGAGGAAAAGAAGTTGGAAGTGGGTGAGTGTGCAAGAAAGAGGAAGGACAGAATACATTTTACACACATATTTTAGAGATACATCACTGCATGTATCTTTGCTGCCCCTTAGGAATTGTCCCCTCCAAAAAAAAAAAAAAAAAAAAAAAACCAACCAAAAATCTGGAATATCACTTAAAATAAAGGAGACGTCCACGCCGCAGCGTGCGACGCCAGGATCATTCCATATCCATCAGGAGCCATCTCCATGACTGAGACTTGAAGTCTGTTACAACAGAGAATATGAAAACATTAAAATGATAAGGGTTTAACTAAAACTGACAGCAGCCCAGAAATTCCCAGCCCGGGCTGACGAGCTTTTCCCGGAGCCCACGAGGCACACGGAGCCAGACTCGGAGCAAGGCTCCCAACCAGCGCAGCTTCCTGCTCATCCCCACCTTCCTCATCTGTGCTGGGCACAGGGAGATCATTCTGGCTGTTTTTCATGATTGTTCTGAGTTATTTTTAAATGAACACGCAACAGGCACCCAACTGCTCCAAACGCACGCACAAATCCGACTTTTTTTTTTTTTTTTTTAAACCAAATGGATTAAAAAATGCCAGTGAAACTATTTCTGCTGTGGGAAAGATGAAGATTCCAAGTAAAAAGTATATTATTATCCCTAAGAACAGCCTACGTTACCCAGCTGAGAGGGTACTGGGAAATACCCCACGGGCCAGCGAGAGCTTCGTCAGGAGCAGAAACCAGCACGAATTTCAGAGCAGAACCCTTTCATTATTGTCATGGAAATTGCAAACTAAACCGTCAGGGAATGACAGAGTGTTCAAGAAAATGGACACCAGGATTGAGATGTCCATCACTCAAGATTTTGATGAATGACTCCAAGTCAATGATCCCCTGCCTGACCAAAAACCCTGCATCTCCCAAAACTGGCACGGCACAGTCACGGAAAGGCCTCCACGTGATTTTTAAGAGTTATGTAGGACATTGGCCCAAGGCCTTTTTTGGTTAATAATATTTTTCAATTTTCCCCCAAACCCCACCACCACACCTTTCTCTTCTTTTTCTTCTTTTAAAGCAGGTTTTAGGTAGTAGCTGAGTAGCTTTTAGGTGTGAGGGAGCGCGGGAGGGTAGAAACCTCCTTTACTGTGAGGTTGAGCCCTTGTATGTCAAATCTGGCCTGGAGCAAATTTTCACAGCTGAATTATAAACCCTGTAAACAAGGGTTTATGATGGAAATGCTGACACAACCTTAATTACAAACAGCGTGAAGTGGGGGGAGGCTCTGTAACACACACTCCTTTTCACTGCCAGTCCTCCGGCACGCCAAGGCTGCCATCCACGGAAAAACCACTCCTGCTCCTGCTTCTTCCCCTCACTGCTCAGGCAGGAGCATTTATATCAAATCTGGTTGCTCAATACTGTCCTTTAGAAAAGAAAAAAAAACCCCAACAAAACCTTGATTTTGTAATAAAAGTATAATGTATAGCTTAAAAATAAATTAAATAAAGGAAACATTAAAAGATAAATGGAGCAGGATGCTCTATGGCTGAGGTAATTTGAGTGGAAAGGGAAGGAGGGAGTTTACATTAATAAATGATTAAAGGCCTTAACGAGGGCCTATCTGGTTGAAGAGAGGAGCATAGTTCTCCACCTCTCCTCCTTCAGCCCAGCTTTTTTACATTTGTTCTCAATGCTGATCAATATGGTTTTCATTTAGTGATTTCCATAATGCCATATGTGATCTGCAAGCCTGACATAATGAAGGCAGAAAGAGAGCTGAAGTCATTTGAACGTTCTCGCTTGCATGTCTGTCGCCAATTTAGAAAATAAATATCTATTGAGAGTTAGGGTTTCCTCCTGTCTAGGAGAATCACAGCAGGATTTGCATATGCAGATTGCAAAGCCCGGTTTTCTCTCTTCTCCCCCTGCCCCTTTCTAAACAAATAAAAATGATGTTGAAGAATATCTTCCTCCCCGTGTTGCAGTGAGTTTGTGTTTTTATAATGAAGAAGAAATATTATTAAAGTTTAAAACTGAATGGGGGTTGGCTCCTCTCTGCTCCGGCTGAGACTTGCTTGGCAGCCCAAAAAAGCAAAGGTTTTCTGTCTGCTGAGTCACACTGACCTGCTGGATCCCATCAGAGACCACCTTAGTTTGAAATGCAATAAAAACAAGGTCTGCACTAAGCAACATTTGGTTTCATCATGCCATTGTCTTCATGGGCAGAGTCTCAATCGGTGCTGCAGAGGCATCACCCTGTAAACTGAGCTCCTCTGCCCCTCAGAGGTGTGAATTACAGCATTTACACAACACCACTGCTATGAACTGTATGTTTAATAAAAAAGCAGGATTGGGAGGTAGCTTTTGGGGTTCCTGCCACCTGTAAAACATCCCTGGCACAGGAACAGTGTAAGGGCCATAACTGAATTGTAAAAACGTCCATGGCTTATGGCAGACAAGCCACAGCAGATTTAAAGGTGTTTGGCAGCCAGTGGAGCTCTCAGTCAGATTCACAGGAAAGGATCAAACTGGAGGTTTCTAAATCCTCACCCTTTGGTTGTAATCACTTCTCACAGAGGCCCCGCTTTGGGAGTTAATTCTGTTTATAACAGTAAGCAACAGGTTAAAAGCTGTACTTTAGAGTGTCACTATTTGGGTGACTCCCCCCCGACCCAAATTCACAGTTCCTCACCAGACCAGGGAGATGTGATGTGTGTCACAGCCCAAACAGCAGCACACAACATTTCCTGGCTGCTGGGAGGGGAGCAGCAGCACCCGGGATGCTCCAGCTGGAGCACAGAGCTCCATTTGCTGCAAAGGGAGGATGCTCCCCAGAAGAGGCTTTGCTTTGAATGCCCGGCATGTAAACAGCAAAGCAACACAGGAAAAATTACAGTTGGCATTAAATTTAGGATCCAGGCTGCTGCTTTGGCTACTTTGAGCACATAAATGGTGTTGTACTACAAAGGTTTCGAAGTTTTGCCGATGGCTCAGTTGGACACTGAGCCATGGAAGCATTATCTGAGTTGCTGTTAATAAATCTGGCAGTTCATTAAGGGTATCTGACAGAGAAAAACCAATGCAAAAAGGGATTTGTGACTGGTGAGCAAACTTTCCATCATAAACAAACTTTCTTTGAGGTTCAAAGAGTTTAGTTAACGATTTAAAGATTTTTTTTTTCTCATTGTTTTCAGGCATTGCCAACTCTTTGTCTACAAGAAAATAGCTTGAGAAAACTGCTCTTTGTACACATTTTCCAAGTTCCACAAATCGCTATAGATATAAAATGTAACCATGGGAAAAAACCCCCACAGCTGAATGCCGAGAAGGATGTCAAAATTAAAATACCCTGATGATATTGTTAAAATTATAAAGGTTCTCCCTCTCTGGAAGTGCAAAGCAACATTAAAAGAATTTCTTCTCCTTCTGTTTATATCACACTTCTGCATCTCTGTTTACCCAGTGTAACTAATGGTAAGGGATTTCAGCTTCCCAATTATGATATTGCATTGACCTAATTGGGTTTCTGGAGGGCTTCAGGGAATTCCAGGCTTAAAGACTTTGTTCCCACTAAATTAAGAAAGATGTGGAAGCGTGGCGCTTTCAGGAAGGGACAAACGAACCTAGAGAGGAATAAATTCTGGAATAAACCGGGCTGCGAGCAGCAAAAGCACCAACGCCGTGCCCGGAACGTGCAGCGCTCGCAGCGGCTTTGCCGGGATGGATAAATCAGGAGGATGGATAAATCAGGAGGATGGATAAATCAGGAGCCGGGAGGGCTCGGAGGGCTGCGGCACCGCGGGGCTGCCACTGACCCCCTGCCCAATTACAGCCTCATTGCCAAAGCAAACAAGGAATTATTGGCTCTTTAGTCGGGCTTTTCTTCTCCCGCCCCTGCCCCTGGTTCTCATTCTGGTTTTTTTCTCAAAAAAAAAAAAAAACAAACCAAAAAAACCCCCCCAAACCAATAACAACAAAAACCCCCCAAAAAAACCCCCAAAAACAAAAGACAACGCAACCAAAAAAAAAAACCATACCAAAAACCAACCCAACCCCCAAACAACCCCATCTGCAAACACCTGATATTCATCTGAGTCCTGCAGTTGTACAGTCTTGTTAAATTGTTACCACCTTTTCCACGAGCAGTTTTGGCAATTAACCTCGTGGTCATACACTTCAAAGGGAACAACTGTTGAGTTTAACCTCCTTGAGCTACCATGGATTCCTTTATGATTTTTCTTCAAACACTTTCATCCCCAACAAAAAATGCAGACTGATAAGATTGGTGTTTATTTTTCCATTTTGTCAGTTTATTAGGATGACAAATACCTCGACCAGTCACCACTAGTTTGTGCTCCTCCGAGTCCGTGCAGGAGGAAGCTCTCCTATTAATTCACATTTCTAAGGCAGGGTCTCTGCTTGCTGGAATCCATGGATTTGATACATCTGACCCTTCCTTGCCCCTGTTTGCAAATCTCTCATATATTTCTCACAATGCCTAAAAGCTCCAAAAACAGAACATACAAGTAGAGTTAATGCTGAGGACATGAGATGCCGTTAGAAATAGATATATTCCATATATTTATTTTGTAAAACCCCACCGTTACTGAGAGACAGGACTGCTTTGCACATGAAAAGGGCTAAGAAGATTCCTCCCCCTCAATTAGAATACCAGTTAACAGGATCAGGATCTGTGTTAGTACAAACCACGTTAACTTTTCCTTCTGTCTAAACTTCTGACTACAACATATATTAATTTACCAGACTGTGCAGCTGCTCCTTAAGCAACTGGATAGCAAATGATAGGAAAGTACCAAAGCAAATACTACAGGAGCGTGATCAGGTTTCTCGGAATGTTGTTTCCCCCTGCATTTACATTCTGGTATTATAGCACATTTTTTCCTCCAAAGTAATCACAAAAATGCAAAATGGGTTATTCTTAGGAGAAGCTTTCAGCAGAGAGCCAAAGAATCCCCAAAAAAAGTGTCTGAGTGACCTTTTGGTAGGGAGCGAGCAACACCCGGCCGTGCCGGTGGCCAGGGAAGCATCACTTTTCTCTGGCTGCAAACTGCCTTGGGTGGGAGAGGGAACAAAATCCCTCTCCAGGAAAAGAGTGGAACAAAAGTTTCGGATCTGTCTCGCAGTGCAAGAAGGGGAAGCATTTGGGCAAGCATATGGCATGTGTTTCAGGTTGTGAGGGAGGCAGGGAAAAAAAAAAAAAAATCATAATCACGATGTTCCGTGCAGTTCAGACCAAATAGAAAACTTATTCTGACTATTCTCATTTGTCAGAGGCTTTTCAAAACTAAGCAGATCTCTGCATGGCTCTGATGTCAAAGGAGGAAGGAACCGGTGGGTATCGAGTTTACATTTTTAGGTTCTCTTTTAACTGTTCCCGCTTTTAATTTTAATGTGCTTGTCAACAAAATGAGAAACTCCTTCACTCAGGGGGAAAAAAAAAAAAAGGAAAAGAAGGAGAAATTAGCACATTAAATGATACATGGGTCTGGTGCTATGCTGCACAGTTCAGTGAACCCCTGCACAGATCAGCAAGATGGCTGGAAATGTCTCTTTCCGTCTGTTTTCCATCTCGGAAGGCTGTGTACTCAGCAGAGTGTGAAGAGAGCCTCTCTCCCCTCCGACCGCTCCTGCTCGCCCCCCCAAAGCCCCTGCAGCAGAGAGCAGGAACTGGAGCAAATGCTTTTGTGAATTAAGAGATCTTGTGAGCGTAAATTTGGTCAGGCTGCTCCTTTCTGCAGGCCAGCCCCGGCTGCTGCCCCAGGATGTGAACTGTCAGTTCGCATAGCTGGTGATGAGTTGCAGAACCATCAGTAAAGGTGAAGACGGCAGAAGCAAGAAAGATTCAAGACTGGTGGAAATCATTTCACAAGGAAAATTTCAGCCATCAGTGGGAGGAAGCTTTGAAAAATGCTGCCATTTCCGAGTCAGAACGAAGGAAAAATTAAATTACTGCCGGTGAGGCGAGCCAAAGTCGCATCTTACCCTAGGGAGAGGTTTGATAATGGTAAACATTTGACAGCTGGCCTGAAGTTGTTATCTTGTTCTAACAGTTGTTATAGTCTGAGTGAACATTTCTGATAAGAGAACAGAAAGAAAAACACTAACCCATTTTTAATTTCTTGCTCTCTGTATTTTAAGCTGCAGTGCCCAAAGCCAAACAGGTTTAAAGCCGTTTGCCACCATCACTCCGATTAAAGCCTCGGTTTTTACACCGAGCACTGGACCAGAGTCGGGAGTGTACAACACCACTGGGCACAGCAATACCTCAGGAATAATTTAAAATAACTTCAACCCACTCCCTCTCAATATCCCTTAAACATCCCTCCTCTGTTTCACCACAAGCAATTACAAGAATTAACCCGAAATTAGAGTGAAATTGAAAAAGTTAATCAGTTTAAGTATTTAACTTCAAAATCTACCACAAAATCTTGTTTCGCTATTACTTTACTCCAAGTTGTTGATGTACAACCACAAAACTTTAATTCCTTTATTATTCTTTGCTGAAGAATACTTATTCAGACACATTAGAAAGGCAGCAACCTTGGTTCCACCTGAGTGGAGCAATAATGAATGAAAACCAGTTCTGTTTAAGCAGAAATAGGTATGCTGTCTTCACAGGAAATTTAATTATACATCAGATTTTTTTGTGCTCAGTTGTTACTGACAAAGCACGTATTGAGGAGGGAGACAGGGCTCTGCTCCGTCCTGCCATTAGCAGCTCCTCCTTTAGGAAAGTGCCTTACATATATGTCAAAATCAAACTACCATCCTGGCAGAGAAACATGGGCTGGTTGCGGGTTTTTTTGGCTTTTTTTTTCCTTTTTTAAATCAGGAATGCATTTCTAAGCTGTTTAATGCAGCTTAACCTCCCAGAACACGTACACAAAGCATTTACCTCCCATTAAAAATAATTAAGATGAATATTTACCGTGGCTATTCAACTCTGTTTAATAACTTATTGATATGGACTGGGGGTAAATCTTCCTATCCTTGAGCACCTAAAGCCTCCCTGCCCAATGTGCCTCCTCCTGCAGGGGCAGGCCCAGGGAAAGCTGACAGATAGGTTTTCCCTGATGGTCACCATCCCAATCCCAACCCCAGGCACAGGATAAAGCCCTAATTAGACAGGCAGCATGTGAAGCTTGTCCCTTAGACACATAAATTAACTCCAAAACTCTTTCTGTATCTCCTACATGAACAGGTAGAAAGTGTTTCATTACTTTTTCCAGTGACTCTGCCCCACTCTTAAAGCAAGAGTGTATAAATTGATATTAAAGTATGGTATTTTGAGAATGTTTCAAAGTAAGGTCAAACTCGTATTAAAAACCTACTAGTGTAGGCTAAAATAACAGTCTGGCTGAGCAGCCCTCGGTGCATCTGGGTTCAATTACCCACTACATCCTTGCTGTGTTTTCTACCAGCAAGAACAACGCAAGCAAGGCTCGGAGTTCACGGATAATGTCAAAGTTAGGTTACTCAGAAGAGGCATGAGATAAATCATCCAAATATCACAGTCATATTGGCAGCCTGGTTTTTTCCTCCCCTTCATCACTGAAAGCAGCACCACGTTGCATAACAACAAACAGAGGACAAAAGTCCTCACCTCGGGAGGAAGAGTGAACCCAGCTGGAGCCCGGCGCTCTCACACGCACTGGGAGCGAAAAGCACACGCCGAAACCACGGCTCAGAAAAAGGAGGCAGAACCCAACCTAATGTGCAAAGCAAACAAACACGATTTACCACACTGCCACCCTGACTGATTCCTTTTATTTTGGTGTTTGACCCCGGAACAATGAGGCTGGATTAACATTCATTATTCGCATTCAAGGAGCTGTCGTGGGGAGCAGGAACTGCTCCAGCACCAGCCTGAGGAACGAGAGAGCCTGGGACACTTGTGGAATCATGGCTCTCTCCTTTCTGACCTGCTCAACGGGTCCAAATTTGACCAAATACAAGCCTCCCGTGTCTTGCTTTCATGTTGCCAGGCTGGTTTACAAGGATTTAAGAGCTGGGTGGGTAAACAACACACTGAGGCTCCACTCAGCAGCGTCCTGGGTAGGAGGATGCCAGACCGGGAGCAGCCATCCAACGATGCCATCAAAACTGCCACATCCTGCTCAAACGGCACAAGACAGACTCCAGTGCCACCAGCCCTCTCAGGGGACAGCTGCCACGTCCCTGCACCCCACCTCAACCTCCCCAACTGGTCCCAAACTGGGAGGCTGTGCTCAGAGCCTGCATAAAATCACAGCAGCTTCTCTGTCTGCAAAGGCAGACGCTCCTCCAGGGACTGGGAAGATTGTCCTTCGCTTCCATCAAGGCCCATAAAAAAGCAATTGTCAGTAAAGTTGCTCAAAATTATGTATGTTCTGGGAACGCTGCACGAAGTATTTTTAAAGCAGCATGTTTAATTCTGAGCAGCTCTATATGAAACATGGTAAAAGGCAGCAATAAATCACCAGCATCAAAACTGCCTTTGTGGTGCATGAGGAGTTAGTTTATCCATTCTGGAATTCTGTTTGCATCAAAGCAATAACACATTTGCAAAATGATCAATCAGGTTAAATTTAGAGGAAAACGTGTTTTTTACCCAGTGTTTGTCAGAACACTTCCAAATTAGAATGTAACAAGATTTTACAATATCCAGTGCTCCATTATATATATATATAAAAAATAAATTCATGTCACTGTAATGTACCTAATTATATAAGGTCATTTCTTATAGAAAAGCACAGGTATAAAAGTTTGATGCCAGAACAGTCTGGCTGTTTATTAATTTACTATTGCAGATAAGAAACCCTCCTCCGACTGTTACAGGGGACGGATGCAACGCACTCCTGCATTCCAGAAAAGCAACCTGCCCAGCTGACAAAACATTAACCAGCCTCCAGAACGCCAGGCTTGGGCTCCCCAAGGCTCAGTCCCTGCTGTGTCTGTGCAGGAGCCTCCTCTCCCTCTCCCAGCCCTTGCCCTGTGCTCACCTGTTTCCCTGGAGACCAGCATTGGCATCGAGGGCTATAAATACACACAGAAATTAGGCACCTTTTGAAGCAAACCTCCCGAGTCATTTGCCATCTCAGGAATGTTTTAACTTCTGGACTAGAGAATGATCTTGGTTGAAAAAGAATATGAATGCAGCCCTCAGATGGGCTCGGAGCTACAGCGAGGGAGAACTGTGAGGGGAAAGTCATCCCTGGACAGGTCATCGCTGCTGCCAGGGAATGGAAAATTTTGTCAGGGAATCCAGACTTTGCTGCCTGTTCTCCCACTGGGAACAAAGCTTAATATCGCTGTGAATCACTATAAAATATGAAACAGAGATTAAAACCTTCTTTCTCACAACCTACTGCTAATGGCCAAGGAAAGGCCCTAAAACATCAGCTGTTGCTGAAGGAACCGAGGCAGCAGCTGCTCCAAACCTCTGCCTGCTTTGTCAGCTCCTTGCAAAGGCTGCAGGATTTACACAATTCCGTTTGCCAAGTCGTGGTGGAGACCCATCAGCATTCACAGAAGTCATTTACACTTTGTTGAGCTCAAATTATCCACACAGTTCCTATTTGCTAAGCAGGGAGGTGCAGTTTGTCTACTAAATAATAATAAATTTATTTACTGCCCAGGTCAGCTTGGACAGGACATGGAGCAACCTGGTCCAGTGGAAGGTGTCAGGAGTAGGATTAGATGAGCTTTAGGGTCCCTTTCAATCCAAACCATTGCAGGATTCTGTGATTCGTTGCTTCCAAAGCAAGCAAAGCAAACTGGAAAGATGCAGAGGTGTGTGCACACAGACAGATGCAGTAACAATACTTTTTAACTCCAGCAAATTCTCTCTCATAACCTTTATTATTTTAACTCTTTCATCTTGTCTTGTAAAGGCTTCAAGACCCTTTCAAATAGTAGCTTCAAATAATGGAATAACATCTCCAGCAAAAAGCCCAATTTTAGGCTATGATTGAAGATCCCCATTTACATCAGTGGAATTTCAGCTTTGCCAAGCACTGAGCACTTCTCCAGCCAGGAACAAGGAACTTCTTTTGCACACAGCACTTCACTAAAACTTTGGCAAATTGGGCATTAGTGACCAGAGAAACAGAAGATTCATATTTATTTCTTACTGACCCTCGACATCTGACTGGTACAGTGGTAAATCAAGTAAAATTTCATGATGAAAACTAAGGTTTCAGGTGCAAACAGTTAAACACAGCCTTGCAGGGGAGAACAGAGTTTCCCCTGGCTGCCTCTTGGAGTCCTGCAAACCACCAGGAGCAGACAGACTTTCCAGCAGGTGACAGGGAGCACTGGAACCATGTTTGGTACCTGGGCACAAACCTGCTTACAGGGTACAGTGACTGATGTCTGCTTTTACGGCTTGATCTTGCTCCAAAAATTCAGAATTCCCAAGGAAAACCGCCCCTCAAGTAAGACAGGGTGATTAAATACTGAGACACACAATAGATAAACCCCAGAGCAGTCGCTGTTTGCCTGCTGAATGTACGGGGAAGAACTCGAGACCATCAGCTGTGCAGGGGGAGAGCTGAAGTCTTCCCTCACAGGACAGTTTTAATGCCTGCAGTGAACCTGTTTGGGGCTGAATTTACTTCCAGAATTTCAACCCTTCCCTTGCAAGCAGGAATTGGGAGTTCTGGCAGAAGGGGGTTGGGGGGTGCATTTTAGGAAGAACAAAGGGAAGCAACTTCAATACAACCCTGAGCAGACCTGCAGGCAGAACTGTCTTTGTAAAAACGATATTCCTCTGACGAGGACGTGTAAGTATCTGCTCTTATCTAATACAAAGACCCTTTTGAAGTAGGTGGTTTGGGTGCCAGTGCTGGCACTCCTGGCACAGAAGAAAGGGTGGCTGAATGCAGCAAAAGCTCTGTCTGATCTGCATCACTTTGAACCATAAAAGCAGCAAGAGGGAAAACAGAAGGGAAGCCAAGTGCTTAATACTGGACAGCGACTTTCTTTAAATCTCTTCCACTGTCTAATTAACTGCAGCAAACCTCTCCTGTCACTGCAGTGGGTGCTGGTGCAAAAGGACCACTGAAGCTACTTAGTTCCTCAGAACAGATGTAAAGGACAAGTTTGTCTAGAATTTAGCCAGCGTTTCTGAAGTGGTTACTTTTATTTCTGTAGCGCTGGAACTGCTGGGATGTCGTCATGCACAGAGGAGCAGCCATCACTCACCCTGGTATTTATGAAGAATTCATGGTGACAAGTCATCAGACACTCTGGCATCATTCTGAAGCACCAGGAATTCCACCCACAATGGTCTTTTGGGAAGAGTTGGGGACTTCATTTCCAGTGCATTAAGAATGAGGGTAGGGGTTTTTTGAACATTCAAGTTTCTTTTCTTTTGAGCCTTTAGAGATGTGAGATCTGTCAGCTTTTTCCAAGAGAGGTTTGTGCATCAGAATGGACAAACTGTGCATCCTTGAGTCCATACTTCAAGACTATTTTCCCAAAATCTCTGTCAAAGAGGCTATTGAGCAGCTCAGAAATAAGAATCCAGGAGATATTTAATTCTGGCACATTTGAGAAGAGTTGCTGAGATTTGCAGAAGTACCACACCCCCTAACACTGAATTTCACCAAAAGGAACTCAGACCAAGCCTCCCCTCCTCTGGATGATCCTTCTGAAGAGCTCCTGCAGATGGAGCACACACAGAATCCCACTTTGCTGAACGCAGCTCCATCCTGGAATTAGCAAATTATTTTTAAACACTTTACATGTGATTATGCCTAATGAATAAACAAACACACATTTACGACGGGGAGATGTTACGGTTCAAAAAAGCAATACAACATCTTTCAGCTACCCTTTCTTAAAGCCTTAACAAGCCTGTGCATAAATCAAACCCTTCCTTGCTTGGATAGACTCTCACTGAGACGTGCCCATGGTGCTAATTCAGAGCAGAAAACGCTCTTATTCCAGGCCACTGCAGTGAAGTGACATTTACCTAATGCAGCTATAAATTTCCTGATAATTAGTGGGCAGCTGATGGTGATGCAAACTGACTAGTGCAGCAATGCCAGTCTCAAACTAGCTCTCCAACACCCACAAGTTAATCAGATTTAAACCCAAAAACTTCCAAAATTCTGACTGGTGCAGTGGCTCAGGGACAAAGGCTGGTGCCACCGAGCTTCCACCAGTTGCTGTGATCTCTTCATGGTCCAGACACTGCTACTAACGAGATGTAGCTCCCCTGAACACTCCGTTTTCTCACATCAAACAGCTCACATGACTTTTCACTTAGCCACACGTAATCAGCATTTCCTGAATTCTCTGTGATTGTGGAGCAAACGTAGATCAGTTCACTCGGAACTAAAACAACAGAATTCGGAGGGGCACAAAACGGTGCTTTCAAAAGTAACTTTCAAGAGCCACTTCTAAAATTTCACAGCCAGTTTTGAAAGCTTCTGATGTCAATCTGGATTTTCAAAGTCAAGTAGGTGAGCAATTGAAAAAAGTTTAAAAATAAAAGTCAGGAAACCTGGCATCAAATCCCACACACAACCTTTCACTCGTCATGAAGTGCATGGTCTGCAGTGCTGCTTCATTCTTTGTCTCTATCCTAAAAAATAATTCAGTTGGACAAAAAGATATTAAGGAAACTTAATTTTTGTTTTCTCTTTCCAACCAAATGCTGGACAGTGTTTACATTCTAATACTTTGGAAGTATTAGAATTAGAATCAGTGTAAGACTGACTGAACAGCAGCCCTAGATGCACAGTGAGTTTATTTAATGCTGCAAGAACTACCATGGAAGTCGTAAGTAGCTTCTCAGACAGAGAGAAAACACAGACCCATCCTTTAAAATACTTTCTCAAAACAGTCTTTGACCTTTTGGGTGCATCATGAACGAGGCCAGTCAATCAGAGAAAACCCTTCTCCCTGTTTTTTTCTTGGATGAACTGTTTCTTTATCACACTATTTTAAGAAGAAAAAAGCCAACCTTTTGGCACAATAGGTCAGAATGCTGTTCTTAAGCAAAGCATGAGCTAAAATTTCATGAGAAAGTTCATTAACATTCAGAAAATACCCTGAAATTCTCACTGAATGCAAAGGGCCATCCACATGTTCTCACTGGCCAGGAAGTGTCCAGCTCTGCACGAGATTCCCAAAGGAAGGGAACAGGGACTGCTGGCACGGCTGCAGGGATGGCACGGGGACAGTGCCCACAGTCACCAGAGCTCCCAGCCTGGGGGAGCAGCAGGCTGGGCTGAGATGCAGGATCACAGTTCCATGTATTTTTGGTTTTGCCTGTTGTTTTGGACAGCCAAGCTCAGAGAGAAGGGGTGAACAGGCCACGCTGGGGAGCGCCCCGGGGCTGTGCTGGGACTCGTCCGCTTTGAAGCCTTGCAAGAAGAGAGGGGGGACACTCTGCTCACCCTCACAGCCAGCCCCAAACTGGGAGGCTGTGTGGAAGTGCTCCAGGGCAGGGGGACTCAGAGGAACAGGCTGATGGAACCTGGGGAAGCTCCACAAGGACAAGGGCAAAGTGCTGCCCCTTCCAAGGGCAGCCACAGCAGCTCCTGTTCAGGAGCCACAGCTCAGAGTCGCTGCTGCTCTGATGAACACTCCTACAACAGACACAGCACCCCCCTGCATCAACAGCATCCTCACACGAGCAGAAATCTGACAAGACAGTAACTGCAGAGATTAGGATGGATTTTAACAGACCTGTGGAACCCCTGCACGCGGAATGCGAAGGCCAATAAAGGCAGGGCACTTTTTCCACACACTCAGCTTTTAGTTCATACGCTAATTATAGCCCAGGCTGGCCTTTAAAAGTGGAAAAACCCACAGAATTAAAAACAAAAAACTACAATAGGGTGAAATAATTGCATTTATTTTTGTTCTGAATTCCTGGGTAACAGAAGTGTCGGACCATGCAGAACCTCCCAATGTGCTTTTGAGACTTGTCTCTAGTTACACGTCCAACACTAGATAGGAACTTTCTGACCTCTCTCTGATTTAAAGCTTGGTTTGTAAGCACGACTTTTTGTCATTCTTTTTCCTTATTAAAAAGGGCAGTGCGGAAAAAAAGATGATTAAAGATATCAAACAAACACCAAACCTCCTGTGAATGGACTGTTGGAAAATAAAGTACGATTTAATGACGTGAGAAATTAGATGAAACTGTCAAGTTTAAAGAATCTTAAAATGGTTAACAGGTCAAAACATAAAAACTTCTTTATGTATAGAGTGAATATAAAGGGAACATGGTAAGTATCTGCCAAGGGTTAATTGCAACCCTGCATGAAAAGCAGTTAACAAGTGAGAGTTAGAACACCCAGGAGGAAAAGAAAAATTTTTCCAGTGCCATGAGAAATAAACAACAAGGGGGAAATATTTCCTTTGGCCACTGCTACCTCCTCTCCAAAAGCTCAGAGGAGCAGTGGGAATGCCAAGGCCTGGTTTGCTCTTGACTCCCTCTGAAACATTTGTCTTCATTACCACTCTTTTTAATCAGGGCTCCTTCATGAGTGTTTCTGCTCAGCCCCCAAGGGGCGGCTCTCAGCTGCGATAAATCAGCATCCATACCGCAAGTCACTAATCAGCACTCTCAGGGAAAGAATAACAGTGAAGTGCAGACCACTAAAGGCTTGGAGGAACCTGAAGGCTCAGTGGCCTCAAGGAAGAATGGCCCACATCAAAACAATCAGCCACTGAACCATCCCTACCTTCTAGGCTTAGCAGGACTCGCACTCCGAGATATTATTTAAAAGCCTCCTGCGCACAAATTGTTCTCACTGGATAAAGGGATTTATTGATAAAGAGAGAACGGGCTCTCACCCTTGAGCTTGGTTCCACTAATTCAGTGGATTGCACTTGTGCCTCCTGCTAGAAAGCATTCAGGGAAACAAACTTGGTAATGGATACCTCGTGCTGCCATCCTACTATTTCTAGAGGAAAAAAAAATATCAGCCTACAATGAACTGAAAGAGGAGGAAAAGGAAATGGATAGAAGATAACATGTTCCCAAGGCACCTCGTGTATTACTGCAATGGAAGAAGAAAGGGTTTTGTCCATTTCTTTTGTTTTCGAAGGTTATTTATAAACACAACTGAACAGATGTCATCTCAAAAGGAAAATATCTGCATAGGTTATCTGTGCTTACGCCCATCTCCCTTTAAAACTCCTGCATGATGTTCCGACTGCAGAAACAATATTTCTATAGCTGTTATTATTCCTTAAAATTGTCCAGATCCCCAACTCTGCGTCAGTGCTTGCCAAGGACACCACAGAAAAAAGCTGAATGCACACCCAAGCCCTTGTGCCTCCCCCAGCTGCCAGCACCACTGAGAAATAACCCCGAGCTGTAAAACCCAGCACTGGCACCCAAATTAGCAAACTAAGCATCCTCCCATCCAATGGCTGTTGAACAAAAATCCCAGAGCCAGCTTTTCCAAAACCACAATTGCAGCCATCCACAGGGTTGGTTTTTTTTTTCCCCTGTTAAGACTCATCTCTATGGCACCTGGAAATCTGGCCCATGGAGATAAAGTGAATATGGAAAGATCACGGGAAAAAAAGAATCTTCCACTGTTCCTACTTCCAAAGCTCAGGAAGGTCCAGGAATCACATCCCTGCAGCGAGCTGACTCCAGCACTGAAGTTCAGCTTAGTCTAGGAAAACCTCCAGTCCTAAACCAACAAACCAGAGTTATTTACTGTTGTCTACTTTCTTTCCTTGAAGTTTTGGACGATATAAACTGTAGGATGGATTCACTTTGAGCTGGGAGGGGAAGAGGGTCTCTGTGAGAGTATTAAACAGCCTCCTCAGGACCCAGAGGGGCAGCACCTTTGCCTGACCTCTGCCAAACTATTCCCAAAGCAAAGAAAGCACCACTGAGATGGAGCAGCTTCTGACTGAAGGTTTAATCCTGAACACCAAAAGGGCAGGAAAGAGAAGCAACCTTTGCTGTGAGCTCATCATGAACTTCTGCAGAGTTCCAGGCTCACATTCAGGTTTACTACCATGAGCAAGATAAAATACTTACTGTGTTAATTAAAACACAAGTCAATAATCTAATTATGCTTATTAATTAACACTCATTTGAATTTTGGAGTTATCTAAGTAGCTATTTTCAGCTCATTGAAAGGAGCCCAGAGCATTCAGTTCGGGGGGGGACACACACTCTGCTCCAAAGTCCAATCTTTTGAGCACTATAAATAGGTGGTTTAGGAACGTTAGGGCCGGGTTCTATTAGAGGAGCTGCTAAACCAGAGCGTGGAATGCAGCAAAAAATATTCCCTCCACCGACCGCGCTCCGTTACTTCAAAGAATTCAATATACCCCAGCGCTCCTTTCTCAGAGATGAAAATCGTCATTTTAAGTTGTCTGGTCCCACTCCACTTAAGTGATCCTTTAATTTCCTTTCTGATCCCCAGCCCTCAGGTGGCTCGCGCGGCGCTCCGTGCCCGGGGTCGCGTGTGAAGTTCAGGGCTCCTCCGCTGAGCTCCTGATCCTCTCCCCGAGCAGCCCTTTCCTGTCTCGCTCTGCCTTGCGTGCTCTGCTCCCCGGCAGCATCGGCTGCCAGCCCCAATCCCTCTCCTGGAACGCCCCTTCCCCCTCCAGCCCGGGCCTGACATCCGGAACTGACTTAGGAAGTGCTCTAATGGTTACCAAATTTTTGGGAACTGCCTCAGCTTTTCGGAGCTGAACATGTGTTCAGTGCAGGCAGCATCCACCGGCACCACTTGACCTCACGGCAGCCTTAGACTTGCTGATTTTTCTTTTCCTTTTTTTTTTTTTTCTTTTATCCCCCCCTCTCCTTGAAAAAACAAGAAAACTTTTACCAGATAACACATGATGTAAATGCAAAATTATGTTGTGAAATGACTGCAAACATGCTGTTTTCCAGATGTTTGACGAGACAGTAAAGAAACAGCACAAAGAAGGGTCAACAGTTTCCGTCAGAGACTCTGCTGGGTTCCACATGAAAAAAAAAAACCCCAAACCCCAACATTCAGATCTCATAAATTCAAGGGGCTCTGCACGGCTGACAAGCTATTTAGGCTTTAAAAAATAAAACGCGAGGTTCCTCTGTCATCTGCCAAACTTCACTCCATCGATAGGTGGTTAAAAGCCATTTGACTGTTAACATTCTATGAATTTCCTAAACCCATTATTGCCTCAAATACAAGAGACTGCCTGGGAATCGCTGCTCCTGGGAAAAGCTATCTGAGGTAAGCAGGGCTGCATCCTCTGTTTGCTTACAAACACAAATCTCCCTGCACCAGCCCAAAACTTTGCAGGAGCAAACGATCAAAAAGAGTTGGAAGAAGAGATGAAAGAACAGAGCAGCTGCCAGGCACTTCCCCTGATCCCCACCACGCCAAGAATGACTGACTGTTGCCACAAGGAATAGCAGCTTTTGTTTTCCAGCAGTTCATCCCCAGCTGATGCCAGAGGCACAGACACATCGCCCCGGCGAGCACGAACACGGCAAGCTGGGGAGCAGGGGACATCTTTGCATCAACTCATCAGGATTGGCAGGGCTGGAATTGCATTTCTTTCCAACACTGCTTCCTCTCGCAGGACACAAACTTGTCCTTCTGGGCCAGGCCATCAGGAGCTGTGATTATAAAATTCTTGCTACTCTTTTCTTCTCTCCACTTTTCTGCTCAAGCAATTTTTACAGAGAAACACGACTTGTGATGGGCTGGGTGATACTTTTTACAGAAGTTCAACAAATTAATCTTCAATTTCACACTTTTCTACACAGGGAAACGCCAATCATAATTCACAGACAGCTCTGTCAAAGTGGAAGCTACGGTTCTAGACCCACTCATTTGTTAGCGTGGGATCCGCTCCGTGCGGGATCACTTCGGATGCCTTTTAAAGACACGTGGCTCAGTCCCACCCTGCGATGTTTACACGGTGCCAGCAGCTCGGAGAGGTCAGGCTGCTGCTCTGAAAGCAGCACAGCCTCTGTGCAAGCTCCCACCCTGCATCCAGGAGGTTCTGGATGCAAGGAAAGGCATCCCGTGAGGATTTTCTACACGAGCACACCGACGGTGTGCTTACAGTGAATTATGGTTTGTCCTTCTGTGAAAGCAACACCACTGAAAACATTTTAACTCCAGACAGAGCATCTGTGGATGTCTCTGAAACTCCTGGTTCTATTCTAGCTGCACTGATCAATTCCCCTGCAGACAACCCCAAGCCCACAATGAATTCATTCACTGTATTCAGCAGGCAGTAATAGCCAGTAGTTGGCAGCACGGTCCCTCCACCTCAGCCACAAGCCTTGGGGAAATCTCCCCTGGCTGGCAGAAATCTGCATCTGACGGTCTGTTAGGAACGTATTTGTTCTCCTTCTCTGCAGTAATCAGGATATAAAGTTCATGTGCTCTGCCTGCCTCACCGTCTAAGCAGGATGTTGCTCTTCCAGGAGAGCCTGACACAAGAGGAGCTGGGTTTCCCTGTGTTACTGACTCAATAAAATCCCCAGCTTGTCTTTTTCCGCATTATTACAGCACTAAAATACTGCATGAATCGAAATAGATACTTAATTTTATTTACAGTGAAGGAAATCATTCATTTGGTTGTGAAAGAGTTAATAAGGAAGAAAATCACACACAGTGCGTGTTAAAGGTTAGAGGAATAATCAGTCATTTGAAAAACACTACATAAACATTTTTCCGGATGCAATTTTCAGTCCAAGGATACATTTCCCAGTAGAAATCAGCAGCTAAAAAGGAAATCATTTAGTCTCCATAAGTGCCAAATTGTATCCTGATTTTTCCTGGTCTGGCTCAACTTTCAAAACTAGTGGTTCAACTTCTGCAATCTTTCACCCAATGACTATATAAACACATCCTTATAAGACAGACATAATCCTTGGGTGGGCCAATTTATGTTGGATTATGAAAATACTTAAAGTACAGAATCGTATAATGACTGTTGTCCTTTGGTTTCCACTAAAAGGAAGAAAAAAAAAAAAAAAACCCCTCCAACACAGACAGTCTCTGCTCCTTCCAAGGGCTCTCCGCGACAGTCGTCTCTGGCAACTGTGTCAACATCTTCTGAAAGCGATTAGGTACCACTCAATTTATTATTTAGTTATCACAAGCTCTATTTTAATGACACCTAATGTGACACGTATCTATTTTGAGCTTTCACGTGCAGAGGGGGGAAAAAAAAAAAAATCCCTGGCAAATTGTCTGCACGTCAACGTGGTGAGTCCCTGCTGCACGAGGGGAGGGGGCGAATTGTTCCCCACCCCAGCCAGAGAAAGAGTTCTCACTCTCAAAAATCCTCTGGCTACTCTCTGTTTGGTTAAAGGTTATATAAATAGTAGCTTTAAGAAGGATAAAACAATCTCCATACAAAGCAAACATATTCATTTGTAATTTATTGCTGCCCGATGCACATATACACATACCCAAGTATAGATGTTAAATCCAAAAAATTATCTGTTCCTGCCCACTTGTACTTTCAGCGACGGAACTGAGGAACAATGGAAACTTTTATTCTTTGTGGAAAGGTAAATTCTGTTTTTTCACTTCCCCTCTGAAACTCTAGAGTTTTTACAGGCAACTACAAAAGTCAGCGTGTTAAAGCCAACAGTATCCCATCTTCAACACTTACATGTGGTAGAACAGAACTTTCCCTCCAATGTATAAAGTTATGTGAAAGAAGACATTTTTTCAAGTCTACAGAGAGTAAAGAATAAATTATAGTGATAAGATCTGGAAAAGTTTGGTTGGAAGTTAAGAGATTTTCACATCTGTGTCTACACATCCATGTCTTGGGAATAATGTATCTCGAGTACCAGTCACATAAAAATGCAAGAAATTGTTCCTCTCTCAAAGGCAGCCAAATCATTCATTGTACTCATGTCTACGCTTTGACTGGTAGCTTCCAGCAGAGATCTGAGCTAGCAAACTACAGTGTTTCCCCCTAATTTCAAACCCTGACTGTTTAACGTGTGTATGCATTAAAAAATACATAATTAGTAACATATACACAACTTAACTCACCATGGCATTATTCCCTCTTTGAGCTGGAGTAAGTTAATTTATTCATGCTGTTCAAACATAAACTGAGTGATAGTGCAGGGACTCTGCCTGTAACACCATGAGCCTGATTTATATCCCTGAAGTCAGTGACCATCTTTCCCTGTGTTTCTGAGGGCTTTGGGAGTCACTGCTTTTCCAGGCAGATTCTCACACTGTGCTGTGAATAATGGTCCAGTGTGATGTCAGCAAGAGCTGAGAAATTACTCCTCATTTATTGAAAAAAACGTGCTAATGGCACAGCCTTTCATGAGCCTGGTGCAGAACACTTGGATGCATCCCACCGCAGGAAAAGGAGGAATAGAGCTGTTTGAAATGCTCCTTGAAGTTTTTCTGGGTCAGCTCAAGATGGGAGAATGGCTGAAAATAAAGCAAAATGTGCAGCCTAACCCTGTATGGGCATTGCCCCCTGCCCAGTACAGCTGCTCAGGGAACAGAAACCTGAGGCACACCTTACACACCATTCCACAGCTTTATTCCCATACAGAATAAAATGATTTCAGCCCTCAGGACTCCAGTGCTTTCTGCTTGTCTAGTGCAATGTATGGTTTACTTAAACGGATTCTATTATGAACCTGTAATTCGCAGAAATAATAATTAACAACTACCTCATATTCCACAAAACACACACTGAGGTCCTCCAACAATGAGGATTTAAGTGCAAGTATCTCAAATCCTCACTTTATCCTAATTTTTGACAGGACAAAACATTCCAACAGGTTCAGCAGCGCAGAATTGCAGTAGACACGCAAAGAAAGCCCCAGCAGCTCTTTGAAGCACAAAAGAAAAGTTTTTGTTCAAAATCAAGAATTTCTGGCTGACATATTTCACGTTCCTTTCGGATTTAAAACACCCTGCTCTGAAAGCCACCATTATTTACAAGTGAAGAAAGAAAAGGGAATTTGCCCCATTTCTCCGCACTCCTCACTCTGCTATTGTCCCCTGTATCTATTTCCAGGAAGCCAGATTCATTAGGGTTAATCTGCCTACTAAATGAATAAACAAAGGATTTCTCTGTCACTGAGGGGCCAGGTGAGCCGATATCATCTTCTAACACAGAAAATCATCTGCACAAATACAGCGCAGGAAATTACCTGCTGCAATCCCACACCTGGGATCATTTGGCAAGTGCCTTAGAAATGCTGAGTAGATGACTGAAATCAAACTAATTATGTTTTTTGGTGTTTTTGGTTTTTTTTTAAATGCAGATCTTCTATCAGGAGGGGAAAAAAAAGGCCTTTCTGAAAATGTGATGTAAAAAGGTCTCGAATGTCTTAGCTTACCTCACTTACTAACAATTTAGAAAACTTCCTCTGATGAAAATGTTACAGGATTTGTGTAATTAAAGTATTCTGCTTCCTCACTAATGACAGTCACCTCTGGCTGTCTCCAGCAGTGCCCACACTGCAAAAACATCCAGGTTTACAAATTGTTGCTATGAGAATCTAATGAAAGATACAGAAGAAAGGATCTAATTAAGCTGACACAAACACAATTTCTAATACCACAACATCCACCTGCCCAGGTAACTCCTCACACAGACCCAGCTCCACGTGCTGTTAATTCTCACATTTCTGGTGGGTGTCACAGCTTTGGGAGTCGACACCTGAAGGATGAGTGGAGACCTGGAAAAGACTCAGATCTTACTTCCAGATCTTTGCTTCTTGTGCAGAAGTAAATCACAGAACCATGGGATGGTTTGGGTGGGAAGGGACCTTAAAGATCATCAATTCCCACCCCCTGCCATGGCAGGGACACCTTCCACTACCCCAGACTGCTCCAAGCCCTGGCCTTGGACACTCCCAGGGATAGGGCAGCCCCCTCTCCGGGCAAATACTGACAGATACTGGGAGTATGAAGAGAGGCTGGGGGAATTCACCGAAAAACTCCAAAGACAAGAGAGGAACAAGAATTCCTTCGATGCAGGGGTGTGAACTGTGCCTGTGTTACAGCAGAAAAGGAGCCAACACAGGGATTAAGAACTACAGAGAACACTGTGACAAAGGTGGATGATGTGCTCAGCAGCTGTGACTGGGACTATGGAGACCAGAGGGAATCGGAGGAAAAACGAAACAAAAATGGGAGAGATCCCAGGATTCAAAGAAAGGAGGCACACCAGGGTAGAAACGTAGGCACAAACCCCAAAGTTCAGAGCTTGGCATGGCTATGGAAGAAGAAAGGGCAGGATTTGAAACTTTGGGATGAATGCTGCTCCCAAAACTACACAGCAAAGGGCTCCCTTCCCTCCCGCAAACACGGATTCCGTTTGATGTTCCTTCTACAGCAAGCAAGAAGAGATAAATTAAAATTGAGGACCTAGAGAGGGCTTTGATCCTATTGCCTGGAAATATGTATAAGAATATTTTCTCCAGACGTACTTTTGCTATATATGGAAACCAAATGCTGACTAATCATACAAACCTTATGGTGCCTGAGCACAGCTGTAATCTGCAGCAGAGCACTGCTGCGAGGGCCCAGGAAAATGGGGAAAACCAAGAAGTTTGCTGAGAAAGAGGAGTAAATGGTGATCAAAGGCACTGGAGGCCCGATCAGACAAGAGGGAGAGTTTCTAGCTGGTGAGCTTTTAAGATCCAAGTGACACATTTATGACTTATTCTTGTATTACTGAACTTCAACAGGCCAAGTAATGATTATCCGCTCTCCAAGGGTAGAGAAAAATGATCCTATCTGAGAGCTGCTGACTCAGGACAGCAGTAATGGGATGCAAAAGCCTGAATTTTGGTTTATTGGTTTATAGATAGCACCAGCTGGCAGGGATAGAGCCATTTAGAGCTGTTTATCAGGACATGGCCTCATGTCCCAGGGCATGGGATGGAACGGAACGTGGACAGAAGCTCTGATGTGGCACCATCACTCGTGGTGATGGCCAGGGCACAGTCACTCTTCACAGCTTGAACGTGCCTGAGAATATGGGGTTTCATTTCTCTAAGTACTCCTTATCCTCTGAAATGGGAGAAATACCAGCTCAAAGAGCAGCATCAATTCTTGCTTTTCACTTAAAGCGCTCATCGGTGTGGCATAGCTAATTAATGCTTTCAATAGGTGTTAAAAATTCCTGGGCTGTAAGGCAGTAAATGCATTATGAGCAGGCAAAGGCAAGTGGCTACAGTTTAGAAGCACAAAGGTGAGATAATGGCCTTCCACATCACTGAACCGTCAACCTCATTTAGCACAAAGCCTGGCATCTGGAGATTTCAAATCATACAGCCGTTTAAAAATATATAGAATGTTAAATTAAATGACAAACACGGGACATGTCACCTTTTAGAGGCAGAAATGTAAAACCAAAGCATATGTTCTCCAACTGTATTTGCTTCAGGATCAGCAGTATTTTTGTAACCTCATTAGTTTCTTGACTCGGTTTTAAACACGTGAGGATGGATATACAAATAAGTTACAGGTCCTCCACGTGATATCCTCAATTATAAGTCAATCTTTACCAGCAAAATAAATTAAGAATTGTAAATTTAACTCTTGTGGAAGGTGAAGACAATAAGGAAAAATGTCTGCAATTTGTTAGGGATGAAAATCCCTCTGTATTTTGAGCTCTGAATCTAAGAGATCTGTGCAAATATCCCAGTTTCAAACCTACATTTACAGGCACATCCTGTGGCTCTGTGTGTGTCAAACTGTCCCTGACAGCCCCAGGGCTCAGAGGCAGCAACGGACCCAAGCTCTGGTACCCTGGACCCAGCCTGGCTGTGTGACAGAGCCCACGCAGGACGGCTTTGGGTGCTGGCACCGTGTCCTGTCACCGCTCCGGTGGGAGAGAGTCACACCAGGGCAGCTCTGTGGGACAAGGGGAGGTGACAAACCCCACTCCTGAGCATCACCTGGTACCTCTGCACGGTGCTGCTGCTCCTCACAGCCCAGCTGCCCGTGCCCCTGGCAGAGGGGGGCAGCCCTCACCTGCCACCCCTGTGCCAGCTCCGTGTCCTCCCGCGGCGCGCCGTGACCTGGAGCGGGCGTTCGCACTTCACGCCTTGCACAATCCCTCACTGAAGGGTTATTAAAAGGCCATAACTAGGCCAATAAAGCTGAATTTTATTTGTTCACGCACAGCAGTGGGGGAGTGCTGCCTGCTGATGGCACTAAGCAAAACATCACGCCCCCAGCCCAAACCCCTTTCCAGCTCCTGCTGCAGAAGTGGATCAGTTACAAGTCTAACACAGAGCACGCGGTGCTCAGAAACGGCCACATCAGACAGAGCTGGTGCTCCTCTACCTTCCCCTCCTCATCCCCTATCAAAACCAACTTTATAGCACGGGGAATATTTGATACCACCTCATGATCGCCAATTAAAAGTCTCACTGAGCCCTGGCCCAGAGCACCATTAAGCTGTGCATCTTCCCGAGGACCTGCTCCCATAGGAATGGATTTTCCTCCTCTGCAGGCACTGTAGGACCAGCACAAACCAACTGCACTATAATTCAATTTTTTTTTTTTTTTGTCAGCCAGATTCACAAAGTTTCAATCACGCTTCATTGGGGAGAAAGGAAAAAAGCATGAGGCAAACTTTGAAATAAAATCATGAAATAGTGAAGCACTGCTGGCAGTTCAGCTTACTGGGCATCAAAGTTTAAACTTTGCTTTCAACCTCAGTTTTCCAAACACGCTGTCACTCACCATAATATGGGTTAAAAATAAGAGAAAGCAAAGATGAAATGTAAATGATTTAAATGCATGCATATGTTCTTCTGTAAAATGCATAATGCAGCTGCAAGGTTTTTCCTCATATTTTGGACACAAATCAAGGGGGAAATGGTTCACTTATGATACAGTGAATTTTTTATCTAACTTCAGTGCTAAAATGTAGCTCCCTGTAAGCATTTCACTGTTTACTGTGTATTGGTTTGGTTTTATTTGTTTTTGGGGTTTTTTTTAGAGCTTAAATACAAACACCAAAACTAAAAGGCTAACACCAGAGCACTTTTTGCTTCTCCAAATTCTTTCATGGCAACTTTCTGTTTGCTAAAAATCCACCAGCAACACAAAAGCTTTGCAGATGATCTATGGCCCTTTACTACATCTGACATTCAACCACAAGTAAAATTATCCTTACTTTTAAAATATATTTTAAGTGATGGGCAAACAGTAGAGCACACAGCGGTTTGCTCAGCATTCCTGCTGTAAATAATAGAGGTGAAAATCCCAATTAATGGGAATTGCAAGGAGCTAGCAAGATTCTGACTGCAAGATTCTTCTGCTTTTTTGCATGAAGGCAAAATTAAGTAGGTACCACCTTTCTGGAGTGATATAGTCAGGATTCTCTGTAGTGTCCCAAAATTGAAAGATGCTCCGAAGGCAGAGCAGGAATGGAATCTCTGCCATTTCTCACGCCAGCAGCACCGTGACTCGGAGCACAGGAAATGCAACACAAAAGGGGGTGGCAGAGCCAGTTACCAAAACTCCCACTGCTCCAAGCCGTGCCAAGGCCTCGCGAATTCCAGGAGCTGTCCCGCAGTCCAGGTGGGCTGCAGGAGCCGGGCCAGCTGTGCCTGGGACGCGCCAGGGAGGCGAGCCCCGCTCCCGAGCAGCTGCGAGCTCCGGGGAAAGCAGCTGTGCCGGAGCCCCGGGGTGTTCCACGCGAGGCACTAATGGTTGCCCGCTGCTGCTGGAGGGAAACATCAGGGAAGAAAGGCTTGGCGAGGCTGGGATTTCAGAAGAGGACGGCCTGCACCCCACCTGACCTGGGGACATGGGATTTTTGATAGGACTATTACAATCGCAGAGCTTATAAAATATATTTGGAAAGGCTTTCGTGTTGGTTTTGGGATAGGATACGAAGGCCCCAGGAATCCACTCTGAGGCCTTAAATCTGTGGCCAAGCTCCAGCAAAAACCATATGTTGTTCATATCAGCACCTTTGCTTTTCCCTTGCTCCATTTTCCAGGCCTGCACCGAGCGGAGCCTCGAGGCAGCGGGGCTCAGGGACCACCTCTCACTGGGAGAAATCCCAGGATAAGGATGCCAATAACCCCAAACCTGCTTTTTGTCATCTGCTGACTGTGCCCTGCTTGTTCACACCTTCCCAAGGGGAGCAGCACCAGGTTTAAGCACGTGGAGTGCCCGGCTTCACGCGCTCCCTCGGAGACTCCGCGTTCCTTCTGGAAGGACCACAGCCCCAAGCAGGCTGTTCCAAGCAGGAACAAAAGCCCCACAGCTGGAGCTTGGGACCTCCAGGACGCTCCTCGCACACGAGAGCAGCTGAGGAGGAGGATGGTGACAATCAGGGGCTCCTTTCGCCCCGTGCTCCCCTTCCCTGCTCTCTGCAGCAGCCGCTTGCTGGCACCAGCTTTGGCTTTTCGGAGCTCTCCAGCCAGTGCTGGAGCAGTAACCAGCACCCAATTTAGCCTGGCTTGTAATAAAAAGTGAAAGTTAAAAGCAATGCAAGCAGCAGATAAAGAACTATTAAAATCTGGCTGGGGTGATGCCAGGGATGGAGTCCAAGGCAGGGGAGGAGCCACAGCTCCAAGCCAATGGGTATCCCACAGTGCTGGATAATTAAGGAAAACAAAATATTTTCCATCTGTTTCTTTACCCCTTACGTCACCGAGGCAATAAAATATATACACAAGTAAGCACCAACAGGCTGTATTTCAACTAAGATATAAATATTTATTCCCAGCAGAGAACATCTTTACTCCAGCAAGTAGCCAGGGTGAGGAGGCTGTGATTGGAACATCCTCAAGGATGTTCTCCACCTTAGAGCAGATGAAATGCCTGGCTAATTTATCATGCCAAATAGCTCAGGTTTATGTGTCATATCCCCAAATGCACACTTCTGCTCACTTACCCTTATTACACCTTTTAATAATGGACAATTGCTAAAACCTGCTCCTTTTGGACAAACAGCGGTGAAAATAAGTGCTTATGCTGATATTACATTAGAAACTACAGCAGGAGGAAGCTGAAAGACAAAAGGAAGAGTGCAGAGCCCTGAGGACAAGGGCTGATGTTCTGGAACACCTCCTGAAAAGAGGTGAGGACCAGCTGGAGGATCTCCAGAGGATCAGAACCAGAATCCTGGTGGATGAAACCCTTAACACCTAACAGAGACTGCAGGCCAAAGTGGCAACAAGAAATAACGAGGCACATTTAGATGTTTTTGAAAGCAAACATGGGAAATGGTGAGCAAATACTTCAAAAGATAAAGCCCAATTTAGTGAAATCACTAAATAAGAAGTCTCTATTATAAATGGGTTACAAAAGAAGCTTTCCCTGAAACAATACTGACTCCAAAATTCAAACTCTTCTTTAACTTACACATCTCATACAGTTTTAAGACCATTTCAAGCAGTCTAGATTAATAGATGAGCTTAGAATATGTTACAAGCTTATAAAAATATAAAGATTTGCAAAACGATTCCTTTAAGCAGTGTAGGAAAAGAGCAGAAATGTCAATGCACACGCTCCCAGCAAATACCAGTGGTGTGTTATTTCTGTGCAATCTCTCAAAACACAAGTACAGACACTGAGGTTTCTGGATCTCTTGTAAGTTTAACAGTAGCTGGGAGCTCTTAGATCTCCAGCTATAATAAATATTGTATCCTACAGGAGCCCATCGGGAATCTCAGCTCATGTGTTGTTCCACAGAAGATTGTGGTGTCAGATATGATTAGAATCAACACTTCCCACTTATTCAGAGCTTTAAAGCTACCTACACACAGCATTAACAGCTGCTAATGAAAGATAATTAAGGGGCACATAAGAATCTCATATTAAGAATGAGGTTTTTTTAACTACTGCAAAATACTCAGGATAATAAGATTATTTTTTCTTCCCCCTAAATAAGCATTTCTGTGCTTAGAGCCTGCTCTAGCCCACTGCTGCTTTTCAGCTGACATGAACTGAAGGTGGCTTCCCCAGCTGGAAGTTGGTAGCTCACACTTAGGCAGTGAGACGCTGCAGAGGCTGCATTAATGGAGCGCTGTACACGCGTCAGGCAGCTTGTGTGACACGGGAACAACTGTCTGGGAGCAGCAGCACTGTGCCAGTGACCATTATCGGGGCCCCTGGGGGCCCACTGCAACTTATCTTCCGATGTGAAGAGAAACCCCGCTCCCCTGCACTTGGTTACGATGCTGGGGAGGTCACAGTTCAGCTCTCAGGGAGCTGTGACATCAACAGAGGAACTGCTGGCCCAAAATTCACACGGGGGGATGAACAAGGAGAGCAGCACCTCCAGGAACCTCGACTGCTTAAATTCCACCCAACGCAGCAGGGGCTAGACATTGCTGGTTTTTGACTTTTCACTTCCATCACCGAAATCAGATGCATGTAGCACCATTTTTTTAAGCCGATACAGCCTTGGTTTTGAAACACAACCATCCTAGAAGAGATGAATTGCTTCAATTACTCAGCTGTACCAGAGGCAAACTGGGATGAGGAGTCTCCTCTGTCCCTCGCAGGGTGAAGCTACCCCACGTCACCACACTGTGCTGTGGGGAGCGAGCTCCCACCTCCAGAACTAACCAAACCACCCACAATCATCACAGGGTGGAAAATTAAATCAGTATCTAACGATTCTGCTGCCTTTCACTCACTGCTCCCATGCCTGTCCTCTCCAGTGTACTTCTCCTGCCTCCAGAAAACACCCACCAGTGTTTCAAGACATTAATGCTACTCCATGTACCCCTGCAGCTGAGTCTTTTCCCAGCCCAGGCAATGATCCAGCAGCAAGTGCCCAGTCAGTAGTGTCAGGTCATTTTAATTTCTCCTCACATCTCCCCAGTCTATAGGGCATAGCTGTTTCTAGATGTAATCATGTACACTGCATTGGCATCTTGGAGCCTGCTGGAGTCAGTTCTGTCTTAAGGCTCTCTTCAAAAATCATCAGATAACATTTTCTCAAATTAGATGAAATAAATCAAGTTGAAAACATTCTAAGTACCAGAATTTTGCATTATGCAGCTCATGCACACACACACTTAGCAAGGCAGATGAGCTGGATGGAGAGAGCAGGAGCACATGTGAGCGTGTGCTACTGCACTGAGGAAACAAAGACACCTGAGATATCCCACATGCTGTCACTAGTCAAGGAATAATGCATAAAATGTTATGCAAATAGGTAACATAATAAGCATTTAAAGTAGATATATTAACAGAATCAGCACAGAAGTTATTCCGGGAAAGAACCATAACTTAAACTCATGTAAATTCAAGCTGACAGGAACGAATAACTACAAACCAAGCAGTGCTGGGTCGGTGCTTTTGTGCTCCTGAACAGGTGATGCCCCCTAAGAGCAGCTTGTTCTCTGCCCATTATTAAACCTCTCAATGGCTGTGAAGAACAGCCCAGGGGCCAAACCCCTTCCTTGCCTTCAAAGCCCAGCATTATACTCCGCAGCCCTGAGAGCAATCTCTATCTGCCACAACAAACCACCTTTATCCCATGCAGGTAATTACAGGTCCAGGTCAAGGACTGCAGCCCGGATTGATTTCATCTCTCTGCAGCCCTGGCTGGCTCCACTCGAGCAGCCGCGACACCGGAGCTCGGGGATGGGAACCCAGCCCTGGCTCAGCCTGGCACTTTCTGCCTGTGGCAGCAGGGACAGCCTGGGAATTCACCATGTCGGAGACTTCATCTGCCAGCTGCAGTCACACATCTTCACTACCTGAATAACTGATCCGCGCTGCTCCGAGGCAGCGCTTTGTGGCGTACAGCGTTTGGGAATAAATATTTGATCGTGCACACAACAGAAAGGAGCTCAGATGGTTTGAGGTGTGACAGCACGAGTGTTTATTAAATTCCAAGAGAAGTGGAATTTGAGAGCAGCGCTGGACAGTAAAAATTTGTCCCGTGGTCTCACAGGTGTGGTGATGAACAATAAAAGGACGACTCCCTCCCGCACAAAACCCCAGTGAATTCTTCTCTTCATTAAACCCTCTGTCCGTGACCAGCCAGTCACACACAAAAGAAAGGGAAGTACTAAATTACAAGCTGATTTTAAGCGGGCATTGATTGAAGTAACCAGAAGAGAGCTTAGTATTGTCAGAGTTTCATACAACAGTAATAAACAATCTTCATTAAAAAATGATGCGTGCATCCCCCTGCAGCACAGCACTCACCAGGTTTCAGTTGAGAACATTAAGGTTCTCCCCCACCCCACACACAATTAATGAGGAAAAGAATCCTCAGGATCTTTTCCTTCTACAAATTAATTTTATTCATTAAATAATACCATCCATTGAAATCCTTCCCACTCAATTTCTGCATTTATTCTAAGCAAGAAAGAAACGGATTTATGATTCTATTCTGTGATCTCCTCCCAGCAGGAAAGGAAGAGGTTGATGCAAAAAAGAGATCAGACAATTCCTCTGTCAGTGTTCTCATCCTCCACTAACAATGCAACCAAATCATTACTTGGCTGATGGGTAAGTGTCCAAAACCTCTTTGTGCAAGGAATAAACAAGGCTTTTCAGAGACAGACACACAGATGCAGCCACTTCTCTTAAATGAGCAGGACTGAGTCACTGAGCACACCTGAGGACCTGAGCCCACACCTGGGGTGCAGCTGAAGGGAAACACTTGGGTGTACACTCAGTGCAGCTGTGTGGGCAAACTCACTGACCAGGAACTGCTGCAAAATCCTTTCCCTAGAGGTTTTCTAGCTCTGAAAGCTCAGAGCTGACTGTACAGACATCCTAACCTTCCTGCACCCTTAATTTCTGCATTATTCATTCTTCACAGAGTTCTACCAGGTTTGATTTTTCAGGTATGTAATACATGACACATATATGATGCACCTCCACAGGTATGAAAATTCAGAGAGGTGCCTGGTTGCTTTGGGGGTGTAAAGAGTGTGACCTTCAGCTGCAGCATCTCCTGCACACAGGAGGACTCCTTAAGGTTTCTCTTTCATCTCTGGGCTCTAATAAAGTCTTAAATGGAACCTGACTTACTAAGAGTTGACCCAGCTGTGTCAAAGCCAAGCCCACAGCCTGAGCACACCTTTGGGGAGGAGGTGATGCCTTGGAGAGGCTGCCCTGGAGCAGAGGCTGGGCAGAGTGAAAGGATAAAGGGCAGGGATTTATGGAAAGGCCTTCCCAGGGCACACCTTGGGCAGTGCAGGAGTCTCGCAGAGACTGCACCCAGGATGGACACAGCCACACGTTTTTGGGACAGATAGAAGTTCTGTCCATTTGCATATCAGAGGTTAATTGTCCAATTCCAGCTTCAGGCAGTGCAGTCCCATTCTCTCAGTTTGCTCCCCCTCAACTCTCTTTTGTTTCCATTTCTCGGGACCTGAGAATGTGCGGTATCCATGATTCTCAGGCCAGAAAAGGAATTATTGTGTCTGACCAAAATGGGAAAAGCAGTAGCTAACACACTGCATGGAGCTCAGAGTTACACACTAAAGAACTGCAGGATTATAAACATATGAAAATATAAAGCTAAAATCCTAAGGCACCAGAGGGACAAACACTCTCTGCCTGCTGCACACAGTGAGCAGCTCCTACCTGTGCAGTGCTGCTGCTTTATCACCAAAGGCTTCCTGCTTTACAAAGATTTAAACTCACTGTTTAACACTGTAAACTCACCCTTTAACATTTCCAACTGCCAATCTGGAATAGCATCTGGAATTACAGTGCATTTAGTCCTTGAGGGTGCATTCTCTCTATGATGCATATGACTAAAATGTGTGCACTGAGGGACAAATGTCCAGTAGCTTTAGGTGACTGAATCCTTGCAAACTTTTCTTGAAAAAATAAACCAGAGAAGAGTTAGGAGAATTTTAAGTTGAAAGAACCGTATTGAAACACACCTTTTTTAAATGCACCCGTGTAATCTTTACAGATTCAGCCATCCACCTTGAGAATGACATCACAAATTTTCATTACTCCTAACAGTATTAGGGTTTTGCACTTTTCAAATGAAGACTTTTGCCAATGCTCTTACGAGATTGTCCTTAGCACACCACAGTTTTACAGACACATGAGGAAAATCATGCTTTTTAAAAAAAAAAGCACACAAACTGCTTATTAAATGCAACAACCGAATTGTCACCAACGGGGGAGAAGGAAGGAAGCTATTGAGAATGGCAGAAGGATAATGGGAGATGATAAACGTGTACTTGAAGTCTCCTGATAGGAAGGAGAAGTGATGAGTCAGATAAGCAGAGGCGCCACTCGGTTGCATCTCCGAGCAACAGGCAATCAAACCTCCAGATAAGCATCTTCATAAAGTGCAACAGGCTCCAGTGCAGGGGCAGAGCTGAACAATCACTTCCTGGTTCAGCTCAGGCAGGAGAAATTTATGACCTACTTAAAAATCCTTCAAACCTAAAAATGTCTTTTCCATAAAGAACAGCAGCCGTGTAGGGCATGCCGTGGGAAGAGCAGGAAGTGAGAACACTTGAAGTGGTGGACTGGAACACAAAAACCCAATGCTGTACATGAGTGGTATTTAAACCAAACCCTTCCCATCCACAGCTGAGATTAATGGAGTTTTCTGCACACCTCAGAGGTGGGAAGAGAAGCAAACAAGCATAAAATACTCTTTTTCCCTGTGCTGGGCCCTGTTACAAGAACAGTTTGAAATATCAAAAATCACTGTATATATTTTCCTTGTGTCTCCTTTACTCTGTAACCATTCACACCCCTAAACCATCACACAATTTAGAATTTGAACCCCTAAGTTCTGCATGGGAAAGAGTTTACTCTGTAACCATTCACACCCCTAAACCATCACACAATTTAGAATTTGAACCCCTAAGTTCTGCATGGGAAAGAGTTTACTCTGTAACCATTCACACCCCTAAACCATCACACAATTTAGAATTTGAACCCCTAAGCTCAGCATGGGAAAGAGTGAGGATCAGGCAATACAAAACCTGCAAAGAGATGCTAAATCCCTGAATCAAAAATCAATTCCAACCCAACCTGTCTGGGTGAAGTAAATAAAATGCTGCCATCAGCATGTCCCTAACAAAACCCATGTATCGTTTATAAGAAACTTACGAGGTGTTACAACCAAACTGAATCACTGCTGTACAGTAAATATATTTTCAGGGTCCTAACAACGTGTACAATGGATTTTGGCAATTTTAATAAGGATGCACATGTTAAAGGCATTACAAATGAGGCTTCATCACGTTCACATGAGTCAGTTCATATTAAAGCCCCATCCACACCTCAGGACAAGCTGTTTAGCATGGAACAGGCACAGCCCTGTGTGCCCATTGTTTCTGCTGCAGATGGAGTAACACAGCTTTAGGAAGCACTACAGTTACAGAATGGCCACATTTCAGAATTATTGCACATCCCTGTTACAGGTGAAGGCACTGCTCCTACACAGGAGGGAAAAATCCTGATAATGCTGATACCTCGTCTGTGTATCAGCTGATAGTGAGGCACAGCTCTGCCATTAATCACTCTGAATCTCAAGTGTCACATACATAGCCTGAAGCCCTCCTGTGATTCCAACTTGTAACCTTTTAGGAGCAACAAGCATAGATGAACTAGGCCAAAAAAAAAAATCACAACTGAAGCATTGATATTTTCTTCTGTATCAAACAATTATTCTCGAAATTACTTTGCCATGTAGTAAAACAAACAAAATTCCCTTTAAATAACCAGCATCAGATGTTTGTCTAAACCCAACAGGAATTAATTTAACAACTTTTAAATATTTGAAAATGGAATTTATAAGGACAATTCTCAATATCCAAAGTAAATGTGGTTACTATTGAACTCTGTTATAAACACATATATGAAATATCCTGTAATACTCAAATAAATTCATTTGGCAAACAATGAAGTATCCTGGATTCAGCATTTATATCAAACAGCAAACAGAGTCTGAAACAGGAGCTTTTATTTTAACTCTCTTTAAACCAACCTTCAGAAACCCCTTTCTGTATGTGTTGCAGTCTCTTTTTACAGTTTAACCTCAATCCAATCAGGAGTCTCCAGGGATTTTCAAATCGCTAAAGATTAAAATCCTCTCCAACTTGACTGTTTGACTAATGCTGTGTGTTTAATAATTCTACTTGTGAGAGATTTTATTTGACAAAATCCTGCTGTGTGGACCCTCAGACGCTGTACAGCTGCACTGGAACATAAAGCTCTGCTGCGCTTGTTTCTTTAGACAGACTATTCCCCAGCACTGAGGGGAAAAGAGAACTTTATAGTACATATATTACTCTGTTGATATTAACACAACCACTGTGGTATTAAATCTACACACTCTTTTCAGAGCAGAGCAGTGAAAATGTGCCTATTACACAAACATTAGATAAACTCTCCTGTTGTCCTGACTGTTCACAGAAATCAATTACATTTATGATTACATTTCAATGAAAGCTACTTTATAAATGAGATGGAACTGTAATAGTCTATGCTTCAGGCATTCATTAATAAAAGCATTTCAGTGTTAGTATTTGTAAATGTTCTGCTTTTTAGTTTAGGCAGTTTTTAGCGTTCTACAGCTCATGTTAAACCTCACATAAATAGTGTGTCCAGACCTTACCACAACGCTGTGACTTCACATTTGAGTCGTGGGGGGGAATCATCACCGTGGCAGGATTGAGTATTTGTGTAAGACAGCACTTACCCTGCGGTGCAGCTGAAAACCAGGACAACCTTGACGGCAACGACCAGCAAACACGTTACCAGCCAGAACAAAAGAGCAGACCGAGGCACACGAACGTGAAACGCAGCAGGAGATGCTCCTACCTGAAGCAGCATCGATGGCCGTGGAGACGCCGCGGCGCTCGGCCGCGGGCCGCGGTGACCCGGGCATGCTGACGGGCTCCGAGCGCACGGGCTGGATCCTGCCAAGGACACACAGTCAGCCAGGCCTCAACCCCGGCCCCGACCACCACCAGCTGCGGCAGGCAGCACCTTCATTGGGAAACGGCTTGAGAGCTGTTGGAAACTTGAGTTCTGCCTCACTAGGTGCAGCTGAGATTGGGATAATCCACCCAGAGACCCACGCGGAGTGGGTGTTGCCACTCAGCTGGGAGCTCTCAGGAAGCCTCACAGGAAAAAGCTCACCCTACCCCAATTTAGTTAAAAAGCCTCCATTGCCCTCCTCAATAGCAGCCTTTTAAAGACCCATTTGTAATTGTTCATTCCTTTTGTAACATAGATCTGTATTACTTCTTTTTCTTTCTGCACATATATACATATATATATATAAAAAATAAAAAAATAAAATATTTGACAGCCATATCCTTGTGGCAGTAACTACACACAAGGAGAAATCACACATTTCAAACCCATGGATTTCCAGTCCAAGGACAATCTGCCCACTTTTAATGGGATTAGTCATATTATCCATCTCTCTTGCTTTACTCCTAAGAGTTTCAGACAGAGACCCAAACGATCCAAGTCCCTACCACAGAACTTTGGACTTCAGATCCTGCAGAGTCAGGAGCATGGAAACTTGTTAAATCTGGAGTACTGGGCAGGACACGAACACTTGGAGCATAAATCTCTTCTACAAATCACCAGTAAATGTAAACCCACAGTTACCTTCACTCTCCTTCCTTCCCTTCCCTAAGCCCACCCCCTGCCCCTAATTCCAAATCAACCAGTGTCTAAAACCAGATGAATTAAATAAAGAATTACAAGGAAGGAAGAAAATGAATGGGGGGGAAAAAAAAAAACAGGGAGGAGGAAAACATTCCAGAAGTTCACTTACTGTTCCAACACACTGACCGCTGTCTAAATTCATGGCATAAAGCTCCCACTCATGTCTGAGAAAATGAATTTATTAAGCAATGCAGAAACTGTGAAAGGCAAGAGGACACTGAGCAAGGCCACCAGGCTCTGTGCTGCCGTGTGCCCAAGAAGGTGCAGCAAAAGCAATCTGAGCTGCTTGGCCTGGATGGATTTTTCTCGTCGGTGTGTCACACGCTCCTCCAAGACTTTCCTCTGGACAAGCCTGATGGAAACTGCGACATGTCCTACACACGTGGCAGGAGGCAAGGTCTGCACACAACAAATGTGAGACAGCTGGGAAATTGGTTTTATTTTTACCTGAGGCTGTTGAGATCAAGATCATCTGTGTCAAAGTCCAGGAGAGGCTGCGGGGTGTCGCTGGGCCCGTGCGACTGCAGCACGGAGGAGCTGGAGGAGATGACGGTGGTTTGGCCCGAGGGATGGATGGTTTTGAACTGGAACTGAGGGCCCATCCACAGGCGTCGATGAGGCCCAGTGTGAGTCACGATTTCGACCTGTGGCAAGGGGATATGGGAAATGATTAACACAGAGCTGCAGCTTCGTATAATGAACGGTTCCTTCAGTACGCTGGACTCCTGGAATCCGGCTGTTCTGAGCCAGGGTGTTTGGAGGAATGTTTAAAAAGGGGAAATTTGGGATGTCTCTGCTAGAGAATGGATGCTTTAGCCAAAGCCAAGAGCTTCTTGCAGCGACTTGAAAGCTCCTGAACCACCAGCCTCATTGAACCCTGGTTTTTAAATTGTTCTGAAGATCAATGCTCCATCTTGGCCACCACTTCACCTGATCCTGTTCTTTTCTCCCTGTGCCACGATGAAATACACCCCAAAATTCAAATGCTGTGACCAACAGGGAACACATTTCTGCCTGAATTTGCATGGAGCAGAGAGGAACCAAGAGCCCACATCCCCCAGACATCCCCATCCTGAGCGGGGCGAGGGATGCGCTTCCAGAGAGCTCCTTCCAGCTTTGTTACAGCTGTTTTGTGAAAGCTCACCTTAAACTGCTTCCCATGGATACAGTGAGAACTGGATTTCAAATCACAGCTCCTAATTCCTGCTGGCACGTGTGAGGAAAGGCTGGCACGGAGCATCTTGTGGGAAGCACAAGATCCATAACCCAGAGCGATGGGGAGAGCGCCGGGATGAGCCCAGGTCACGCTCAGCACATGGATGTGCCACACACAGGGTCCACAAAAATACGCCAATTTAACCAGAATTCTGACAATTCAACAGAAGTAGGGTGTTTGTGTTCAGGAAAACTGGGCCTTGTAAATAAAAGGGTAAACAAAGCACAGAACTTCGGTAATCAGAGAATAGAATCATTAAGGCTGGAAAGATCATGCAATACAAGACTACAAGACTAAAAATCAAAAAGAGCTTTTAAAGATCAGAAAAAGGAAACACAAAATGAAAACATTATACTTTTAAAATAGAAAATAGACTATTAAGTTCAATAGTTCAATTTCTGCTAAAACAACAATCAGCTTCACAGCAGAAATGCAATTCAGCGAGGGAATTCACAAAAACAGATTTTTGTATAGGTATATAGCTGTATACCAGTAGTGATTCTCCATCTTTAAGAAGCAATTTGAAACCCTGGATGATGTCAGTTCTCTGCTAATGTGAGACAACAACCACAGCCTATACAGCTCTATTTCCATCTTTGCATTTAGCTCAGCCTAACCCAGCTTGGCTGCAGCCGTTTCTGAGGCAAGTAGCTTTTATGTAGCAGCGTAAATTAGGCCACAGATAAAGTAATCTGTGTATTTTAAGCTTGAAACCATCAGTGTCACAGAGCCGAGAGGTAAACAGATGCCTCTGCAATTTTACTGAGGCTACGGCCAGATGTTCCTATTCACTCTCCTGTTGTGTGCAGGACAAACATATTGTATCTACTTCCCACTGACAGCACACATTACCCACTGTTCTAATTGAAAAGTTGAAGTGAAGGGCGGTGTTTTTTCACTGCTTGCTGTTACTGTTGATAACAACACTTTAATTTTGAAAAACATCCTTGCACTCTAGGCTTAATCTGAAGTGGCTTGCTCGGGGAACGCCAGCGTCACCGCGCTCCAAGGGCTATCATCACTCCTGCTCTCAGCAAGAATTAAACATTCCAGGAGCATTCTCGGCATTATCTGTGTTCTGTGACATCACTTGGGATTTTTTTTTTTCCCCTTATAGATGTATTTACTGTTCTAGAGGGATGGATGTGGTGAAGTTCGAGCAGTCTAAGTTAAGATGACATATCTTCCAAGAATTAGTAATAAACAAACATCCATAAGGTAGGTTTACCATAATATAAGCAAATGCCTCCAAACAGTCCTGGAGAGGTGGAAAACTACAGGTGAAATCTGCCCCCCAGTGAGCTCAGAGATAAAATTCCTGTTGACTACCCTGACTGAGAAGTTTCATCCTCTTTGTGCTCTGAGAAATCAGACACAGCACAAACAAATGAGATACCTCAACGTGCAGCCACATCTGAGACCTCAGACAGGTAAGTGAATTCACATGACTGGATTTCCCAGTGAATGCTCCTCCTGGACAGGTCCATGTGGAAACCTAACCTCTCATTTTAGGAAAAAGCTGTGTATGATTTATTCACCAGTGGGAGAAGCAAATCCCATCCATAAATATTTCATATTTATGCCATACACCCCAGCAACACATTTAATGCATCACTCCCATAACAACATTGTTCTTAAACCAGAGGAAACTCACCTAATTTGTCAGGGTGAATTCCATGGATCAGGTACCTTGTAATTGCTTTGGCAAATCCAGAGCATTTGTAAATTTTATTTATTTATTTAACTGTAGCCTTTCATTTCTAACAGGAACTAATTCTCAGTGTATTATTCATGACCTACATTCCCACACTGAGGTTCTGTTTTGAGCCAAATGGTCAAGTATTTACTGAGTTCTTAAAGAGAAGTTTCATTGACTGAGACAAAGCAAGATTGGAAAAAAAGACAAAGATTTGACCTCATATAAAAATCCTCCACCAAGCATGATTGTTTTAAAGCAGTATAGTATTTATATCTGACCATAAGTCACAGGAATTATCAGTAGGAAATGATAACCAGGGAAGGAAGGAAGTAAACCCACTAATGTCTCATTTTTATGGTCAAATGCAGGGAGTGCCAGGTCACCACCCAAAAGGCACCATCGTTCTGCCAACCTCCTTCATCCCTGTCCAAAAAGGACCACGCCAGGAGAAAAAGGGAGACAGGGAACTTGCTGTTGCCAGCTGCAACTTCCCACTTCTTGCTGAGCTTCCCAGGGATGTGATTGTGTCAGGAATGATGAGGCTTTGTCTGGTTTGAGACCATCGGATTCACACCCACACTCAGGAGTGGAGCTGGTTTTACACACAGCCCATACCCAGGCTGTTGGAAGTTTACTTCCCACTTGAAGGAAAGTTGTCAATTTTGCTTCCAGTGGCTCCCATTCCTGTTTTCCTGACCTGGAAGCCCCCCAGAGCATACCTGTGACAGCCACTCCTCATCCTCCTGCCCGCTGTGGTCGGAGGCCAAGCTGTCGTAGGACTCGTGCCTGGTGATGGGCCCAGGGCTGCCAGGTGGCACCACTGAAAAACACCCCAGGAAATCCAAAATCAGATTTACTGTTAAATGCTTTATTAAAAAAAAAAAAAAATTAATATACAAAACTTAAAAAAAAAAATTTCATAAAGAAAAAAAAAAAAAACAGCTGTTTTAATAAGTTAATGGCACAGCAATGTATATGTTTTCCTAAATCTGTGACAACAGATTTTCTGGAAGGACAGAAAGCTCAAATATTGACATTAAAAGGTTGAAAAGATTCCTGCTCTTTGACTTGGATATATCCATACAGCCACCAGGATAACCCATTGGCTCTTCTTCTTGTAACCTGAAGTTCTTAAAATACTGAAGTATTTTTATATTCCCACATTTTATAATCAAAGTTTTAAAATTTTTTTAAAACTTTGTTATTGCAGGGTTGACTTTTATGTGTCAAGCTTCCAAGCACTACAAATATTTACAGCCATGTAGTAACCCCCCAATAATTAGAGTTTTAATGGCAAAGGAGACACAATGGTAGCCATAAATACAGAATGGTGCCTCTGTAATGTAAACAGCTTTGCACAAATCTACACACTTTATGAGGTAAATGGACTTCCATCCACTTTTGTGTTTGTGGGTATCTGAAGCTACAGAGCCATTTCTCACACCTCTAGATCACAGAGGGTCTGTATTCTCAAACCTGCAATGTCCCAAGTCCAGCTCAGGGCCCAACTTACTCCAGAATTATTCAAAGTGCCAGACACACTAGGACATATTCTTACAAAGGAAGCTCAGGTTGGATATTAGGAAAAGTTTCTTCCCTGAAAAAGAATGGTGAAGCATTGGAACAGGCTGCCCAGGGAAGTGGTGGAGTCACCACCCCTGGAGGTGTTCAAACAACGAGCAGAGGTGGCACTTCAAGGTCTGGTTTAGTGGGCACGGGTCGGACTTGATGATTTTGGAAGTCTTTTCCAACCTTATTGATTCTGTAGTTCTATGATAAAGCACCAAGTTTTTCCCATAGGATATATTAGGAAGGAATTCCTCCCTGTGAGGCTGAGGAGGCCCTGGCACAGGGTGCCCAGAGAAGCTGTGGCTGCCCCTGGATCCCTGGAAGTGCCCAAGGCCAGCCTGGACAGGGCTTGGAGCAACCTGGGATAGTGGAAGGTGTCCCTGCCCACGGCAGGGGTGGAATAGAAGATCTTTAAGGTCTTTTCCAACCCAAACCATCCTGTGATCTGTTATTTTCACTGCAACCCCCAGCCTGAGCCTGTGCACACCCACGCCTCGACAGCCCCAGGCATTATTTCAGCTGTCTTCATCAGTTTTCAGATAATACAGAAACCACCTCCATCTGCTTCCTAATTCCATGACTGAGGGATGTGTCTGTGTAGTCCAAACTCCTGTTCAAGGACACACACACCTTCCTGAGGATTCACAGTACAGTCTGAATGTGAAATCACAACACCCACTTCTCTTCCTTCAAGTTTATACTTGAAACCAAAGAAACAAACCCATTGCTTTGGCCCATTCTGCTGTTGCCCTAATGCTCCCCACATCTCCTGGCTCCCTGCTCTAAACCCTCCTGCCTGTTTTGGAGAGCACAGCTGATCAACTGCAGGCTTTCCTGTTATTGAACTCCCTAACAAACTTCATGGCTCCAGCAGATGGTTTTGCTTTCAAACCAACGGGAACTTTATGGACTGCTCTGAATTTTTTTTGTTCTTTCTATCCCAGGGGCAACTACCAGAGCTGTCAAGATTAGGGAAGCTGCAAAAACACAGCCCAGGGAGCAGCATCCCCCCTGCTTGGTCGCCGTATTTCTCCCTTGGGGAATACTTTTACATTTTACTGGAGATTCAAGATGGCTTTACAGTGAGAAAGAAATTTGAAAAAACAACTAAAAAGCTGAACAAATGATTAGTTTTGGTGCTACACTGGAAGCCTTTCCCTGAGGAGTCACAGCCTTGCCCAGGCCTTGCGTTTCCGCGCAGCTTCCGAGCGCAGCGTTAACTCTTTCCACGCAGGAGTGATGAAATGCTGAATTCCATGGAAAAGCTCTGCCTGAGAGTTCACCAGCGGGGCAACAGTGATAAAGCCTCGGCTGAGGTCAGCCCTCAGCCATTTATTTGGCTGTTTAATAAGGCAGCATTTCTGTGCCACACCTATCACAAAAGCAGCGTTCAGAGGGGCTGGTGGGGATGGGGGATCCGGAACGCCGGTCCCAGCTCACCACCGGCCCCACTCCCACCATTCCCAGTGGGAATGTGCAGCGGGCTGGGAGAAGCGACCTTATGAGACAAGTGATCCTTGCTGGAGATCTGCCATGGCCGTGCTGCTCGTTACACACATACATATGGTCACAATGCCCTTGAAGTTATAGGAACGAACACGGTGTAAAAAATGCAAAGCCCCTTTTTCCTCCATTTCTGGGTCACACACCTCTCACGTCGGTATCAAGTTCCAAGACGAGATTAATTTAAGCCTGGAAGGACAATTCCAGGAATTTGAGCTCAGGAGTAATCTTTTATCTTCCAGCTTAATTCTTTGAAAATCTGGATTCACACTGGAAATTACAGCAGACTCTCACCCATCAGAGAGGTTATTCCGATGCTCTAACACAGAGCATTTTCAATTTCTGATGATCTTCCCAACCATGCAGGATAATAAATAATAAAATTCCAATTCTTGCAAAGTTTTGTACCAAGTAGTGTTTTTTGCTGGTTCTCCTGTAATTTCTCTTTCATTGGGAAAAGTCACAAATGGAGCAGACACAGACCAGGAGCAAGAAAGCTTTGGATGCACAGAGGTATTTTACTGCAATTGCAGGTGGTTTGTGCCTTCCTAAAATAATCAATTCAATGCCTTGTGCCTGAGCTGTGCCAACTTTTACCTTTTTCTGTTCTCACACCAACATCTGGAACAAACACATCAAATATCAGACTGCAACTGAGTTTGTTTAATGTAGAAATACACAAACACCAAGTGAAAAAGTACAAAGAAAATGAGTGTTTATTAAAAAGCTAAGGGGAGAATTAGAACATACAACTTCTGTCTGTGCAGTATGACAGGACATGAGTTTCTACAGTTTGCTTATTAAGGCAAATCAATCCAAAATAAGCATTCAAGGACACTTCTGAAAAACTGCACTGATACCTATAGCAAAATCAGAGTTTTGCCATCAATATTTGGCAAGGGGCAAAAAGCATCTTTGAGCTGCTCAAAAGTAGTAATGGCACCTTTACTCTCTGTCCTCCTTCCAGTGAAAAGTTTACAGCCTCCCTTCTCTGCACTTGGAGGACTGATGTTACCACTCCACTAAAGTAAGATTATATCTGAAAAAAACCACATTACAAATGAAGTTATTTGTATGATAATTGTTAGTGCCAGGAAAACTGCACAGAAGGGACTTTGGAGGCACAAGTTTCAACAGAAGCTAAAGCAAAGGCTGAAATACAGAGCTGACATTGCTCTGGAATTCCATGACCTGATTCACAGCATTCCATGAAGAAGTATGAAAAAAACCCTCATTGTTAAGAAACTTCTCCATGATATTTACTGACAAGTAAAGAAAACAAACAATTTGTATTAATCTCAAATAATTTGCACAGACATTCGCTCCACGTGAGCAAGACCTAGATAAATACACATTGGAGGAATACTGGAATTAACACGCAGTGGGTTTGTTCATAGATGGGCTAATTATACAATAAATACCTAAAGCTACGACAAATCTTCCTTCAAAGATTATAAATTGTCATCTTTCAGCAGCATAAAAGTGTTGGAACAAAGAACCGCTACAGTTCAATTGTAGTGTGTGCACTTATGGCCTTAATTTGGGAACAATAAATCATTAGTTTTACTTAGTTTTGTGTACTTCTTGAACCAAAAGGTTTTAATTTTCTCATTTATAGAAATAAGCTTTGCACAATTCAATTTAATTGAGAGTTATATATGAAATTCCCAATGTGCTCTTCTCTAAGGGCTGGATGTTTGTCCAAATTAAGAGCAAACAAAGGCATTTGAGCACTACAAAGCCTGTTTGTTTGCTGCTGCCTGCCGTGCACATGCCTGCAGACACCCAGAGAGCTTGCCTTTTCCATTTCCATAATTATAATTTAATATAATTAACTTTTATAATGCCAAATAAGTCTCTAAAAGGCAGCAGAAACAGGACAATGTACTCTTAACGAACCCATCCAGTCTCTAGTGATGTCTGTGGTGGACAGGTACACAGGATAAAAATCACATATCCCTTGTTTACATAAAAACCCACCCTAACACCTGATTTTGATGCTTTTTCTCTGGTTCCTCAGTTACATCCAGGTGGTGTAGAGACCTGAGGTAATCACATGCTTGTCAACAAACTTGAGGGGTGCTTGTGTTGGAATCCAGCTCCACAATTTGAGTGATTTCCTGCAGGCTTTCGTTCCATGGCGTCACCAGCAGAATGTGGCGGTTCTGGGTTAGGTCTCCATGCAGCCACTCCAAATTCACCACATCCACCTTTCTTCCCTCTCAGAGATGTGATCTCAGCTCTCTCAGGGGTCGGTTTTGCTGTCTCACAGTTGTGTAGTTCACATCCAGCACGTGCTTTGTGGCTTTGTGTCAGAGCTGGTGCTCTGTGCCTCTGGCTCTACCTCTGCTCGAGTGTGACAGCAAAGCAAAGGCCAGGATTTCATTTTGGGCAGAACACTCACAGCCATGTTACCAATAAACTGTTTGTAGGCTGGAGATATGCTCGATGTAATTTTTCTTGTGGCTGCATGTTACGGAACAAAGTTCTGGTTTTAATGCAGTTTTCAGCTTGTAAACTCCTACAGGAGCATGGCACGCAAATTAAAATATCCTCTTTTACCCAGAACTACTCCCTGCTCATTTTTTTCCCGTTAGGACTTTCTGAGATTCTCATATGCATAAACATAACCAAATTAAGCTAAAAAAGTACTATAAAGCAGGAGTTTAGCCAGACTGACAGTTATTTCACACCACCAACTGATTAGAGCTGGATTCATTCATTATTTGTGTACTGCCCACAGTTTATTAGGTGCTTTATGGACCATCCACTCTCTGTATCAGCACTTTATTAAAGGTATAGGTAGGTCTGTAATCAGAAGATGAATTCTTCTTAGATTTTTTTTTTTTTTTGATGACTGCTTTACTTGCTCCTTACTCACACTGGTCTGATAGTCAACAGCCTGATTTTTTTTCCCCAGAAAGGTGCTGCTGAGGTGTTTAGGCCTCACCATTACTCCTGGTTGTACTGCAAGAGTGGTATACATTCCCTGTGCTTAACTGCAGCTTCCATCTCCACAGTTCTCTTAGGAAGCCAGTCAAGTGCAATGCACTTTTACAGCTGGGCAGAGCTAGAATCTGATATTATTCACAGGATGGAGCACCTTAAAGCTGCTCAACACTCAGACTGCGAGCAGACAATCAGTTCTGCACCAAAAGAGAACAAATATATTCTTTTCTGAGTTAAAGAATAATTTCAACTGCACGAACCCACGCTGAAATCCATCTGATGGCCATCTTTAAAGAATTATGGAAGAGGTAACTATTTCTATAATTCACTGACTTCAAAAGTATGTTTGACATTATTGTCGGGAAAATTATGTTAACCATGGATTACTGTTACAATCAAAGTATGTAGTGAGAAGTCAAGAGGCTTAGTAGTAAATTTTCAAAGCGGTGCGTGGGGATTTACCCGTTTGACTCCCATTAACGGCAATGGGAGGCGCGCGGCGAAATCCCCGTACGCTGCTTTGAAAACTGACCCCTGCGTGCTCACGGACCCCGCTCTAAGGACTTCCAGATGACCATGGAAGAGGAGGAAAGAACCATTTCAGCATGTGCCCTTGTTCATTATTGTTGTTTGTACACATCTGAAAGCATTTGAGTTGCTGTGCGCCGCGCTGTTTCCAGCGGTCGGTTTATAAAACACGGATTAGGGCGGGCGGGCTGCGGGTAAACTGATGAAGCCGCGCACAGGCCCAGGTGTGTCTCTGCATCAGAACCTCAGCACACACATTCCCAGCAGCCAGTGCACCTCACAGAGCTCATTTTCAGCTGTATTATTTCCCAAATACCAGTTATGGCTGGAGAATGCATCGTGAGTTACTCCGCTGCTCACGCAACGATGCGTCTGCCCTGCTCCTATTTACTCCAATCACTCCATGCTCAGTCAGAAATTAAATTTGCTTCCTTCAACACTCAATCCTGGTTCCTGCAGGGAGCAGAAAGTGCAGGCTACAGTTTTAGGGAAACGTAGTTTTCCCTTAAAAAAATACCATGAACTCCATTTCATTAGAAACACCTTTTCTGGAAGAGGAAGGGGAGGCAGATTAACCTGCAATCTGTCACGCCTCCAAGTCTAAGAAGCAAACTTGAAAATCCCATTTTCACCATTTGTGGCTCTTTCCAGGAAAACCCAAACACATTCTGTATGAGAAGTGTCTGCCTGGAATCAGTTTTCTCCAGGAATATTGTAACCTTAGCCATTAAAAAAATACATAAATATATATACACTTATAACAAAAATATTTAAGATCTGCAACAGTTTTAAATGCAGTAAAAAATTCCAAATTTTAAATCACCAAAATTCTTCTAGAATGTATTTTACCAGCATCACTTACATTATCACGTATATGCTCATACAGATACCCATATTTCCATGTAATATATACAGAGAATACCTGAGTCAAAATAAACACTTGAGAATTAATTTTCTGAAATTCTAAAACTCATGTTCCTGCATAGGAAAATCTAACACTCATTTCCCTCTTAAAAATTTCAAGGAATTATACATTTTTCCCCAGGGAGATGGATTTTTACAGGACATCTGCACAACTCCTTCAAGACTACTGATGAAGAGTCCCAGGAAGTTCTTTTGAGAATATGTTGCATTCTTTTATTATATGGCTATAATAAAGTAGAATTTCATGAAAATTATTCACTGTCTGGAGGCAACATCAGGTAGAAAGAATAAAATGGCAAAGTGGGAATCTAGAAAATGGAATCTCTGGCACTCTGGCAGTTTTAAGCCTGGGACAGTCAACTGACACAACTTTGTGGCAAGGCTCTCACGTGTGGCACCAGGAGCAGCTGAAGGGCAGGAGTTTGGGCACCATTCACATGATCAGCACGGAAAATGAGGCAGGTGGAAATGTTCACCCACACCCCATGGTGTGCTCCAGCTCCTCTCCGGCTGCACTCCGTGGCAGCTCAGGTGAACTCAGGTGAAATTCCCCCACTTCAGGGAAAGGGCTTGGTTTGGACAGAGATGGACTCCAGAAATGGGCCATATTCAACTGGCCAAGTACAGAAGCAGTAAAGCCCCGCAGAGACACTGGAATGGAGCAGCTGAAACTGCCCCAAACTCCTGCCTGAGCGTGGCCCTGCCACAGAGCCAGAGCAGAAAGGCTTTGAACACCTCGTAACTGCACGACAGAGTAATTGTTGTTACTGCACAGACTCTGGTTTTGATCAGTTTTACTGTTTGAAACCAAGCTCGTTGCGACAGACATTGAACACAGCCAGAGCAAGAGCAGCTCCCCAAAAATGCTACACAACACACTAAAGTTACATATAGAGAAAGGGATGTGCCATCACCTACATTCCTCCATCCCAGAGATGGCAAACCCACTTTTAAAGATGCACACTCAAAAGAATGCAAGGAGAAAGGACGAGGTACAGAACCAAATGTGACTATCAGTCCCAGTCCACTCACCTAGGACCAGACCAGCACCACGCTCTGCTGTGCACTGGGGAGGGCTGGAGGACCAGAATGCCCAGATTCCTCCTGTGGCACTCCTTGGCTGTGATTCCAGGCATCACAGCTTGGTTTTCACAGTGTCTGTGTTCACAGCACATATTCACAGTTATTTAATACGCTCTCCATCTTACCCTCAGACTTTCCACAATACTCACTAACTCTGTGCATGTAATTTTTATTTCTGCCAATGGAATGTATGAAAGGAATATAAAATAGGCCATAAAGAACCACAATGCTGCTTGGAGACAGAAGTCTTGCCCAGGGTGCACAGCTTTCATTAGAGGGAGCAGGAAGTGCAAACATGATGTCAGAGCTACAGAGATTATCTGTATAAATGGTGTTATCATTTAACCCAAACAAACAGCAGGGAAAGGCTCGCCTCCTCCCTTTGAAGACAATGGACAGTTACTAAATTGGACTTCTAATGAAAGCCATTTTCAGTGAAACACAAATATGTGCAACAGTTGGTCCAGAAATGAAAATCTATTGTAACAGCCAAAAGTCAAAGGCAGCTATAAATACAGGCCTTAATCTTTTCAAGAATCCCTTAACGAAGCCTATAAAACTGATTATATCTTCAGGCCTAGCTTAAGTGCAAATTCTTACTCAGAAAAATGTAACAGCCCTGCAAGTACGACCTGGAGAGCAGTCCAGGGAAAAGGAAGGAGAATACAGAGTGCTGGTTTGTATCCTCACATCTTGGAATACAAATTACACTGCATTTAGAATAAACAATTAATGAGACAGCAGAAGCCTTGACTACAGGTCCATTTTTCTGAGAGAGAAACAATTTCCAGAAGCGGTCAGAGCGGGATGCAGAGACACTGCATCATTCCTTTTAACACAACAGAAATGCTCTTTGATTATTTAAAAGCCAATTGCAAAGATCTGTCTTCAAAACCTCCTATTGCAGGTTTAATAGCAAAGAGGTGCAAGTACACTTACCAGCAACACAGGAGTAAAGTACAGACTTTTGTTTTAACAAAATCTATATTTATACGATTACATTTCCTATGGTTGAGGGCAGCTGTAATTAATGGATTTCCCTCCTTCCCCTAATGCAGTCATTTGTCAATTTAAACACAGAATGCCCAATCAATTTTGATGTATTTAGTAAGCAATTTGTCAGAGTACTGCACACCAGTTAATATATTAATTCTTGTCACTGGCCCACTTCTGACAACTGCAGGCCGTGTCCACGAAATTGGTCCTGATGAGCCAAAACTCTTGCCTGGAATGTGAAGGTGCCCTTTGCAGAGCCAGAGGAGAGAAATCAGGTCTCAATCTATTCAATACCTTTTTGGGGCAGTTTTTGGTCAGTTTTAGGGGGTTTATTCATTAATGTGTTAATTGGCCACATTTCAGGTATTACATCTACTGTGCAATGAAAAAGCGAATTCAAAGTGGAGAGATAAGGAAGAAAGGAAGTAAATATGAAATGAGGATGTCAGGCTTTCTGGTGATGCAAAGTTACCTATTTCCATGGCAATTCCATTATGTGGCATGAACGTGTCTGTGTGAATTCAAACATGCAAAAAACTTGTGAAAGGTACAGAAGTCACACAAAGGAAACAAGGGATAAGTCAGTCAAATATGCAAAACTTCGGGGCCTGGTAAAAGAGAGGAAAGAATTCATTTGAAAGAAACCTGAACACAACCAGGGGATTGTCATGGACATGGAAAGCACATCTTAACAACATCCTCAAGAGTTTATACGACCAAAAGCACCTTAATTGCTAAGTACCAAACAGCAGGAAGAAGGCAAGATTTAAAGAGTAAGTAATGACAAAACTTGGCAATTCTCTGGAGAAAGCTTTTACATTTCAAGTTCCTGTGGACACCAAAACCCTCCCGTGCACACATGCAGTGCCTTGCACGACTCTCCTCCTGCTGCCAGGCCTGCTAGGACAGTTTAACTACACCACATGATGGTATTTATGTTATAGGAGAAACATCTAGGAAGAATAAAATGTGACTTAGATTTCCTTCTTCTGGTGTGGTTAGATTTAGAAGTTGCTCAGATAAAATAAAGAGGAATATCAGAGACACAAATAAGGTAGAATATTACGTATTAAACGTGAGGAATGTAGAGAAGTATCTGATGCCTAACACCCAGCACTGAAAACCTGAGGACTGTAATTAATCCAGGGGTTTGTGGGATGAACTCATGGGAACAAGTGAGCCTGGAATCTGCTCTGTCAGAAGGAGCTCTCAGGACTCGTTACATTCTCTCCGACCCACTGCAGAGCTTGGAGCAGGACACTGACACTTCCTGCAGGCCAGCAGCTTGTGGAATTTAACATGCAAGTTCACTTTCAAGCCATGGACTTACAGAAAGCTGTAAATCCCTTGCTTCCCACTTTCTCACCTGTGCAGCAGCCCGAGCTGTGGTAACGTGCTCAGGTAGACGCGAGCTGCACACACTGATCCAGGTTTCTGCAGCAGATGTCACAGATGACCTCAAAGCAAGGAAACAGCTGTGCTCATCCACTTACAAATACCCTTAGGATAAAGGTCTTGGACACTTGTTGTACAAAACATTTCTTCAAACAATGGTTCCTTGTTCCTTCCTTTCCAGCAGCAAATAAAACTTTCAGATTCTTTAAAAATATTAAAAGCTGAACTGTGTGTCGATAACCTAACGCTGCGTTTTTTGAACATTCTCCGTTTAGCACAAGAAGTCACCGGCCTGGTTTGTATTTTTCAAAGACTAAGGAAGATTTTGGCCCTGTGTTTTGGCATCAAACCTCTTATTTATGAAAACCTGGCCGTGCAGCCCTCCAAGCAGCCCGCCAGACGTCTCATTGTTCTGCCCGGCTGCTGACAGAGGTACTCTGTGCTAAAAAGCACACTGAGGGTTTTTCAATGACCCAGGGGGCAAAGGTCACTTATTATAAATGGATAATGAGACCTAATGCAATGTTCTGAGTGTGGACAAAGAAAGGGTCTATCCATACCCCCTTGTGACTTGGTCATTCAGGCTTTTATTTCCCCTGCACACTTAATGGAGCCAAACAATTGGCAGAAATGCTATACAGAAACGGAGAGAAACTGCTGCATTCTACCTCCGAGAGACAGATACAAATAGTGACCCTGAAACGGCGCCACGGCTCCTCTGAGCACTGACGTGGCAGACAGATGGAGCAGCCCCTCAGCCCCGGCTGAGCCATTTGCTGGCAATTAAAGCCCCCGACGGAAGCGAGAGCACAGCAAACCCCGGCTGCAGCCAAAGGCAGCCCAGGGCAGAGCTGCAGGTAAGCAGAGCCACAGAGCTGGGCTTAGCAGCTCTTTAACAGGTGGCTTTTGTGGGAAAGCTGCTTTGACTCCATTTTCAGGGACTTCACTGAGGAGCTTCAGACGGAATAAATCCAGAAGACAAATAAAACTTCAAAGACAATTGGACACAAATTTCTCTGTTATTGCCATTCGCACTGTCCTCTAGATACTCTTCTGTCTTTAGTGGTTATTATTCTATTATTCTTTCCATTTCACATCCAGCTTAAAGAATTCCTGTCATATGAATTAAAACTTGAATTAAAAGTCTTATAATTCAAATAACACAAGTTCATTAATTTGTTGGAATTTAGCTACTACTCATTCTTCTTTCTTTAAAAAGTTTTCAGTACTAAACCATTTGAAATGTGTATTTTTACACATGTGTATACTGTCCTGTGTAACAGTATTTGAGCTGTTAATAAAATGTTAATAAAATACATATCCATTCCTGGTTTCACTATGAAGGGCACAAGAACAAGTGAAACCAGGCAGGAATCGAGCAAAAAAATCCAGCTGAAATGCAAATCTAATGGTGCTGTGTACTAATAATTACTTTTTCATATTCTTTTGTACCTTTTGAGTGTTATCCCAATTTTCTACGCAGCCCAGAAGAAGGAAGACTCAAACCTTGCAGGTTTCCACAACGCTCAGATGCAGCAGATGGACAGGTAGAAGCAACAGATCCAATCTGGCACCAGTGTCCCTTTCACCAGTGCCATCCAAAGTGCCTCCTGGCCCCCACGGCCACTCGGTGCATTTGAAATGCCCGTGTCACACAATGCTGCCTGCACTGACAACTGTGCACAGGCTCTGGTTTCCCCAAGAGTACCTCAATAGATGCCAGGAGTCGTTCCCTTGTGAGACTTCAACTGCTACATCACTTTGGTCCTAGACAGAACAGAGACTTGCTCCTCACTGTTAGTAGTCTTCTCTCTTTTAAATTGTCAAATAAAAGATAAATACTAATTTTTCTATAAAACCATTATAAAAATGCACGGGTTTGTGTATTTCTATAACATAGATACACCATATAGACATAGCTATAGGTGTATAAATGTTTCTGAATATGCCATGCCATGAAATATTGGCTCTCTGGGAATGATGTGGCTGGGCAAGACACAGGCCAAGGCAGGTGGGCAACCATCCCTGGAAGCAGTGCCAAGGCTCCTGAGGGAAGCAGCTGTTTGAGACTGGCTGGAAGGAGCCCAGCAAGCAGGAGTTCCCAGGGAGAGGGAAATGCAGATGCACTCACTTGTCACTGAGTATGGAATTCACAGGAGGAAATGGCTAAAAACAGGAGAAGGAATGAGGTGAGGAAATCCTGAAGATTTCATGGGATCTGGTGGGTGACTCTCAAGGCCAGCCAAGCACTCCCACAGCCTCACAACTGGGATTCATGTCAAAAATCCCAACACTACATTCACTGCTCTACCCCTGCTAACACAGTTACACACAGCCCTACTCTGGGGTTGAACACACTCTGGAATTGGCTGAAAAATCAACTCAGAAAATCACCCTCTGCTTAAAACGCGCACATGAGACAAGACAAGAAGTTGTCAGCTACTCACAGCCAGCCAGAAGATACTGGTAGTACTGCACAGCATCTGCAGCCAGGAGCAGTGGATGGTTTGCATTAAATGGTGGTTGGAGTTCATTCCACTGAGGAGTTCTGAGGTAAATCACAAGACTATTAATATTTAAGCTAATACAGAGAATGTAAATCAATGTTTCTGTCATCACATGCAATTATCTATACAAGTTCACAAAATGTTTGTAATTATTTAAATTAGCTTGTTCAAACACTGCAATCCACCACAGGCAGTGGAGCAGCAGGGCCAAATCATGCAGATTGTGAGGCAAAGACAATACTTGGTTGTTGACTGCAGCAGGGATTGCGTAAAAAAACTCCAGGAAGGAGGTTTAGATTAAGTTGGTAAATATGTTTAGGACCATTGTATGTCATGCTGACGTTATATAAACACACAAGAGAAACTGGGGAACTTTTTTGTTTTGTTAACTACCACTGCTTCCATCCTGTAAAGTCATTGAGCACTTACAAACTGTGAAAATAAAGCTGTGTAAAGTTATGGATTATTGATCCAATTAGAATTTGCAATTCCATTACAACCTACTCATTTCAACAATAATGGTCCCAAAGTCTATGTTGTAATTTTAATTAGGGTGGGCCATTCCTAAATAGCTTGGTAAATCAAGTATTGATCACTCCAGTCCAGCCATAAGCAGCACTAAGGAATGTAGGAGCCAAGAAAAATCAATAGAAAAATATTTTAAAACGTCAAAAGCACTGACAACACTTTCTCATCAATTTTTCTTTACTTTCTTCCACATGTCAGGAATAATTTCTTCTACTGTCTTTAGAAATGGTACCTTCAGCTGCTCACAGGATAACTCACAATACTTCATTGTGGGAACCTTGCTCATGTCTCACAGCAGAATTCTGTACTTCAACACTACCAAAATAATTGTTTCTAGTCCTTATATAAAAAGAAAATTACAACCTGATCATTTAAAATCACCAATTAATAAGGATCTCTATGCATTCATAGACATGTTCATGTAGCTCCACGTGGAGAGACGGATTTAAAAGCTTAGTTCCCACTGAGGCACATGAACACTGACAGAACTGTAGGGAAAGGAAGGCTTGAGTTCCTCTCCTTCAATGGAAAACTTCAGGAGTCTTTACATGAGTGACAATCAGCTCGTTCAGAAAGAAAGATCACAAGCGTTTTGTGGACAAAAGGAAGGAAAAGTCACGGGAAGGAGGTACCTAACCAAAGTCCAGCTGGCCCTGGGGCAGGTGACCATCTCCAGGGGGGTGTCATCGCTGATCTTGGGCGCGGTGCTGAGTGGCCGCGGCTCCAGGACGTGCTCCACCAGGCTCCCGTAGCAGCTGATGATGTACAGCGACTCCACCACAAACTGCTTGGACTGATCTGGGGGCAAGCAGAGAGAAAATCTTATTGCAGCAGCACAGAAGGAACAGAAGAAGCTTCCGCAGAAATAGCAGTCTCTGTGTTCTTTTAAGTCTCTCACTTGTGGCTAAAAATGTAAATTAAAAGAAGTGAAAGGACTGGAGAGACAAAGAGAAAATTGTACAAAACACACAATTTTCACACAATCGTATGAGTATCTCATACAAGAGAAGGTGGAACAAGTTTCTCACCACGGTGTGTTCAGGTGATTACACATTCCCAAACATATGTTGTACGTTTGCTTTAGCAAAGGTGTTTCATCTTTATCTCACATTATTTTCAGTGCCACTTCACACAGTACCTTTGGACTGACCTATCAAAGTTGGGTTTCTGTCACTATATCATAATAAAAGATCAATTATTCATTTCACTTATTAAAATTTCTTGTAAATTTTACCAAAAGCACCCCAAGCATGTCCCTAAAAATCTCCATTGCCACTGAGTTTAAGGGACAAAATCCACAAATAAGCACCAGTTGCTCAGAACCTGTCACAAAGTAAGAATCTGAGTTTAAATGCAAACCCTAATCCTGTGAGGTACCAACCTTTTTCTCGTTTGAGACCGGAATTGTTTGCAAACCATGACCTTGAAGATCCAAAGACTGCAGCGACACAAAACTCCCCTCCCACAGACTTACTGGGTGAAATCTGTGGAGCTGGTTTGGATTTGCTTTGAAGAAAGAACAAAATAAAATTATGCAAGTTAATTCTCAAAAAATCAAGATGTTCCTTGCTTAACAGCAATTTTAAGATATTCATTCAGAAATGGTGAATATCTGCAGTTCCCATAAGGCCAAGCAGGATTTAGAGATGCTCAGTGTTTCCCAATAACAGGTCCCAAATTCCCCTGGAATACTGAACTTATTAACTTGAAGAATAGCAGTGGCTCATAATGGAGAACTGAATTGTTTAAAAGACCCAATATTGAATATTTGCATTCAACAGAAACAACTTCTGAAGTAAATACAAAGAAATCCTAAATCCTTTGGGAATGAAAACACAGATTCTGGGTCAGTCATTCCAGGTGGTCGATATTTCCTTGTCTTTTCCAAAGGAAGTCAGGAATAACCAGGGAGAATGTGTGACAAAGGGTGGGAGGGAACAGCATGCAGAGGGTACAGGGCAAGGGAAACGATGCACACACTCACGAGCCACGTGTTAGAGCACATCAGGAACTTTATCCCAGAAAAGCAGATTGAGACACTCTGCCCTGACCCCACGATGTGCATGGGGTGAGGATGTTTATTGACACCCCGTGGTGTTTCTCCTCACAGGGACCTGCAGGTACGTAACATTCTGCTCTGCACAAACTCACAGCTACGGTCAGAGCATTGTCCATGCCTCAACACACTAAATCAGGATTTTACCCTTTCCTTCAGAGAAAACCTGTTTGAGAAACCAACACAGGATTCCTCTTTCTTCACGTTCCCCTTGTTCTAGTCCTTTTAACTGAATTTTTAAAATATTTTTCCCTGTGCTCTATTTCACTACTCCCTTCTCTTCCTACCCACCCCTCCTTTCCATTTTTCTTCCACTAATTTCTTGTTCCACACAATTTCAGCCTGTGATTAGACCATCCCATTAACCTGGTTTTTACACAACAATCTCCAGTTCTGAGAAGTGTGTGTGCACGTATGTATGTGCAGAAACAGGAGTGCAAGTATTACAATGGAATTCAGCACTAGAAGAATATTTTTAAACAGCAGAAATCAATTAAAACACTGTACAGTTACGATGTTTAATTTATACTAACATATCACACACATGGCAAGCCTACGGTCACATGTATCAGTTAGAAATCAAAAAAGCTCTTTCCAAAGGAATTCCATCACACTGACCAGCATCCATGGAAAGATTCAGACAAACTTCCACGGACTTGGATCAGAGCTGAAGCTCTTGTACATGTGGGAGAAGCTGGAATGTCCCAAAAGAGCAGTTGGAATTTATAGTCAGTAACTCTGGTATTGAACCACCACAAAGCACTTAATATCCAACTGTTAAACCTACAGCTACAGATGACTGGGTCAGAAATCTGTGCTCCAAAAAGGTCCTGACTATGAACGCATTTCCTTACTTGCAGTGGCACATCATGCTCTATATCAGAATATTTAAATTGAGATTGTGTTAACTAACAAGTGTTTATTAGCTACTAAAAAATAAAAATCAGAATAGATTTCTTTCACTTTGAAATAATCATCTGTCACAGAAACAGTATTTTTAACCGAATTGTATATTGAAAATTATTTTAGCTCTCACTTTCCAAGTATTCACATACTCATATTCCTTCAGAAATGAAAATATAAGTGTATCCATGAGTTAGAGCTGTGTTGCTTACTGATTTATACTTCAACCAATAAATGATTGGGTTTAATACAGAAGATTGCTCAGGACAGCGTCACCCATCAGTCACTCGAAAGCAAACCAAGAGGACAGGTATGGCTCAGTCATACTCACTTCCTCTTGACAAGAGAATCTTTCTCTACTGTCCTAATATTCTGAATATTCTCAATTTTTACTCAACACAATCTAAGGTTATTAAAATTATTTTTTGAGGTTAATGAAGTAATTTAAAATGGAAAAAAATTGGAAGTGAATGCTATTCTCAGCTACAAACTGGAATAAACTTCTACAGAGACAGAACCGACTGCAAGCCTTGAAGCAGAAGTGAACCTGGGACTTGACACATTTTTCCAGAGTTCTCCACACTCTGAGTCCCAAGACCTGTGTTCGACCAAATACAATTAGAAACAGCCTTAGAGGAAATGGTCTGAGCTCAGTTCTATTTACATCTTGTCTTTAGGATGTGCATCTTTCAGGGCAAGCACTTAAGTGTTGGTTTCAGTGCCAAAAGCTTTTCCCTTCGAGGATGATGTTCTGTAGGCAGAAAGAGCAGACCTTGTAAAACACGATTACTCATGTGGTTAAACTCAGCCCTGCTAGCAAACAAAGACAAGCAAACAAACAAAAAAGACTTGTGCATCTTATTGGTTTGGAGAGATTTCTGAAAATACTGCTGAGATGTCAACAAGTCTATTCTGAACCCTCTCGTAGCTGAGGAATCTTTCATTTGACCATCATTTTACTCGATTCCTGAGTTTTCATCGATACATTCCAACGCAAATTTCATTCCTTCAGCAAACCTCCAAAGCCCAGTTATTTTCAGTAACAGTAATGCCATTAGAAAAATATCTTTACATGTCATTGTGATATTTTAACAACTTGGAAACTATAAATCCTCAGTATTCTGCAGATGCAAACACCCTCTCAGCTTTATAAATGATAACAAAACAATAATGTTGAAGGTAGGTGGTGACTGACTTGTCTCTGCTATGAACTCTTGCTCTTTCCTTGCTCTTGGCTTGTCAGCACTTCATAAATTACTCCAAGAGCTGAAATTTAGGCACATTTGGCCTCACTTTTAAAAATAGTTACTTTAAAAGAATCTTCATAATACAGTAACTTCCAAAAGATTGTACCACAGTTTTCCTGAGGAGGGATGCAGGAAGAAATTCAGATTTTTGGGAGTCAACACTGAAACCAAGACAGTGAAGCACATGGGACCAAAACATTCCCCATTATAACTTCACTCATTTCCTTCAAACATTAGGAACAACAGCATTGTATTTAAGACATGAGGAGGATGAAAAGGCAGTTTACTTTTTCCTCTCTGGATCTACTCCACTGTGCAACCACACTTGGAATTCAGTGAGACACAGCAGTAGTTTCTTACTACTTTTACCCCAGCTAGATCTGTGCAGAAATCTATATCAGGAATAGAAAGTATCTGTGGAAATTTGTATAATTATTAACTTTTCTAACATAATTTTGGAGGATTATTTCTATTTTAAATGCAGAAGCACCGAGATGTAGATGCAGACACGACCAACTGACATTTTCTACTGAAATGGCACAAAAGGAGATGGGAGGAAACTAAAGAAGGAAATTAAGACATCACTTTGTCAGAGCTTAAAAAGCAATGAAGAGACTGAGCTCAGCATGTAAGTTCTTTCATGCTGCCAACACAGTGGGAACTACTGAAAATATTCAGAGCTCCCACTTGTTGACTTTGTAACACATCAAACTCTGCCATAATCTCTGGAAATGCATTGTGTTAGCTCTTTGCAAAAATACTAAATAGTTACAATATTTTAACTAGTTTACATTTTAATTATTATTATTTTACTAGTAAGAATTAATACTTTTAAAATATTTTGAAAACCAGAGGCTGCATAGTTTATGATAGAGCTTCATGTCTCATAAAATTCTTCTGGCTCTTAAATGTATCTTTAAATTCATTGTCAAACAAGTGACACGACTTTAAAACAACAAATAAATTGCATATATATGATATGAAGGAACTGCCTTATATATTCAAATATTTATAGTCAAATAGTACCAGTCTGCAAAGACTGAGAATCGCTTTGATTTTATATTCCCTACGAATAGGCTCCAAATATATGAGATTCATAAAAACAAAAGCACTTATTCCACACTAAACCCACTGAAATGGAAACATCTATGACTGCTGAAGGAAAAAGTTTTCTCTTGACTACATAAGCAGCAACAAAAATATGAGGAGAAAAACACTGCATGAAATTTGCAATTACACATAAAATTACCAAAAAAATTTGTCTCAAACTCCAGAAATTTTAATTCATTTATCATTGTGCCTAAAACACGAAAACAAAGATGTTTCCAGTTGTCAGATCATGAATAAAGCACAAAAAAGCATGAAAAGCAATGGTAGGATCCTTTATTCACCAGGCACTTAGCTGTCAAATCAACATTCATTTTGTTTACAGAATTTTAGGTCTCATTAAGACCTTAATGGAAACAACATGATTTCTTCCCCCACCCAAAGTGTGTTTTTTATCCTAATTTCTCTGTAGACGAGTAAGGACCATATTTCTGAGCTAGCACTGGCATTAAACAAACCACAAAAGAGTCTTGTGAAAGACAGGCAACAATTTTGGAGCCTATTTCATATATTCCCCTCTTTAATCTCAGCCTTTTAATCTTGCTTCAATCTAAAACCATTTCTGGTTGACGACGTCTCCTGCTTCGTGCAGGGGTGACCCACAGAGCCTTTGCTCAGACAATCCATTGCCAAAACTCTTCTTCCAGAGCCTTTGCACTTCTCAGATCACCATCAGGCAAAACCCTTTGGTGCACCATAAACTACATTTAGAAATTGTTCTTAGGGAGGTACTTCAGGAATTAGAAGTTCTCCAGGAATAAGGCAAAGTCACCTTCCTTCCTTTTCCTTTTCCTTTTTTCCTTTTCTTTCTGTGGCCTTTCCGTCTCCTGGTACAGCTCCCAAATTCCTCATCAGCCTTTCTCTAGGAATTCCGTGTCCTACAAAGCTCTTAACAAGTTCTTTTCCTGAAGAGAGTATTTTGATAGAGACATTGAGGGTGATACATGTGCAGCCAACTTCTAGAACAAAACCAAGAGCCACGTACAAATATTCTAACAGATACTGGTGGACATAGTTAATAGATATCCTTAGCTAAATTAAAAACAAAGAGAAGATCTCAAACCTACCAAAAAAAACCCAAAAACCCAAGCCCTAGAATGCACCTTGCTGAAAGTTTTTAAATTTTCTAAGATGTTTCTACTTCTTTCATTCTTGTCCAAAACTTCAGCCATCTAAGGCAAATCCTATGACAAAGTGGTGACTGAGGTGATGCAGCACTGCCCGAATATTGAACCAAACTCCAACACCAAAAAACTTGTTAAAATTTGCTTCTTCTCTTGTAATATGTTGCAATTTTTCACATTAAAATGAAACCTCCTTTTATTTCAAATATCCCAATTTTAACAGAATGGTTTCCCATGGCAGGGGGTTGGAATGAGATGATCTTGAAGGTCCCTTTCACCCCAGACCATTCTGTGATTTTTTTTCTACAGAGTAATCAGCTTTTCTTTCTTTTTTTTTTAGTACCCATTTTACTGCTTCACCTCTCACTGCAGTACTTTACTGCCTACTCACTGCTAATCTGGCTTATTTTTCAGAGGTCATCATCGATGTTTTCTGTCTGTAAGCAACTTAGTGCTACAATAATAAAGGAAGCAATATAGAAAAAAAAGAGAGAGGCTTATTTGGAAAGACATTGCAATAATTTCTGCCCACTTAGAAATAATTTATTTTTTCAACTTCCCTGCTACTTAAAAATTAAATGCACTCTCAAAGGTAAAAAAAAAAAGAAAAAAAAAAAGTGAATTCATTTCCTTGCAATGCTTGATGGTGAACACGCATCCATAGTTTAAAAGTGAAATTATGTGGGTGGAAACCTATGGATCAGCCATGCAGGTAAACAAATAAAACCGAAAAATAAATCCAAAATTTAAAAGTCTAAGCACAGAGTTATTTTCAGCGAGGACAGCAAATGGAGTATAGGCATGCTGGGTTTGAACTGGGAACTCACCAAGGAGCTTTTATGGAAAAACATCCTGCTCCAAACAGGTAAGGTCTTCACGTAAAGGGGAAAAATGCACAGAAATTAGATGAGAACTCAATTCCCAACAAGTACACTGTACATCATGCTATTAAGGTTTCTGCAGAAAGTGAACAGCATCGTTAGACCCTCGCTGATGCCCTGCCAGGGGAGCAGCTCTGCCCAGGGCACGGCCCCGAGGCAGGAGGGCTCCGCATGCTGGGACACATCGGTGCAAGCCGGGCGCGGAGCTAGAGCTGGGCTTAGGCTCAGCTCAGGGCCTCCAGTCTGCTGCCAAAGCTGAGGCTGCAGCAGATACCGAGTCAGAACCGACAGGAAAATGGAATTGGCACCCAAATCAATCGGGGGGGGGTTTTCCGTGGAACACTGAAGGGCCGAGTGGGGCCTTTTTACAAAGTTCCTGAGAGGAGGTCAAATAAAACCAACAGGTGCAATCATAACCTTTTAGGGACAATCGCTCAGCCTTTTGCTAGGACAGAAGCACACCATGAAATTCAACTGTACGACCCAGAAATCTTCTTCCCCCCCTTAAAAGCTTGCACAGATGCAGGAAAGAGAGGCCTAACTTATTTCAAATGTATTTGATGCTCACATCACCAGATCTGGGGCTGAGTGCTTTTGGCCACCCAACAATTTACACCATTATTTGATTTCATGTTTTGTTCAAGTATTTTGCACAGTGGACCGTTTTTAACCCATTAATCTGAGGGTGTTGTTAATGGCTATCTCCCTTGAAAAAGCCATTGCCACAGTGACATTTGCATAAAATCTGAAAAGGAGCAACAGGAGGCAAATTTAGAGCTACTCACATGCTCAAGGCTTCTCTGAGTCTCATTTGGGATGGAACATCATCCACAAAACTCTGAATAATTGATTCTGTAAATGCCAATGGTTCCGTTTTCCTTTCATACTCTGACTCAGCAGTAAGTTCTGGGTAGTTGAAACAGGTGAAGTATTTTCAGGCAACGAATTACCAGGAAAGGTCCAGCACTGAAGGATGTGTAAAGCACTCAGCCATAGACCCTCACAATTAAAAGGATACCAGCCTGATAAAAAAGAATTCAGTGAACTAAACCTGACATGAGCACAACATCAATGAATGAAGGGATCCTCTCAAAAAACATTCAGGTGAAGGTACAAACCTAAGACATACATTCTCCAACATGCAAAGATGCAAAAATCCAATAAAGAATAGAGTATTACAGAAAAAACCCTACTATTTTAAATTAGCACAAAAGGCCAGAAAAACATTTTTGAGCTCCATATAAGGGACTAGCCTTTAACTTTTCATATTTAATACATGTTTGGCTAACATTTTTGGGGACAGCTCATTTGGTAGAACCAACCACCCTTCCATACCTAATATATCATCTTTGAACGGTGATAAAACCCAATTAAATTGTCTGAACTGAATGATCTCCTATAAAGTCAACACATCTAGTCCCCGAGTCAAAGGCCAGTTTAGAAGATGAGTCCAGCACTATTGCACTGCTTAAATATTTAATTGAAAGCTAAATCTCCTGCATAACCCAAAGCCAACATAATTTAAAACCTAGAATGTATCGAGTGCAAATTTGAAGAGTCATTGGAGAGTGGTCAGATCTGCCTGGGAGCTTAGAATTCAGTTTCTAAATGATGACCATGGATGTTCTGGACACTATTTTTTTTTCCTTCTCTGCCTCAGTTGTTCTGTCTGCAAACCTCAGGCAAATGACACTTAGCTGAGCCCATTAGAACATTTCAGAAGATAACGCCGGCTTTTTCTTTTCCCACATCATGCTATATTGACCTGATTATACTTGCAAATTAACAAATTCTCTTTATTTTAATTACAAATTGGCCCAGGTGGGCTTCAGCTGAAGGTTTTGTTTGGTCAGTTTTTGATAGAAAATGGATGGAAATGGATAGAAAATTTTGTATCATGAAGAAAATGTAATTACACTTCCAAAGACTACAGCAGAGTCTTATTAAAATGCTTTAAGTGTGAGAAAACCAACTTAGTATCTCCTTTCTGTTCAAAAGACCTGATTTCTTTAAAGATGACCATTTTTTGCCTTGATATTTATATAAGCAATTGTTTTCCACTATTTCCTTCACATAATATGGATGGAATGCTAATTGAGAGCGAGAGAGAATCCACAAATTACAGGATAACCCAACCTTGAAGAGACAGCACCAGATGGCTGTGCTCGGTGACAGCAAGAGAGCAACGCCAAGGCAAAAACTCACCCAGGTTCCCATTTCCCAGAGCAAGGGAGAAATTCCAAAGGAAATTATGGAATGAAGATGATTTACCATTCAAAGTTCTGACAGAATTTTCTCAGTTTCTTACCTGATTCTGAGTTTTAGCAAATAGAAAACTGAAATACTTTGATTTTGTGTTGTTATGTTTAATAAAACTATTTAAGCTTTTAATAAGTTGTGCAATACCCATTTATTCTAACCGTCAACATGATATGCTGCTAAATTGAGGATCCTTTCATAAACAGTGATATCTGAACAAACCTTAGTGCAAATAATTGTGTTTTGTATCAATTAGACGTCATTGCAGCAGTTGCTTTATTACCAAAACATATTACAAAAATTAAAAGTGATATAAAACACGTCTGAGAAATGTGCCAGAAAGAGAATGTCTGGCTTCAGACAATTGTGCTGAATTCTTTAGCTTTACTTTTTTTTCTCTCTCTACTTTTTCAGTTACTTTTTCCTAATTAATTGTACCATAATGTGGTGATTTTGGACTCCTTATTTTTGTTTGCTGCAGTACTTGACCCTGGGATAAATGAAGCTCTCTGAGAGAAAATAAACCCAAGAGATACCAGTGACTTTCCGTGCATAGAAAATTAAAATGATAAAACTTTACCTACTTTCCCCTTCCTCACTGAGGGTGGAATGAGGGATGGGATGAAGAAGGGATAGAGTTTCACGTTTAAAAATACACTATCTAAATCTCCTGGCTGGAAAAAAGCAAGGTTTATCCCTTTCCTGTAAGGCACACTGGATTTCTGTGTTTTGACAAGACCCAGCTAATGCAGGTTCCATCCTGCTGCTCACTCCAGCAAGGATGAACTGGGGAGTGAAGTATGATACAAATATAATGACCGTGTCCCTTGAGGAAGTTAAAACAAATGCTGCTGTCAGAGGAGCCAATCTGACAATAGTTTTTCTTCTGGGGCAATTATTGTATCTTTTCTTTCTCTCCTTCCCATTACAGCTCATCCATGTCCCCACTGGAAACTAACTACAACTCATTCCACAAACACAGGGAACACTTATGGAGCTACTGCGGGGCACAAAGCTGAATTCTAGAATGTTCTGATTCACTGCCTTTTATAGACAATGAATTGGATCATACAGCTCTTCCCCTTTCCAATCTATGAGCTCTTTGTAAATGAGAAATGAATTAACCCATTCACCAGCCTTGACAAAAAATTCAGCATTACTATCAAAATTTTGAGAGGGAAACTGAGGCACAGACACAGAAAGACTTATTAATTCCAGCTCTTGTGCTGTCTTGCCTCCCCCCTAATCTTTAAAACATCAGAAGCTTCCTTACTCATTAGTGTTAGAGCCCCTTTGGGAAAGCCTCTCTGCTCCTCAGAATGTGCTGACAGCACAAACTACAGGAAAGCCAGTCAATGGGATGACAAAATGTAGGGACAAAAATTAAGTGCTTGATGAAGGTGCGGAAATCACAGTGGGAGACTTGAAAAAGCAAGGGAAGAGGCAGAGGGCAGGGAAGAAGGAAAGGACAGCCATGGAAGGCAGAGGGGATGCTCCAAGACACTTCAAGCTGACAATGGAACTTGGATTCAGAGCAGTGACTGATCAGAACACGTTCCAAAATCTACATGTTTGCAGGGGGAAAAAAAAGCATCTGTGATGAACAGCACAGCCATGACACAATTCCAGACTCCGTCTTTCATTCCCATAGGGCTACAGGGAACACTTTTAAAAAATTTACTGCCATTCCACCTGTCAAGCAACATGACATGCTTTGCAGCTCTGCTCCAGACACATGATATTAAAAGCATTGATCAGTCCTTTCAGTACCTGGAAAACATTTTGCCGTCTTGGATACTGGCAGAACAAACCCTCACCTCGACTTTTTGGTTAATAAAATCTACAAGACTTCGTGAAGATTTAATATTAAAGCAGCTGATGTTAAGAGCAAATAAAACGGACAAATCCAGCCCTCTAATTATACGGTACTTGAGCCTTGCTTTTTCCTTTTAGAAATGTGCTGCAACGGATGAAATTTTTAATTCTTTCAAAGTCACAAGCAGGGGAGAGGAATCTTTGAGGGCGGCTGAGCAGCGACTGTAGAAGCCGAGCGACGCCGAGCCCGGCTCCTTTTCTGATCGCTGCACAATCGCAAGGTTCAGCAGCTGCTCCCAAGGAAGAGCCTTGTTTCCTCGGAGCAGTGCTTAGAGGTGCTGACCATGTAGGTGTAAATACATCTGTCTTTTGCCATTTGCAGTAATACATGCCTCCTACACTTCTCCCAGTGAGGCAGATGGTCCCTGTCCTGTCGAAATCTTACACTGCACAGACTTCCAGTGCTATGTGTTTGCAGAAATATGAGGGCAGATGTTAAATATGTTAAACACACGCTTTGCCCCCTGGAGGTTTAAGTTAAGGCTGCTGTCTCAATTTGGTCATTTTAGGCATGCCAGGCTTCTTGGATCCTAGGCATTCCTCTTAAATCCCTGCTTTATAAATAACAGCTTTTCATGTTAATTTTGTGTACTTTCATCAAATATTTTGGATGCAGAACAAATGAAGGAAGCTCTCGGCTTAGCGTTACAAGGCTACGTGGGCTGTGCTGAAAATTATGATCCTCATTCATGAAAACTCTATTTACACAGCAGGGTATTTCCCATGACTGTTGTTTTCCCCCTTACATAAGCCTCACTGAGCATTTTAAATTTAATTAGTTTTAAAAATTACATAAAATGGAACAGAGACAGTTTGTGAATAGTATAATTTACTGGAAAACTATGAATATGAACACTCCGAATACGCTTTAGCTGTTTAAGAATAACACATTAAATAAAATATTGCAGACTTATTACAATAATTTTAGAAAGGCTTGCTGGTATCACCACAGCATTAAGGAAACCTTTGTAAAGAATCTTGCATTAATTACTACTGTAAACCAAGAGCTTTTTTCCAAATCCCTCTCCTCACTGCTCCTATCACCTACCTCCCCTGGCAGGCCCTCAGGTGAATTTTTAATTTCTTTCTCTGCCGTGTCCCCCCTGGTTCTAAGTGTCTGTTCCAGTTCTGGGAGCCCACATTTACATTTCTGTCCTACCCATTTTTGAAGTCAGGTTTTTGGTATTTCCCCTCTCTGAGGAACTGTAACTTCCTGCCCTGTGACAACCTCCCCCTGATCCCACCTCCCTTCCCTCATCCAGGATCACCCCTGGATATGCTTCCAAAATTCACCTGAGCAGCAGCACCATCTTTTTCCCTCACCTGTGTTTAAATTGCGAGCAAAAAACTAAAAAGGCAAAAATAAGCAACTGAAATGTGTCTGTGGAGGGAGCTAAACCTCAACATGACCCTCAAACCGTTTCTTCACTGTTTCTTAAGTTGCATTTACAATTATCTGTGAAGTTCAGGAATTTCTCCCCGTGCTTGGGGCAGCTGCGTGTTCGTGGCTCACGATTTGGCTCAAGGAGCCCCGTGAAATTCCTGTTTCACGGCAGGGGCAGGAGTGGATTGTTGGATAGACACGAATGGACACACACGTGCACACAGCCCAGCTTCTGACTGCCAGCACGCACAGCCAGCGCACCCAGCACCAGGGCAGTCCACGGCATGTCCTGAACCCCAGCACGGAATACGGGAATTACTCAGGGAGAGGGGAATATCCGCGAGCTCTCGCCTGAAAAATAACTCCCGGTTCATGAAACACGAGGTGAAATTCACCTCACGAGCAGGGTTTGAGCAAGAAAGCACTGAAGCAAGGGAGGCAGTGCCTGCGTTTGCCAAAATGCAGGAAAAGGTTAGGAAGCTGTAGGACTCTCAGTTGTTTTGTCCAACCACGTGCCATGCTTGATCTATTTTCCTTAAAAATATAAAAGCCCTCCTTAAACTAACAGATCAATCAGATTTTAAGCTATAAAATATTCAGCAATTCAAATAACCAGAAAATGAGAGAGGAAAAATATAATCATCACCCAGTAGCTTTAAGTGCAATAAAAGAATATTTAAAGTTTAGCAAGAGAAATATATCAACTGTTGGACAGTATCAATTAATTTAAAATTGCTATGGTTTATGAAGCTCATAAAACCTTATTTTATATATATTTGGAGGAGCTTTTCCCAACGAATATTTTGAAGTGCTTTATCATGGCACATGAGAAGTACCAAAGTGCAGCTGGCTCTGGAGTGGAAATCCACACGTGAATTACCCAGTCCAGAACAGTGCAACAGAGGAAAAATAAGGTCATAAAAACAGCAGGATTAAGTTTTGCCTTTCTGCTCAACCTGGCTTACTGTCTTTCCAGTTCTGATGGTCAAAAATCATTTCTGCTTGAAAAGGTTGGAAATCAAAATAAACAAACTTGGAAAAAAAAGTAAAACCATATTTTATTCTGATTGAATACAGCTCTGCTTATGTTTCATTCCAATTCCTGGTGTGAAAACTTCTCCTGACCCACCCAAACGAATATTCCTAAATTTACAGAAGTTTGTTTTCAGGTTGTATTTATTTATCTGATGTTTTCAGTCTCCTCTTCCTCTCACCCCGCTTCTGCTGCGATGAAATTACATACACTGAAATTAAAATATGGAATAAACCTAATTCTCACTAATAACACAAATGATTTCCACATGAATCATAAAGGCTAAGAAAGGTTTGTGCCACTTACCCTGTGCGTTTGGTGATGGTCCCTAATGTCATTGGCTGCTTGATTTGAGCAAGAGGCAACACCACAGTCAAACTGGGGAGAGGCAGGAGTCGAGGATTCCCGGGATTGTTGTTTGTGAAGTTATTGTAAGTGTCTTGGCTGTTCAATTTACCTTGATGGGACAGACATGCAATAAAACACATTATTGGAATTTTTTTCTTCATTTATCATTTCTACATCTGCCTGAAATAAGAAAAAAAAGACAAAAAAAAAAAGAAAAAAGAAAAAAAGAAATAACAAGCTTCTGTTGTAATAAGAGAAAAAAAATCTAACAATTAATCTTCATTTCAGGTAAAGAATAAATTACAATGGAAGCAGCAATTACTGATTTTACATATGGGGATAAGGAAGGATTCCTTTCCGTGCAAGGGAAATTATTCCTGCTGCTGCTGCTGCTTGCCTGGCAGTTTTGTTCACCGAAAAGTTTTCGAGTTCGATTTGAAGGACAAGCTCTGGATTCCAATTCTTTATTTTAAAAAAAAGCAGTATCTGGAAGGGAATTATTTTCCTAAAGTACCACATACAGTGTCGGTAATTGGAAGTCCTGAAAAGGTCGCTTTTGTTGTCTCGACGGATAAAGACACACAGAATAATCATCTGCAGAACTAAGGCTGGAGGAAAATATCAAGTAACTATGTCAAATAAAGTCATGCCAAACTAGATGTAAAAATCAAAAAAGTATCGAAAAAGTAACAAATTTCATATTCACTCAAAAAGACAAAAATGAAACATAGGTACTGAAAAAAAGGAAAGGGAAAACATAACAAAAAAGCCCTCAACAACCCTAAATTTAGCTGCTTTCAAAGAGGTCTGTGCTGGATGGACGCCCAGTTTGGATACGCTTTCTTACTCGCTGTATCACTCTGTAGTCACAACCTTTCATTCTTCAGTTGGAAAAGGAAACTAGCTCCAAATTTCATGGACAGTAAAGAAAGAAATGTGAAGAAACCAAAGAAAGAAGTTAAACAAAAAAAGGGGCCAGTCTGTTTATAGCGGAATCAAAAGTACTTTAAATAGACAAGCAACCATGAATTAAAAGGTTTAGATCATTAACTTGTTTTTCTGTGTTCCTATAATGCTGTGAAACGCTGGCTTTGTTCTTAATCAAAAGGGAACCATATTGGGAATTAGGTTCCTAAACAACCGATGCATTCTACACAGATATTATACAAATCCCAGGCCAAATCCATACAATCTGCCTCAAGAGCAGCCACCTTTTTTCAAGGAAGAAAAACAGCACAGCAAAGGGTTTCTCACAGGAAGCTGCCTGAAAAGCTTTAATGGTACTTCAGATGGATTGAAAATAGGAAAAGGAAGGCGGAAAAATCTTAATGAATGTCTCATCATCCTAAAGACACTCAATGCTTCCTTCACCCTTCTTTTAATACTATATAACTGTAAGCTTGGGGGTTTTATTTGGGTTTTTCTGCAAAGTCCCCAGACCTCTGCATCTCAGAGAAGCACAATAACAGAAATGATGAAATTACAAAGTGTACTTTGTGATAAGTATCTGGCCTGAGCATCCATCAATACATTTTAAGAGAAATAGCAAGGCTTTAATGAAGAACAAGCCTATTGAAGTTCCCAGAGAGCAGATTTCATTAATAGCAATTTTCCTGCACCAACTTGGAATAAAAAGAAAAGGGAAAAAGGAAAAAAAAACCCAGGTCAGTTTTAAATAAGACTGAGATGCAATTAATTTTTTTAAAGATTAGTTTAATAATGCATTTTTGGTTCTTGCAGGAAGGCATATGAATAGTTTTGTGCATTATTGCCTAATTAGTTACTGTTCCTGCAGCCAAGGCCTCTCTGGAAGGGTCTCCCTCTCCCATATTCCCCTGGATCCACATGGGCACAGCAAACAGCAACAGTATCTACTGGGGGGGCTCCAAATGTCTGTAATTTGTTTTCTTTTACTTGTTCAGAATCTAATGATTAACTCCGAATTACTGATCCAAAGGCTGGGTTGGAACAGCCCCCTCTCAAGGCACATTTAATGTCTCAGTGCCCTCTGCTCCCAGCTTCATGTGGTTTTCCACATGCAAAACCTTCAGCTGATTCAATGGAATATTTGCATGCAGAGAAATGAGGAATTTGCAGACGTCCTTCCTACACAAGGATGAGCTGCTTTGGACTCACAGAGCAGTTAGGGATCCTCAGAAAACTGCAGGATTGTCTCATCCCTTCAGAGTTTTTTATTAATTGTAGGAACAACATCTTACAAATTCTTAGGCTCACATGTAAGGAAACATAATCAAACAAACAAAAAAAAATTACTAAACAATAAAAAGAGTATGAAAAATAAAAGGGATTCTGAAAGGGACTAAAATAGAAGATGATTCTTCTTTGAGAAAGAAACCAAAAAACATTCAGGAGGTCAAGCATTTAATTTGTAACTACGTATTTGGAAGTATAGCTTAATCTGATGTATAAAAACCTCAATAAAAAATTAACTAAACCAGACCTCATAACGCACAGCACTTCACAGCACAAACATGATAAAAAAATTCTGCTGTGACAAATGGAAAAGCTGTAAATACCAAACATATGTCACAATAACCATTGCCTGCCAACCTGCATTTTCTGCTGCAACAATCAATTGCTTAACTGCAAAAAATGTAATTAAAAGTGATACTAGTCAAAAATTAAAAGTTGGAATGCTACAAAAAGGAGAGAAATTATTTCTGACAGGAAAGTTGCTCCTGCAAATCTGACTACAATAATATTAAGATGGTGGGGACAATTAAGGTTAAAGAAAACCCCCTAATTTTCTGGTGTGCTGCTGTACCCATCCAGGAATCCAAAAAATTACCCTTCCATTCCTCCAGCCCTTCCAAGTAGGAAACTCCTGCAGCAAACAGGAGTTGTGTGTGCACAGGGCTGTCGGATCGGGCCAAAAGAGCACAAAGAATGCAGTCAAGCATCAACATTATTTCTACAGCTCAAGCCGTTGTTGATTCACTGTCAAAGGACAAGCAACAAATAAGCCAAAGTTTAAGTCGGGTAGAAATATCCAGTATTTTTCATCCAGAAGAATGCTGAACTCAAGTTACCTCCCAACATGTGGACAGTGCATTTAACTGTAAGTGGCTGTAGACTGAGACACACAGATCTCATCCTACACACTACTCCAGGAATACTTTCATTGCAATCAATCATCACCATCACAACTCCATGGCAAACGTGTCCTCTCAAGGACCATTTCCAGGGGAGCATCCTGAGCAAGGGGGCACTTTTCTTTTGGTAATCACCCAGAGCCCTCAGGACCCCGTGCAAGGCATCGGGTCAAGTATTTGTGTTTCCATGGGCTGCCACAGAGGAGACTTTCATATCAGAGCTGTGCATGGAATACATTAAAGCCAGTCTAGGCTGGTAAATCTCTTACTAATTTTGCTAAGGAACTTCCAGAAAGCTGAGGATGCCGTGGCTCTGGAGTCTGACAAGTTTTTTTGCAAGTGCAGCCTTACATTGGGCAAACGTTGCCACTGAGACATGGAAAACCCAATCCATGGTTCTGGTTTTGGACCTGTTTGCTGAGAGTCTGCAAAACCCCCACCATCTCATCCCCCCAAAACCTGAGCCACGCTTTTCCAGACACTTTATGCCACTAGCACTCAAAGGAGAAATGGATTAAGCTGAGGATAAAAGTGAAGAAAGAAAACAACAATGGGCTTTGTTGTCAGAGGGAGGGAGCGGCCGCCGGGCTGGCCAGGCTGAGCTCTATTCCCAAACCGGCCATCACTGACAGACTCACTTCCACCGAGGAAAAAAGGGAGGCCTGGAAGTGCCGGACAAAAGAAATCCCAGCAGACAAAGAAAAAACAAATTAAAAGCACCATTATAAAACACAGATGCTATAAGGAAAATAAACTTCACAAGATTTAGTGGTTTTTGACAAAGCTGGACATCTGTGGAAAAGCCATCAGGAGCAGCTCCCAGGTACGGCCGGACAGGCTCGTGGTCCCACGGCATCGCTTCTCTCCCCACCCTCAGCTCTCCACACACCTCCACCACTGCAATGTCCCTTTATCAACAGCTAAAATTTTACTTATGATTATTTTAATTACAATCAATGTTAAATCTGTAAGTTACTCTTTAGGCCAGAACATGAGATTTAAACTTTTAATCAATTCACCCTTTTTTACATTTCAAACTGTATTTTTGGTAAGAAAGGAAAGCTACATCAAGGCAAAAACGTTCAAGACTTGCACACTTCTAACACTGCTCAGAATGCAATCAACTGAAAGCAATTAATACAGTTATGTGTCCTCTTCTGATCAACTAAGAGCCTTGATGAATTCAGGCCAGATTTCAAATTGGTCAGCGTTTGAGAGGAGCACTTGAGGGCACTGCTGTCAGAGATCATCTCTGAGGAGAGAGGAGGAGAAACACCCTGATTTTTGGCACTCCTAATGACACAATTATACATCCGAATGCTGCTTGGCAGGGACACTCCCCAGCCCCAAGGACTGTGTTCAGCAGCAACACAGTGGGCAAAAAGACTTTATGGGATCCTGAAAGAATGATGTGGGTGCAGCCCCCGTTATCTGCTCTTTAGTCCACGCACAGTTCCACATTAATGCAACCAAATCACTTCTTATCTGATTTCAGCCGAGTTTGAATCTATCAGTACCACAGATCCCTTCTGTACATGCAAATGGAACTCCCTAAATCACAGCCATGCTGAAAACCAAAACTACACCCTCATGCCTAAGGGATGCAAACACTAACTTATCAACAAACTGAAATTAAACCCTTTTACCCCTTAAATTTCAGCATGTGTATGACATGTCTCCAAGTGCTGCAGGATTTTCTTTGGTGTAAACTGTCAGCGAGCAAAGCAAAGAGGACTTGGCCCAGACAATTTTTTCTGGTAGGAAAGTAATGATCAGAAGGATTTTAGTTTCTCTACACACTTTATCTGAAAAACTAAAGTGGTATCAAGCACCTCTCAGCCTTATAATAAAATGCTTCTATGTTGATTTTTTCCATTTTTCTTCCATTACTTCAACACAAAAAGCTTAGTAATGCAGTGTCATTAAAATTCAAACCCCACTTGATTAGCTTTTATATCTTCCAGTATTTAACAGACTCCATTTCAAAGGGTACCACGTAGTCTACTGACATTAACACTACATATAAACATTTTTAATTTGGTAAATAAAAACGCAGTAACTCTGGGCTATGCAATCATGTGGAGGCCAAGTTACAGGAAAATTAACCATGTTTGGCCAATATTTCTGTGCAGTGTAACGCTGAGGATTCTTCAGCTAAACACTCCCTAATTGTATAATGCAAGGGAAATAAAATCCTTTCTAACTGGGCAAAAAATGGCAGGAAAAACAGAAGTGTCATGGATGTGGTGGTTTATTTTGCTTTGCTCTTTACTCAATACAAAAAGTTTCCCGGATGAGAATGGAAAGCTTCCCAGCTTCAGTTCCAAGACTTTCACCCTCGTTTCTGACCTTTCCTCAGACATGTTCCAGTATAATCTGTAATCTACTACAGTCGGAAGAGGAAACAGCAGCGCCCTGGTGAGAAATGCTGCCTTGTGACCCGAGCAGAGAACCCAGCGGAAGCAATGCTGGCTCACGGAATCCTTGGAAGAGCCTGACAGACAAACTCAGTAACGGCCCAGGAAAAACACCCAGCACCACCAGCCCTAATTACTGCCAAAGTGGGCTTTTTCCTTCATGTTTTGTTTCATTCAGTCCAACATCTCCAACATGTGTTATCTTTCTTTGTACAATGTTAGACATTTTCCTAGAAAAAGTCAGGAAACTAATTATTTTAGTTAACGATCGCCTCTCAATTAAAGTTACATTGCCATTTCCTTGAATTGTGTCCTATCAAATTTAAACTCATTTCACACCCTAACCCTCAATATTTCCAGTGCAATTAGATCCATTAAAGGAGGAATATTATGTCTTAGCTACTGCATGTGTACACACATCATGTAGCTACTCAGAGCTAAACCTATCACTAACTTGCTTCCATTGGAATGGATGGGAGAAAGTAACGCAGCCGGTTGTTTTTGTAACATTTAAATCCGCTTGATATGGAACCTTTGGAAACACAGCTGCACTAAATCTCACGATCATCCTGAGAAAGCAGAGCTTGCTCTCTGTTTGCATCCAGGCAAGGCACGTGATGGTGACAGCTCCTAAGTCAGAGTGCTCTGCCGAGACGCGCAAGTGCCAGCCCAAGTGTCTCAGTCGCTGCTGGGACAGAGTCCGCTTGCCCTCTCACCCGAGCTCCTTGAACTTCAGCATCATCCACTCAAAATCTGAACATGGCCTCATAACAGTCCTTCCTCCTTCTGGAGTTCTTCTACTATCTGCAGTTTCGGAAACTTTGTCCCTCAGTTATGAAGTGTCCCCACTCACTGATACACAATAATCTCCTCTTGTGCCCAGCAGAGAAGGAACTCCCATGACCCCTTTGCTGCCTGTGCCTCTACCTGGACAAAGTTGGATTTCCTTGGAAAACAACCCCTCCACCACCACACACACAAGTCTGGCATAATAATCATCTTCCAGGACTTATTTAACTAGAAATACTGTTTGTGCAAGGCTCAAGTCCATGTATGGGCAAAACTCGAAACAAACCCAACCAAACTGGTTCGCCAGCTGTTGGCTCCAGGCTTTGCGCAGGCAGCGGCGGCAACGCTTCAGCTGGGCTGTTCCAGATGGTGCTACCAGCCCAATCGGCCAAACTGGCCACTCTCTGCTGGGTCACCTCCAGCAAAGGCCAGGCACAGCCAGGGCCGAGTCTGTCCTCTTTATCTTCCACCTTCAGCTCTCCACGGATGGGAAGAGCACAGATCAGTTTCTCGCTACTATGGATGTAGCTGCGGGATAATTTGCAAACAAACAGGACGGAGCAGTGCCATCCTCCCCACCATGTGGCTGTAAGCCAGCTTTGGGCCAGAGGCTGTGGCTACCACAGCGCTGGACTGGAGTTTGCAAACTCTTCAGAGGACAGGACTCCGTGAGCTCAGACTAACACTGCACTAATGAGGTTATCGTGCAGGCAGCCTCCGGGTGCTGTGGAGAGACTCTGTTTGCTCCGATTTCTTGCACATGGGAATTTTGCTAACACTGTCTGCTGGTGAATGATGGAGCGCTTGAGAAAACAAGAATGCACTATTGCTGCCCCTCGTCGTGTCTATCCATCATAATTCACATCAGCACAGATTTCAATTCAAAGCCTTCTTTCAGGGACGACTCTGAGACGCTTCAGCATTGTAAACTTTGGAAAATTTTGGTGTCTCAGACTTCTCTTCCAAATTATACAGAATAAAATTATCTTCATGAGTTTAATGTTTTTTGTATTGCGACAGCACAGTCAGAAAAATGGATCAGCCTGTCTTAGAAACTGCAAAATTAACTGGGCTGGGAATTTCTGAAGGACATCTCTGTGTGCAGATGTGTTCGGTGAGGAGATAGGGAAAGTTTAATGGCAGCCCCTTACCCAAAGGGCTAGCTCACCACAATTTATTTTGATGATAAACTACATGTTAATACATCTGTGATTTTTTATCCCCACCTTTCCATCTCTGCCTTATTTTCCCTCCAGTTGCAACCATAAGAACAAATATTTTAGCATCTGAATTCAATCCGGGTTGAATGCATGGGATTTATCCTAAGTTATGTGGAAAAAAAAGTTTCTTGAGAACCACTGCATTCGAGAACTTTACAGTAATATCCACGGGTAATTATAATAAATAGCTTGTCTAAAACACCCATAGAATAGGAACTGAAACAAACCATAGCAATCTGTCCCTCCTGCACCCACCGCACACCCTCGGCAGCTCTGCTCTTTTACCCATGACCGCTGAGGATGTTTTCTGGCTCCGTGACAGCATCGTGACTCAGGTCATGAGAAGTGTCAAAGATGCATTTCCTTGAGATGGGAAAAAGCAACTGATTTTAACAGCCCACAAGGACGAAGCGAAAAAGAATAAGCTCAATCAGCATATTTAAGGGTAAAGATAAACCTTTTAAAAGATAGAAGTATATTTTATTTCTAATCTTAATGCTTACGTTTCTTTCCATAAAGTGTTTACATTTTTCAGGCTACCAAAGATGCACAGTTGATTAAATGCCTTACTTAAGAATAATAAACTGGAAAAAAAGGAGGGCAGAAAGGGCAACACCCATTTACTGCATAATCCATCACCAATCATATAGACAGGGAGTCTGATTCAGGCTGCAGACACGAGGGAGCAGCCCTGGATTCCCAGAATACCCACTGCCAGGGGAAGCAGAAGGTGTTTGGTCTTGAACTCGGCATGTCCATCAGATAAAATGATTGTTCCCACCAGCTCCTGCCCCATTCCTTCCCCTCGCTGGTTACTAACACGGAGCTTCACATGCTTTCACCTTCCTTCATGCCAAACCTCCCTTGTCATGCAACACCCTCCATACTTAAACCTCCTCCTTCAGCTGATACAGTCTCTTGAAAAACTCTAGATTCTACTTTCTCACCTTCTGATCCAACATATTACAGGCTTGTATCAGGCGAGCAAAGCTACTTTTTGTCATTTCACTGATGGCAGCTCCCTTGAACCACTTACGTTCCTTGACCCACCAACAAATGTCTGGACTGCAACATCTCCCCTGTGCTAGTCCACTCTTCTCCTGACCTCATTCCAGCCTTTCCCCTTGGTGCTTTGGCCATGAACCATGCAGAGAATCTTTCCTGCATCACTCCTTCCCTGACCAACTCTTTTCAGCTGGACTGTTACTCCAAAGCTCAATCCAAGTGATGGCTTTTACGCTGATCACACTCATTTCAGCTGTACACAAGTGTACCTAACCCTCTGCACTGACACACTGAGAAGGTGTAAAGTCGAGCATGTTCCTTCTCATGGATCATTAATATCATTATTTATCAATTTCCAATTGGCAACTGCAAAACCTCATCAAAGCGCTGCATCAGCTGCAGGATGTCGTTACTACTTGCAGTGTACAAAAAGGAAATGCACCAGCCTGTCTTTTATGTACCTGGTTAGCTGGGGAGATTTGCGGATGGAAAAACATGGGTTTACTGTAAACTAAGAGGGAGTAATCAAAGGAACAATTGAAATAACCATAAAATTCCAAAATGTCATTCATTAAGTCATTTTCAGATAAACACTTAAAATTCCAGTTACCACTTCTTGGCCTCCCTCAGTACCTGACTCTGACACATCAGCACTTGACCCTCTCAAAATTTCCTTCCATTTGATGTTACCAAGACTGAAATCATCCATCTTGACAGGAAAACTTCAGTGGGACACTCACATCTGTGGTAATCCCACTCCTCTCTGCCTTCCCCCTTCCCTTCACCTCGTGATCCATCTCTGCCATCACGGTCTCCTGTGCACTGCTGATTACTTCCCCTCTGTCTGTCTACCTACAACGTTTCCAAAACAGTTTGCTCCGACCACTGCTATAGCATTTGCTGTGCTAAATCACTCAGTCATAGATTTTTACACTCCCTGTCTCCAGAGCTGCAATTCCCTTCTGATGTCCATCTCCTTCAATTTTCAATCTATCCAGAATATTCGAAACTTCTCTTTCAAATATCAACGCAAACATGCCCCAGTCTTCGATCTATGCTGTTTACAAAAACCTGCTTCTGAAACACCTGATGTACAGACACGAACTTCCCTTGTGACAGAATTTATCAGTCTACTTCCCTACTTATCTGAAGGGAATGGATCTTTTCCTTCCACTTCAGAAACTATCCAAAATACACCACCCACTTCTTCCACTTCACTGATTCTCTACCCATTACAAAAAAAGGGAGGGGGGGAAAAAAGGCAGCTAAAACACAGCAAACACAGCTCCCTTAGACCCAGTAAGATGCTGGCCAGTTCCCAAACTGGTGATTCCAGCTCTTCCCAATTGTCTCCCAGCCCTACACGTGGGACCTGGGCTTGCTCCTCTCACTTCCATCACCATCACCGGGACTGCTCCAGAAAGAAAGAATCATCACAGAATCATAGAATGGTCTCTACAAGTCATTAGCATAAAATTCCCACCAGGTAAATTAATTTTGGGGTTTTTTTCCCAACGGCCTTAAAACCGTGAAGAAAAACTTCAGGTGAGCGTATGAAGAGAATCACTCAATGCTTCAGGCAGCACAGCAAATGTGTAGGGTTTATATTTGCAAATAAATAAATATTTATGATGCTTATACGAGCAGCTCAGTGTCCGTGTTAGTGAAAAAGAGAGGGTTTTATCCTCATTACCACCATTCGCGCGTGTTAACGGCGCTTCCACGCCAGGTCCCCCCTCGGGGCCGGCCCCGCCTGAGGCGCCATGGCCGGGGGGAGGGCGCCCCCTGCAGGCCGCGGCGGGCAGCGGCGGGAGCGCTGAGGGAGCCGGCGCGGGCGGGCGCGTCCGGGGCGAAATCCGCGCTAAAAAACAGAGCTGGGAAAGGAATTATCGCAAATTATTTGAAATGACGCTTAAATTTAAAAAGAGCCGAGTGTGACGCTGTGGAGAAACACGACAGTGACACAGATAGGAGTGTTAAAAGCACGTTACAAGAACGCGGGCCGATGCTGCAGCATGCTTTGCTGTTTCCACCCAAACTGTTTCTATCGTGAGATGCTACAAAGAGAAAAATTAAACTTAATATTGCGTTTTCCAAGAACCGTTTTCAGCTCGTGTTCACAGCGTTCCGTGAAGGAACTGCCCTCCAGTGCTTTAAGTTATTATACAGTTAATTTTCTTTGAAACTATTTTTGTCTGCCTCTCTCTAAATAGGTGGTTTCTTAAGTGAGTGTTACTTAAAGGAAACCAATCTGTTTTTCAGGAAGGGCTGATGATGTCAGTCCTTTCAACTCTGCTTTCCCATAAGAATTTCTTCTAGTAAAAGGAGTTTCACTCTGGGAAATAGTGAAAAGTAACGTGAAAATATGTAAAGCATCTCAGGCTGCATGTTTATCAAGCTTCAAGTTTTATGCCTGGATTTTAATCATGTTGCGATTGTGACAAATGAAGGAAAAGCAAGAGAAAACCTTTTGATTTTTAAACTTAGAAAAGATTTTGCAATGAAAAACGTGCCATACTAAAATATTTATAAAGAGATAAATACAAGCCTGAATGCACTGTATCGAGAACAACATGGTTTTTTCATAATTCTAAATTTATATACTCCATCTCAGCATCGGTATTAAATCTGAAACAGAACCATGGCATACTATGAACAGTTTTTTGGCAAATAAATAAATACCTCAATCCCCAATGAAATGCAAGGCAAATTCAGAGAGTATCATATTATTATGGAATATTTTTAGTAGGTGTGGATGTGTAGCTGTAGATCCAATGTTAACTTACTGGATTATTATTTGTTCTAGTACTGGAAATTCCTGCAGCCAACAGAGAAAACCGAGCGAGCAGAGCTACAGAGACTTTATTTCACTTACCGGTGGTGCAAGAATTAATGATAACAACATTCTGTAAATTTTAATTTGCAGGATTAAAATGACTGGAGTTATATGTAGTTTTCAACCTGCAAAATGCAAAAAGCATTGCATTTTTACAGCTAAATGCTCCTTGCTATTCACATGTTGGTGTCCTAAAGAGAACAGGGAAGTTTGCTTCACCAGGGACGTAGTTCTGCTTTAACTACTCAACCCTTAATCCTCACAGCGTACCTGTGAGACAGGTAAGGACAATAAACCAAATTTTTCACAAGTAAAATGGTCACGAAAGGCCATATTTTACCCTAATGTTCACCCCAACAACCAACCGATGTTGTAATAGTCTTATAATAGTAAAAGCCCATAAAAGGATCCCAGCATAACTCAGATATTCCTGACAGCACACTCTGGCAATCCAAAGGAATGACAAAAATACAACCTCGCTGGATTAACAGACAGAACAGCCCAAACAAAATCTCTGTCGGCTATAAAAGGTGCAAAGGAAATCTCTCTTTATCATCCTCTATTTAACAGTTTACTTCATTCTGCTGGAAAGAACAAAGCCAAACGATGATTCATTTGGAAATGAAATCATCCCTACCCCCAGTAAAGGCTGACATTGTGCGGGTAAACAGTTCTGGGGTGCTCCAACACAATGTAAATAGATTGCCTTGCTACTATATACACAGCAAACAGTTTCATTTTGAAACTAGCAGGCAAAAAAACAAGTGAGAAAAATATGACAGAGCCCGAACTCTGAAAATATTTACAAGAACAAAAGCTAATCGCAAGTTACCATCAATAAATTACAATTGCTGATCAATAGGGAAGATAAACCAGTGCAGTCTTTTGGCCTAAGGTTGTAGCAATGACATTGTAATGCAGAAGGAGTATCAGCAGAAAGATTAAAAGCAGTTTTTTAAATGTAGGGTTTACTGAAAATTGGAAAAGATGTAAGAGGAAAATCGTGATGTCATGACTGCACACGGAAAAATCCCCCGGTCTGCCACAATCTCCTCTGAATCAGTCACTTCATCAACACCTCGTCCCAGAGCAATGGTGCTCTCCAGGACATGGTCTTTGGCTTTATTTCCATTACAATCAGCTGCACTTAGAGGGGTGATTAAGAAACACAACAGTTATTCTTCTTGAAGAAAGCTACAAAATTAAAGTCATTCCACACACGGGGAACGCAGAGATTATTACTGTTGTCACACAGCAGAGAGCTGACAGACAAAGTCAGCTGAATAAAATTCACCAAGGGTCGCACAGCGAGTTAGAAGTAAAGCAAAGAATTAAACCCAGAACTGCTCTTTTCTGTTTCGAGTACTCGTTTACACTTCTGTCACCAGACTGCCGTGACTCCTCCAAACAACAATAATTTAACATTATAATATGGTAAGGAGCTGTTACAATCTGAGTAAACACATCTTAGCTCACAAATTAAAATAATCATCGGTCTCTGGCTAATCCTGCTGCCACACACACACACACAATCCCTCCGCTGAAAGTCGCTCTGAACTTCAGGGGCTTTTTACAAGTTGATGATAAATGGCTTTTTATAAAAAGCTTAGAATAGGGTTCAATATCCTGCCTGCCTTCAGCCAGGGGAACTGAAAGATTACTGAAATGAAAAAGCAGCAATAAAATTACTGAAAATATTACAGTATTTTACCAAATGGACTCTTTCAAACGCAACTTTTCTTTTTTTTTTTCCTAATTTTTTAAAGACATCTCTGCTAACTCCTCTACACAATCCCCACAAATTTCTCATGGAAAATGCTCACATGAAGTTTTGCAAGTTACCAACACACAGTCATAGCACGTGTCCAACCTCTGCACTGAGGAAGCGATGAGCACAATCTGTGTGAAGTCCTCCAGGAATCGAAGTCACCTTCCTGCCTTAATTCTCAGCGCCCACGTGCAGACTTCCAGTGGAGCTGATTGTTTAAACAGAGCTAATTTTCAAGCAGTGATGACTGCACAGAGATCTTGAAAGAAATCTGATTTATTACCTTTCAAGACAGACATTTGCAAACTGAAGCCTCAGAACTCTTGAGACACTCCCCCAAAAGCTGCTCCCTCTCTCTCCGTGACTCCTCTATGCATGCCTGTCTCCTACCTCCACCGCTGAGCATCCTGAAACTGCTGATTCTTCTTTAAAAAAGTGACAAATCTATTCGAAACTTCAAATGTACCTCACAGTACTGTACAGGCAACAACTTAGTGCAATTTCCCCTGACAGAAAATAGAATTGGCTGGGTGATAGCCACACAAATTGACAGCTCCTTCCTCCCCTCTCCATGATGTCCACAGTTAAAAGGGGTTGGGTGTGCCATAGCAAACCTTTAGAGCACTCCCCAGCCTGTTTCAGGCTGAGCTGCTGTACAGAGAAGAGAGGAAGAAGTAAAATGGTGGGTACACAACTGTTTCCAAGGAGGAAGAAAGTTCAGAGGACATTTTGGGTGCCTTCCAGTGGCTCCAGGCAGAAGAGGATGGCTCCAGAACAGCCACGCACAAACCTTTGTTCAGAGAAGTCCAAAGAAAGGCGAAAATACAGAGGCTGCTTCTGAGACAAGTCTGGTTCCCTTAATAATCACCAAGTCATAAAGCAGTTCCTTTGATTCAGAAACCCCACAAAGGTTCTCTCTATAGCAGAAAGCCCAGCACATAGTTGGGCTTTCACAAGAGCTCCTAATCCTGCTCATAATTAGGGAAGAGAGACTGTTCCTGGCCATTTTTAATACTCTCAGACTGGAAAAAGGGTGGCTACCCCAAACAAACTGCTATTCAAACTTCCACTTCCATGGAACTTGTGACTTACTCTCAACAGAAAGGAGGCATAAGGATGCAGCAAATCCTGAATGCAAACAAAACAGCTTCTAGCACAGACCTCATGAAAGAGGAGGCCTGAAAGAAAAGACAAAACTGGAAAAGCTGTGACATGGATAATTTTTGAACGTTTTTTGAGGCTCCCCTTTACATCCTTCGAGTTTCTCCAAAGCACATCCACCACAGGAACACAATGGACAAATCAGTTCTTACAGACATTTTTTACCTTTGCACATTATTTGTCACATTGTTCCCACACACAAAAAAAAAGTGGACACAAATCTGTGCCATCAGCTTCCCACTGCCTTGTTCCCACATTTCTCCTCCAGCAGGATTTATTGTAGATATCCAGACGTGCTTCGTGCTCATCAAGGCCGATGAGCAATGAGAATTTTAGGCAATAAAATTCTTTGAATACAGACCAGTTTACTGACTGCCTGCTACATGGAAACAAAACTTGAAACCTAAAGACCCCCAAACTTTCAGGTTTGAGTAGAAATTATTAACACACCTTGACAGCATCGTTTACTTAAGCAAGCTGCAGAACTACAACCATCTTTCCAAAGTGTTTCCACCTTGGCTCATTCCTGAAGCATCTGCATACGTAACATATTTTTGCACAGTATCTACAGCATGATATTTTATGAAATTCGTATTATCTTCACAATGGAAAGAAAGGAAGGAAGTGGATTTACCGTGGAGAGGTGAGCCAGAGGGGCTGCTTGACAGGCCGGGCACGGGGCTACAGCGTCCTCCCTGCTTCGACGTCAGCTCCTGCTCGATCTCCTCCAGCCCCGCGCTCTTCTGGAAGCGGCTCATGCGATTGACCACCCGTGGGGACATGTGAGTCCTGACACAGGGCTGGCCTCCGTAGGGATTGATGGGGAAAACGTGGGAAGTGCCCCGGAGGGTGCTGACCACCACCCAGCGGCAGTCGTGGCTGAAGGAGATATCCTGTACCTGGAAAACAGGGGTGACATGGGAATGAAGCCACACCTCCGGCACAGGGGTCACGTCTGAAACACAAATCTGAACTGGAAATGGGAAAAAAATCCCTCACATTTAGGCAATAATTTGAATTTTGGTGTATTTATCAATGAACTTAATGTTCACTGTATCTTATAAGCTGCACTGTAATTCACAGTTCCAAATTTTGTGTACTTTTCAAAATATTCTGAGACTATGAAAACAAATCCTGCTGCAAAGTGCTGCAGAAAGCCACAAGATCTTGGTGTAGTTTTCAAATAGAATTCAGTTCTAAAAAGAGCTGGGAAATTGTTTCAATTACATGTTTTGTATTTGCTTGTTTAATCTTTACAGATTGCCCAAAAAGGGGAAAAGGGAGGGATGAGAAGAAAAGAGAGAGATCTCACCACTGGGCCTGATTTTGACAAATACTGGCACATGTCTTATTTTAGCTTAAAATGGTCAGCTTTGAAGCAAATATAAAAATACATTTAAACATTTTCCACTACGGTTACTCCTTGCATAGATCTCAGATACGAAGTCCAGAAGGATTTAATTCTCTTTTAAGTGTGCTTTACACAACGCTTTGATGGAAAGCAAATTCTCGTTCCTGAAGGAATGCTTTAAAAGAGAGATTAAAGTTTGTTTCCAAGCCCGTCCTGGCAGACAACTCAAGAAAACAAGTAGTAGAAGTTAAAATGATTTATCATAGAGAAAAAAAGTCCTAAAACAATTCTTCCAAAAATGTTTTTAAAGGTAAAAGCTGACTAAAAGGAACCATGGACACAAGTGGGATTTACCACAGCAAACAAACATATAGACGAAGGATTAGTTTTCATTATATTATTAAATAGCATAAACTAAATAAAATTCTTTAAGATTTCACTGAAGCCAGTTTTACAATACACTAGGTACTCAAATTGGAGTAAACACTGATAAAATCTTGACAGATATTCCAGAAATGCACTCCAGCTATTTCAGACAAAAGCAGCAAAGTATTCATCAAAGTGTGAGTTTCCAACGGAGCCCTGAAGCCTCCGAGATAAAAAAAGGGTTTAAGTCCTGTGACTTGTGACAAGATATTTGGTTGACAGACTGTCAGGGCACAAAATGCTTCATCAACATTACAGAGATCAACCAAAACCCAGCGCTGCACACCTGCTCCTCTCAATCCCGGTGAGATCCCCAAGCGAGCCGCCAGCGAGGCAGCTCGGCCAGCTCCCCAAAACCTGACAGCTTGGGCACTGCCAGGATTCAGCTCTGACTGACCTACAGCCGCAGCACTCGGAGCTCCGAGTTTGCTTACCAAGTGTTTCACCTTCACAGATTGCTCAGAAGGGATTAGAGACCCCACAGGGATTAATAAGGACTCAACAACTCCCCACAGCCCTGGAGTCACGGGAAAATGATGGCACCAAGAGTATTTCAGTACTTGCTGTTAAAGTGGCAAATTCTCCTGGTCAAAACCAAACATATGAACTGCGTAGAAATTGCCACTTCCAGTTACAACAGAACTGTGAGATGACAGAGAAAAAATTCTATCTCACTGTACTGTGTAACAGAACTGTTTCCAGTTTCCAGTTGGCACCCTGAGGGTTATGTTGTTTCAAAAACTACACACAACAGCCCTGGCAAATGACAACTCCAGCCAAGAAACTGGGAAACAATCACTACAGGATGTTTTTTTTTCCTCAGTGTAAACATTACACAGAAAAAAAGTATTCCTGATCTACAGGAAGAAAGTGTGGAACTCTGTAATCCCAAATGCTCTCTTTAAAACAGCGCTCACAAACACTCGCTGCAGTCAGAGTGGGCATCGTGGCTGTGGTTGCCTAAACCATGGCTGAAACCACAAAGGCAGAAGGGTTTTAATGCTCAGTAATAACATGGACAAAAGTGTTGACAGAGGAGTGTGCAATGAATTAAGATTTACAGGAACAGAGCTATGAAACCCTACGCGGCTGTGGCAGAGAGTCCTTTGGAAGCTGCTGTTCCACGCGATTCACCTATTGCTCAGTGGTCTCAAACACGGCCTCGTTTGTCTTCCACAGATACCCAGGAGCAGCAGAACCACGGGCAGCTCGAGGAGGAGATTCAGAGAATACTTCCCAATTCCAAGGGCATGAATTAAACGCGCTCACATCGAACCAGCACAAATCCATCTGTGCAACGCGAAGGAGCTCGTAATTCTCCGGCAGAACTGGGAGAAGGCACGGACCAGGCTGGAAGGACAACGCTCATCGTGGCAGTCTCAGAAACAACTTCAAAAAATCAGCTGTGTCCATGAATAAACCCCTATAAATTACACCCTGGGCCGTGCTGTTCCCCCACCACGTTCCTGTACATTACGCCGAGTTCTCGACTGCTCAGAGTATAAACAAACTGCACAGTGGCCCATTAGTGGTTTTCAAGTTTATGCTAAGCGTTGCAATTTATTGCTGTTCTTTAGGTTAATGTACTATTATTTCATGTATTTATAACATATTTCTGGATTTGTTGTTAATTATGATGTAATGTTTAGATACCAAAGATCAATCAAGACCCCGTAGTGTTTACAGATATATGTTAATAAAGTACAAAGTACACGAGATCTCTCGTGAGGCAAAGTTTATTCTATAGCTCAAGGTCAATGTCACATTTAATACTCACGTCTGTATTTTAAAATTTTATCTATCCTCTTCTGTCTGGACCAGTAAAGGGAGTTACAGACCTGAGATTTTGTTTAATTTGGGAACCCTTAAGATATTTTCAAATTCTTTTCAGTCCTAGACTCTCTCCATCTTTGTTGCAGGCTCCCTTCAGGTACTGGAAGGCCACAAGTAGACCACTCCAAAGCCTCCTCTTTTCCAGGCTGAACAATCCCAATTCTCTCAGCCTTTCCTCATATGAGAGGGGCTCCAGCCCCCTAAACATTTTGGTGGCCTCCTCTGGACTTGCTCCAAAAGGTCAACATCCTTCTTGTCCTCTCCTGTTTTCCTCCAATTACTCTTCTATGCGTCTTTCTAACTTCCACTTTGCTATTTCCCTGTGTTTTGAACATTATGATGTAAAATCCTCCAGAAAACTGAATTAAAATGAGGCTACTCCTCAGAGCCCGCCCGGAGTGAGTCCGGTAATTTAATATAGAGAGTCCTCCAAGGACACGGCACATGTCAACAGCTCTACGGAGGATCAGCTTTCAAGGCTGTACAGATCAAAAAATCATTTCTGGTATTACAGAATCACAGGATGGGTTGGGTTGGAAGGGGCCACAGAGGCTCATCTGATCCAACCTCCCTGCTCAAACAGGGTCAGCCCAGAGCACCTGGCACAGCACTATGTCCAGGTAAATCACATAACAGCTAGAAAACCAACCTCGAAATGCTGAACCTTGTATTTCAATAATAATGACAAGAAATAAACCACTTTTTGATCTTCCTAGCACTCCTTTTTTTCTTCCTACCACCCCTCTGTCAGTCGTGTGGAGTTACACCAGGTGCAATCTGTATATTCTTGGGCATTTCACTGCATTTAATTAAACTTGGGGAGTAGGACCAGCAGTGCTGCAACAGGAACGTGACCTGTTCATGATCACTGTGCTGTGTCACAGAGAAAAAACACCCTGATCTGAAGCACAGGACTCAAGTATTTAATTATGCTGTGCAGGGAGATGGCAGAAAGAAAAAAACAGTATCATTAAACAATGAGAAAGAGCAGCAGTCCCAAGGAGGTAAGGGTCAAAATAAATTAGAGAACTGGTCTGTATGTGAATTTTTTTGGCTGAGAAAATTAAGGAAATGATGTAGCAACAAACATAAATGAAAAAATAATAAAATCATGGTCTACACAATATCATTTATCAGACCCACACAGACCCAAATCTGTCTCTCCAAGTCCTTAACACTGATTTCAGTTTTGTGTAAAAGCCAGGGCAGAATGTGGGCACAGTGAGAGATTCACGTGGGGCCTTTAACCAGAGCTGAGCTCTCTATTAATAACGGAGCCCGCGAACGCCGGTGCTCAGGGCTCCCCAAAGCAGCCAAGCTCCTTCTAACTGCAGCAGCTTCTTCTGGTCAGCTCTCATCCGAGACCCATCAATTCCCCAAATCAATCCTGATTATTTCAAGCCCGCCCCCAGCTTCTTCCTTAGAAATAGGAAAGTCTTCCAGAGACCGTTTCAATAACGCAACTCTGAGCGTGTCAAAGACAGGAAGGCATTTCTCGTGGCCATGGAGGCGCACATCCAACGTTTGGAAGCTGTTGCAATGCTTCGCTCCCTGGGCACGGGACGTGACACAGCCTTGAGCAGTCTCTGTGGAATCACGTCACCGGAACATTCGTGCGTTCCCGGGAAAAGCGTCACATCGCGCGTGTTCCGCGGCAGCCAGGCTGGAACGGTTTTATCATTCCCTCTGTTTACTTTCTCCGACTGAAGTCAGTTCTAGCTGCAGTTTGGGAGTGGGAATAACAAAAGTCTGACAGAGTAAAGGATTACAGAGGAGCTGGCCAGCAGCCCGCTGATGCTATCGTTACGCTTATTTGTCCTAGGCTGAGATAATGCTGTTTTCAGGGATTTTGTTTTTGCTGTTTACAATTTCAGATCAAAAAGAAAGGATCATCAGGTGACGGGCTAACTTTCATCTGCAAGTAAATGAGCTTCCTCAGTTCAGAACATGCTATGCCTTCATTAAAAACCTTCCAGAATGCTCCTGGGTAAAACTATGAGTGCAGTAAGCATTGCTTCACAATGCAAGAGCTGGAGGACAAGAAAATGTATCCTCAACCAAAACATGCACCACATACACGAGCACATTTTCCCTCTTTAGAGCTCAACTGGGCCATCACAGATCCTCTGAGAGGTTCAGTTCTCTCTCTGACTCAGTTAAATACAGCCAGCGCTTGCAATGGACCTTTCTGGTGTCACTCAGTGCTGCTCTTTGTCCTCTGAAGGGAAAAAAGTATAAAATCTAAAGCACAATAAAGGCTAAAAGATCTAAATCTGATATAACTGAAACAGGGACTTCTGTCCGTGTTTGCAGAAAAGTGACTTTGAACATTGTGACCTTGGGACTCAGTGAATTATCTGAGCACCTGACATTCTTCCATGGTCATTGTCTTCACCATTCCCTTCTGAGGCAGAGATCCACCTTCCATCCCACCCCATCTTCATCCGAGTCACAAAAAGGAGATTTTGGGAAATGTGGGGTGAAGCTCTGTCGGCCAAAATCTCACATACGAAAGCAGAGCTGATTCCAGCACGGACATGAAAATCCCACATATAACACGGCCATAATGATGATGTTTAAACAATTTATAATGGATACTAGCTAAACAAATTCTGACACTGATAATCACTCATGTCCATCAACACAAATTAGAACTTTTTATAGCTCCAGTACAGAAGGTGACCTTTAAGACCATTGGCCTTGATTACCAGTTAGTTTTAAACCAGGGGAAAAAAAAAAAAAGAAAAAAAGGAAAACGGTCTGGTAGCAAATGTATAAATACTGTTCTAACCAGAAAGGAGGTACAGAGGCTCGCAGTGTGGGCTGCACTGAGAGTTTTATATTGAACAGTCTCCAAAATTCTTCTCTAATGCTCCTCATACGTGAAATTCACACAACAAAAGAGCAGCACCAGCAAACTCTCACTGAACAGATACAAGTGCTGTCATCTCAAAAGAAAAAAGTAAAACAATCCCTCATATTATATAAGTATTTCAAACTATGTGTGTTGAGAATCACAGGTACCAATGCAGTATTGTTTAATTATCCAGGGAGTTGTGAAATCCACCAACACACCTCAGACTGGTTAGAATTTTCTCCATTTTATGCCATTCCAAAAGCTATACTGTTCACATCCCAAATGAAAACTGTGTGGCAAACTAGGAAAAAATTTTACTATGTTGATTCTGAGAATTTTAATGCAATGCTTTCACAGAGATGCTAATACTATATCCCAAAAAAACATGTATCAATAAGGGTTTCTTCTCTAAAACATGTTCTGTTTGGTTTCCAGTGTGTGCCTTGAAAACAAATTTATCAGCTGTAAAAACCAGAAGAACATCTTTGTTCCTCATGACTGAAGTCCTGTGCTTTGGGTTTCAATATTGAGTCTTTGTATGAAGGGAGAACAAAAATAACTCTAAAACATTAAACACGTTATAGAACATGCCCAAGTAGAGGGCAGAGTATGGGTATACACACAGATCTCGTTGCTCTTTGTAATATTTATAAAAATTACTTGTTAGTACTATATGTATTATCCCAAATGAACATTTTTTTCCTAATTTCCTCTCGCTTTCCAGACTGGTTATTCCTTCTTATAGTAAACCATTGCCTGTAACAGCAATTCCACTTTTCCAGAATGGTAGCAGGAAAGCTTTAGAGTATTTAAACTACCAGAAATGTACATTCACCCAGACCAAAACTTTATCAACCACTGCTATGTTCAATAAAGCTTTCACGTTCTATTTGTTACAAAGGTATGGCAAGAAACTTAAGGGAAACTGCTCAACTCATAGGGAAAAAAACGGTTTGAAGGAAGTGTAATCAGGGTACCAGAACCACCCGAGCTCCCGGTGCCAGGGTCATAATCACAGAGCCCCAGGCTGTCCCTGTCACAGTGCTTTACATCTGCCAGGCTGTCACAAGTCTGTGCTTTCCGTGTGTAATTGCATCAGCAAGTGCAATACTCATTTCCTACCCTGTGGTGACATTTTTATTCCTGCATTTAAAGCAGGTTCTTCAGCAGTTCCTCGGTGCTCCAAAGGTGAGGCTCTGCTGGTGCCCAGAAGCGTCGCCGCGAAGGACTCGAGCAGAACACGCTGCTGCCACAGCCCCAGCCCTGGCAGCCAGAGCCAGAGCCCTTTCTCCACTTCACCAGCAAATCACTCCACTGAGCATTGCTTAAAGTACAACTGCAGACTTTTCCACCCTTGGATAATATCCTAACTTAGTCCTCCATCTCTGACGGGGGATTTTTCAACTGGGAAGTTAAACTGGGGAGTCTCTGCAGGTTCCCCCACTTTGCTAAGAAAAGTTAATCACAGCCTTTTGATTAACTCTTCCTTTCAACTCTTTAATTGTCTGTCTGTGGCTTTTACCACCAGAGTCAAGCGAACGCTGACAGTTCCTTCACGGGCACGAGACAAATGTTGAACATGTTACATGAGAAAAGGTTAAGTGCAAACACAGCCAATAATCGGGGCTCTTTGGAGGCAGTGCCAGATCTGAATAAATCTGACAGCACCTCATTGCAAAGGGCAAGAATTTATTATTGTCCAGGTTAAACGCTCTGCTCTTATCCCTTCTGTGGCTGGAGCACAAGAAAGGCTCTTTGTGTGCTGAAACAAACATTAAAGTGCCAACATACACAGAATGTATAAGGTGTCTGGGGATTATTCTTCAGCAAAAGTTTAACTTACTTTGGCTTCAGTCTCTCCCCTGTGAAGTGTGTACAAATGATGGACGGCACTTTGTGACGATGACCAAGGATGTGTCAGGATTTGAAACACGTGGAAATCATGGCCTAACGTGTCAGTGGTGACCAGCAACATCCCTGGGTAAAAAAAAAAAAGAAAAAGAGAAAAGAAACACAAAAGCACAAGAGATTAATCACTGCAAAAGAAGAGGCTTAAAATATCTATCTAAAAAACACTGAGTGTGGCTTACATTTGAGGTTTGGAAACAGAAGAAAACACAAAAAATTACTGAATTGAAAGGGATTCACCTCATAAAAATGAATCAGAACTTCAACTGCAATCATATTCACAGTACTAGTACTTAAATATTAATATATTATTAAGATAGTATTACAACACAAATCTATAAAAACATCTGAAAAATCTGAATTTTCTAACTAAATATGAGAACTGTGTGACTAATATGAAGCATTGAAGTGATGAATGCTACAGCAAAACCCCAAAATGCTCTTCCCTGGGCAAGAGCCAGTCTAAGAAAGATTGATGTCTCCACAATAACAACTTTTGGAAGAAGAGATTATCAAAATCCAGCCAGAACAGCCCATACCAAACCAATCCTGAAAAAGCATCTTCCTTATAAATGAAAGGAACTGTCTGATTTATTGGTGAAAACTAGAGTTGAGAGCTTTCAAATGAAACACTAAATGAAGTACCAACTTCATTGAAAACAGGTCACTAGTGGAGGCACTGAAATGATTCAATTAGGTCAGAAGAATCACGGTAACTTACATTTGCTATTTACTTTTTTATCCCACAATGTGTCAGCCCATAACCCAGTTTTTAAACAGTTACAAATGTATTTGAAGTCAATTTGCCATAAATTTATACCAATTTATACCAAAACTTCAGTATTTTTGTACATATAAGGAAAATACAGCATCACGGCAGAACTTAGGACTACAGTAACAAACTACAGATTTATTTTTCTGTTATTAATGAAATTTAGTAAGTTTTCACCCAAAGTAACCCTCTGACATTTAATTAACATCAAGTACAAAGTGATTTTAGTAGTTTAATAGTGACAGTGAAGTAGCCGCTAAACAATTTTCAAGGTACCCATCTAGTAAAGAAAAACCAGGAATTCCCACACAGATCTGTTGCAACAGATTCACCACATAAAGCACAACTGAAATCTTTTATCCTGCAGGAAGAGAACTTAGTCTCCACGTTTTACAGGACACCTATTCAGAGGATAAATGGTTATCTCATTTCTGCCATAAATGAGTGTCCATTTTCTTCATTTATTGACAGGTGATACCAGGAATTGTCTTTCCTTCTGCTGCCCCAAATACCAACAGGACGCGTTTGAAACCTCTCATGTTACCACTGATTTTCTACCTTGCAACACTTGGAAAATTTTAGAATTAAACTGGGAAAAGTGTGCCAAGCAGTAAAGATTAAGAGTAATTAGCTTTTCTACCCGACCACCACTACATCGCAAAAAAAGTATCCTGAGGTGTTTGGAGGTGTTTTCCCTCCTTGGCAACCCTGGAATCCAAGAGATTGGGTCCTTCAGGCCCAGACAGAAAAATTTCAGTGGCCAAAGGCTTGGCCCTGCGGGCCCAACGTCCTACACCCCACCCGGGGCAACGTGGCACCCTCAGCGCCCGCGTGGGCACCAACAGGGCCCACCTCAGCTTCTCCTAAACTCCTGGAACAAGGGTCCTGTGAAGGCAAACAGGCACTTCCAAGGCGATGAGGCCCAGCAGCAGCAAGGTTCAAAACCCAAATTGCACTCGGAGACGAAACTGCCTGCAAGCTTCCCCTCAGCTTGACCACTGAGGCTGGCAGGGCCTGGGCCCGGCCAGGCCACCCACGCTGCGCCCAGGCATTTCCTGCAGCTCACACAAACGCACCATCTCACATCTGAGCTCAGCAAGATTCCCTCCAGCAGACACACTTTTACTGTTCCCGGCTGTTCCTCCGGCCCCGAGTGTTAGAAATGAAAGGGAGTTTGTTATGGAGCTGAGAAATCCGGGAGAGCATTGGGGTATTATGTTTGGGCGGTAAGGCATGTGAGCTGAGGTTGGTCTGGATGTTAATGTTGGCTTAACTGGCAATTTCCTTGATTTGTAGTGACTGTGTTGATAGGAAATACAGCTCAAGTTGCTCCGGTGCAAGGCAGCCAAGCCTTTCGTGTGGGATTATGCACACAATTTGCATTAATTCTGTTCTGCAACATCACAAACTACACTTCCCTTCTAGTGAAGTGTGCGGTCCTCAATAATATATAGCATTTCCAGCAGAGAAAGCTGGAAGCAAAGAGGGGTTTGTGTGCTGGAATTAGGCTGCTGCTGCTGTTACTGGAGCGAGGATATTCCAAAAGATCTAATTCAACCCAGTAAGAATTTATCTTCTCTATTCCCATGGTTTTTCTCTCCTCATGCATTAGACAGCTTTATATAGAAGTGAAGGGTGCTTTGGGTCCTTTTGTGCTCTCTCTTACTCCTGATGGAAAGGACTTTCGGAGGAGGAGAAGCTGGAGGAGATGGAGCCGTAAGACTTCTCTCAACGCTGAGCAGACAGGCTCTACAAACAGATATTTTTTCTTCCCCCAAAGCTCAAGAAGTCTTTTATAAATACAGACCCCGGGCTGAGTCCACCCAGAGATCCCAGCAGAGCGTTCTTCGTGTGCATCCCAGCGCACAGCACGGTGCACAGAAGATTGTAAAAAAACCTCTGAACACGCCAAAAATCTGTCTGGAACTGGAGACAAAAAGCTGTGTAATGATCCTGAGCCAGTGAAAACACCGGGATCACCATCCTGCGTTGTCCATGCAATCCATGGGTGTTCAGCTCAGTGGGATCTGGTTTCCAGCGCTGGCGAGAGCCGCGGGTGTCTGCGGGCGGCGCGAGGAGGGTATTGTCCCACCCTGCTCCTCTTCCCAAGCCTACAGCCCTGTCTTCAGGCTCAGCAGGGCTCACCGTGGGCATGAACACCACAACCTGTGGCACACGAGGCCCCAGAACCCACGGTGGTTCCCGTTTGTTCCCTCAGTGACACCGTGGATCCCAACGGCCGCAGCAGTGACATTCACTCATCTACCTGCGGCTCTGAGCAGTTCCAGAAGATCCTCACAGCTCTGGGTTCCATGTGTGCTTTGCCTTTGGGTTTTCTGGGTTTGGTTTGGGGTTTCTTTTCTCTGTTTTTGCTAACTTGAAGGAGTACAGAGGTGAAAGATAATACATTTGTGGCTGGAAAGCAATCGACTTTAAAATAGAAAGATGGGTGGTATCTGATTTGCCAATTTGTGTCTAATCTAAACTCCTGTTGCCTGTCCTGTTTGGAATAAATGCATTTATTAGGTGAAAGTCCAGGGAAAACAGGCCCTTCACTTGTATTAGAAACTCTTTTTCAGTAAGTTAAAGAAGAACCTTTCACACCCACATTTGCATTTGAAGTACAAATATATTCTGGCAGGACTTGTATCAACACAGAGGTCCCAAGCACAACACCACAGATGGGAAAGAACGTGTATTTATAAAACAGCATTTTGAAATCTCGTCCTCGCTCCTGTTATTCGAACAATAAATCACCCATGTTTCAGAACACTGGGCTGGGGTTTGCGGTGGGATTTTCCAGCTCTCATTACTTCACACTGAAGAATCCCAGTTTTCCGTTATCACAGCTCAGCTATTTCATTTCTCTCTCCATCTCCCTGCAGCATCCCAGCAGGAACACCGAATCCTAGCGGAGAAACACAAACTGGAATCCTGGTCCTACCTCACTTTCACTTTCAAGTGCAGGAAACTTCAACTCAAGCTTCTTAAGAGGCCTGGTTTTCCCAAAAAGTTGTTTAGACGGAAATGCAGGTTAAAGCTGTGCTAAATTCAGTCCAAATGTTTTCTCTTATGAGGGACTTTATGGGTGAATAATCAGAGATGAAAAGTGAATAATTCTTGAGGATTTCCTGCTTATTTTTCAAACTGGCATTAATCCCTGTTTAACAGATAACAGATGAAATCCATTGGAAGTCTTGCATACATGGGACCCAGTGGAAATTTATGCATAAACCAGACTTCATTTAGTATATCTCTCATTGCAAAATTTCTCATTTTGCTTATCCACAGTGCGAGGGTGCAGCCAGATTAAATTAATGACTGTTTTACTGTGTGGTTGTTTTAAATCCACAGAGATGACTAAAATCCAGTTTCAAAGGAACAGATATCTAGATGGGGGAAAAAAAAAAATTGCAAAGCTTTGTTTTACCTGCCCTAATTTACAGCTTCCTACCTTTCCTGCATTCTGTTTGGGAAACAATCCGCTTCTTTCAGGATGGAAATAAAAACAGGAGGAATATATGCATAAAAGGAAAAACTAGTACAGATGTAGACTGTGGGTTAAGAGCTATTTATGCAGTATCAGAAGACTAAACCAGACTCTGGCCTGGCCATAAACTAAGCCCACGCCCTAAATGAGGTGCCAAGCCACAAAAAGCATTTGCGTCAACTGGGAATACAAGGAAAAGAAGGACTTCTAATTATAGGGCCTGGAAGCGGAAGCCCGGAGCGATTAGGAGCTGAGGCTGCGCCGTGTTTATCTGGGAGCTTCCTCCCCTCGCTCCCGGCCGCCTCCGACAGATGAGGCTTGGCCTGCAGGGTGGCACTGGAGCTGGGGATGGGACACGGAGTTCTCCAGGCACGGAGCTCCGGGCAGCGCCGGGGGCAAACGAGAGAGCGCTGGGAAAGCCGGGCAGCCCCACCACGTCTTATTTATAACACCTCCCTAACTGCAGGGCTGGTGATTGCGTGCGTGTAAATGAGGAGCTTCACCCGGAGCTTCCCTTCAATTTTCAGAGGGTTTTCTACCTCCCCAAACTCTGCCAGCACTCACCGAAGGATTCAACACCTTCTAGCTGTGTTGGATTTCCTTTCAAAACACCAAGGGCACGCATCTGCGTGGAGGAAATGTGTAACCATGGATAGACTGTCCTAAATAGACATTTAGGAATGCAGCTCTTACACTTCCATGCCCGGCCACAGAGAGACCAGTCCAGCCACTGCACCAACTCACTGCTTGTCCAAAAAGCGATTAAAAACATGAACTTCTCACACTTCAGTTTTGAAATCTGAACTCTGATGCCACGCAAGGTTTGGTATTGAGCTTTGGAGGTTCCCAAATTACAGGCTCAGGGCGCTCAGGGGAGCCACAGTGACTTAGAGCCGCTCCTGGTTCAGTCCCTATGGATTCCTCCTGGCATTCCCACCTTCCACAGGCTCACTGGGACAGGATTCCTGTCCCACTGCAGCTCCCTGGGCTGAGCAGTTACATTCATATCTTGTTAGGATGTGACAAAGTTTATATGGCCCATGGTTCTCTGAAGTATCTGTCCCGACCCAGGAACAGCAGCTTTATTTATACTCACTTAACTCCTCTCCCAGGCAAAATACAGCCAAACTTCAGAGCTGCTCAGCCCCTGGCTGCTCCAAGTGGACCATGTGCTACAGTTACAAAATTGGGTCTCAAAAAACCTTAACTAAATAATGAACTTCTGATTTTAGCAAAATTCACCGCAAAATAAACACAAGTACGTAAAGATTTAATATAAATATTTTAAAAATCCCAAGAAGTCAAAAGAAAGAGAAGCAAAATAAAATATTATTTGGTGAATAAATAACTCCCTATGACTCTTGTAAGTCCTAAAATACTCATGGCTACGGCTCTTCCTTCACAACCAAATTGAAATGCAATACTGCATCAAGCCATCAATCATCAAGGATTCCTCCCCTCTTGGTGACATGGGATACAGGGACACAACATTTATAACTGCAACTCATCAAACTGCCTTAATTTTAATGGATTTGTCTTCCAAGGCAATAATTCAAGCTGAAAACCAGAAGAAAATGAACAGAAAAACTGAAGAATTATTCTGTCATTAAATAATTACAGCTTGTTTTACTCTCCAGGAATGTTTTCCCACCCGCTTTCTCTGATCAATGGGAAAAAACTTGTGCAGAGATGGTCCAATTTCACCCTCTTTAACTATTAACTCAAGGCCACCGTCACGTTTCAATATAGAACATTAAAATAATCAGAGCAATTTCAGGTCTGTTAAAGGTGCAGTCAGGCATCCCAAGGGGGACACAGTTTAATCTATTTTACTGCTGGCCCAACATTAATTTTCTCGTTATTAATGGGTGGAAAATCTCTTTTGTAGCCAAGGAAGCGTAATTATTTTAAATTTTCAATGTCTTGCACTTCACAGCTCTCAGCTGCCAAGCTGGCAGGAGCAACACTTCTGGAAAGCAGATCATTTATTTACCACATTTAAAAGAAAAAAAACCCCAGATATTTATAAACCAGCAGCATATTTTAGCTGTTTACTAATTGAGTCTCTTATTTGAAAACTTTCCTCTTTGACACTAAAATTGGAATGCACCTGCCCCACCCCATCGATTTAAGAGCTGCTCCTACTCCCAAACTGAGTGTGGATTCAGCTACAGCCACAGAAGTGTTTTAATTACTGTATCTTCAGTTTGTTTTAAGGGCTTGTATTGAAAAATATTGTGTCTTTTGCTCCCTCTGGAAGGGTGAGAAGCCAAGATGGAGTCCTGCAGCTGGAAAACCCCTCTATGCTGCACTGAAGTGTAGAGAAAAGCTGTTATTGGGAAAAGTTGTCCCAGGAGAAGACCACCAGGAAGCTTTTGTAACAAAATGTCCTTTTCAGAGGCTCTAAGGCTACTTACTCGCCTTAACAAATTGGCAATTGAAGCAGAAGCTCTAAAAAAATCAAATAGGGGATAATTCTCATCTTTCCTGGCTGCCCACAGGGTTTGTTGTACATATAGTTCTTGGCAGTGCAGCCTGCCGGGGAAACGAGGCACAAACCTTCCAAAACCAGGAATGAACAGACACGAAAACTTCTGCACCTAACCTGCCTCCCAAAGCAAACACAAGGAATGGAGATGTTTGTATGGACGCTCCTGGCAATCCCATCTGCAGCCCAGGAGGCCACGTCCCGGTCAGGCTCTGCACTGCCCACAGGACACCACAGGAATTGGGATCCCAGCACAATTCCCTGCTCTGGTGGCCTCAGAAGCTCAGCCCAGCTTCCAAAATTCTTCACTGCATTGGTCTGCATAACTTCAGGCTCCCGGGCAAAGAGGAACTGCAGAGCAAGAGCGGCAGTGCCCACATGGAGATGTCCAACACCAAACTCAACGCTCGAACGCCAAGACTCCAGAATTATTGATCATATCTACAATTTAGGGCTGATTTCTCTACACTTCATTTCATCTATAAATTGTGAAAATTACATCTTTTCAGGTTTTCACATTCCACATATTCCCACATTGCATCCTCAAGGCCTCCTGCCCAAAACACACCTTCCTTGGGGCGCCCAGGGGACCTGGCCCTTCCTCCCCCCTGCAGGGGCAGCAGAAACAAACTTTATGGGCTAAATGAAGAGACTGTCCATTAACTAGGGATAAAATGATGTTAGAGACAGTAAAATGAACATGATTTTAAAGCCTTCACTAAAACTGTCCCCAACCACCTAAAATTTAAGTTATAAACCACAGCTGCTGTCCAGATCCCATACAAAAAGCTTACCAAAAATCAAGTGTAATGTGTGCAATAATCCATACTTTTGACATCCAGAAACTTGTTTTTAATGGGAACAACTACAGTTGATTATTAAATATTTCTCTAGACATGAAAAGAAAAGGAACAAACGGAACTGGTTCACACATTTGTTGGCTGAAAACTTGGGTGTTGGGGACATCTAAGATTTGGTGACAAAAATCTCGTTAATGAAAAAGCACTTTCTTAGGCAACAATCACAAACTATATTATTTCCATCTAAAAACTTGATCAGATTGAAATCCTCACTGTTTTTATTGTAAATAAACCATGGAAAGTAAAAACTGTGATTTATTAGTTCTGCCTCAATACACAATTCAACTTTCTTCTCTCTCAGGCAGCTCTCGGGTAAAAAACTTTCATTTTTTGTGTCAAATCCAGTCCAATCAGAAACTCCAGTTAACCTAAAAAGAATATTCATCCTCGCGCTTCATATTTCTAGAAATCCTGAAAAATCCCAATTTTATGACCCTAAACCACTCCAAATAAACAGAATGCACGTGTCAGCTACAGCGCTGACTCCGAGCACTCAGAAATGAGTTCCATTTTCCAGTCTCAAAATTCCTGTCCCACACCAACCACATTTTGTACACAAGGGATATTAATGTAGGCAATAGATTTTGGCCTTAAAAAAATAATAAATGCAGAGATAGAAATAAAACTGAGGAGTTTGGTGATTTCCAGGCCTGTTGTTAACATTTCTGCAGAGAGATGAGCAGCTGCTCTAGGCTGAAACACCCATTTCCTGTCCCATTTACAACCCAGCATCATTTATTGTATGAGGAGAGAAGTAAAAAGAAATTCCCTGTGTCATCTGTATTAAACCCTTGATCTCTGAAACTTTCAAATTCCAAATAACTTCCTTTGCTTCTTTACCAGCTTCTTTCAAAAACCAGTAAGAAATTCCTAGACATTAAAAATACAAACGTTCCACATTTAACTAAAGAGTTAAAATAAAAATATCAGTATTTTCAGCATCAGTGTTTGTAAAATATAATTAAGCTTGGCATGGCTGTTAAATTTTCTGTTTTCCTGGAGGGTGGAGGCAAAACTTACAGGTTATCATGAAATTTGGGCAATAGAACTGGTAAATAAGGTAGAAATCTCTCTGTCTGGAACTGATTTCTGAAGCACTGATCTGATTTCCTTCCTTACAGACTCTGTTTTTATTGTATTATCTATGGCTGCGGAGAACTTGCCCAAGAGTAGACAACAATGTATTCAGCAACTCGTACTCAGCTTTAGCACAAATAAAACATCTATAATTTGCTTTTAGATGCGATGGAGTAAAGACAATTGACTGAAATAAAGCTGCAGCCCAGTAGACTTTAAAATTACTCTGAAAAGCACATACAGCAATTCCTGTAGTATGGAGAGGTGTGGATCATTTACACCCAAGTTGGTTTTAATTATCACAGCCCATAAAGGCCTTTATACCTCTGATCTGCCCAAATGAAGGGAGGATTCTGCTCGTTTTTAACACAGTAAAAATCTATAAAGGGATCCTCCTAAAACTCAGACCTGAGCACCTGAGCAGCTCCTGGGCTGAGACACGATGGACTTAAGGGGTTTACCAGCCGCAGAGAATAAAATTTTCAGTGAAACAGAGCAGTGCTCCCTGTTTGCCTCCCCAGCCCAGCTTTGCAGTCGCTGTGTTCTGGTGCAGCCACACAGACACTGCCTGGAATGAGGAGTAAAAGTGGGGTTTCAGAGCAGGCAGCCAAGGACAGTATCAAAAGCCACCTCTTGTTTTGTTCTCTGTAATGAGCTCAGCCTGATTGCCAATACAGCACTAGAGAATGGGATGGGATGATGTTACAGCCCTGGCTTCAAACAAAATCCTGCCTTGATGTTAAATAAAGAACGCAGAACCCTGGGCTAAGTGCTGCTCTCGCTGGAGGCAGCTGAGGGAAGAGTTCTCTGCTGGTTTGTCCCCGTCCCTCCTGCAAATCTGCCACAGCACACAGCATCTGCAGGCAGCCAAAAGTAACACCACTTAAAGAAGTGTTTTGCCATTAAACACCATTAGATCTAAGTGTCACTCTCTAAATTGTTGTCATCCCAGTACCTGAGCAAACCAAAGAATTTGATCATAATACAAGTATCCAGCAATTTGCAAAAATATCCTTCCTTCTGAAAAATAACAAGTTAGTTTGGTTTGGATAAACATTCTGCTGCCCTTTAATATTTATTTCACTTATTTACTTCATTTAACTAGCATTGCTCCACTCTAGGTATCATCCTTGCAGAGCACAAAGCAAAATGACTGTTCTGGAACAGAGGATTCTCAGTTCACTGCGCAGAGCTCCACAAAAAATTCCCTTCCAAGAAAATCCAGGCAGATGAGAATACAGCTTTTCTGTCACAAACTCCCAGTGAACTGCACTGCACAGTTAAAGAGTTCTGACACAACAGATGGGGTGTCAGAATGACACCAACTGGTCAGCAAAAGTGAAAACATAAATGACAGACACTTAATTTTATTCTCTGAAATGTGACTTCACCCTCCTGGTCTTCATGGCATTATCTGCATTTTTAAAATTGTTAATTTAGGCAATGGAAGCTGTTGATTCTCTGACCATCTCCCTGAGTGCTGCTGCAATCAGCCAGAACATTATTTATCTATAGATAATGAAACGTTAATTGTCAGATTAATAAGATCAATTAGTACACAAGGTTTGCAGTTGTCCCTGCTGGCCACAGTGACTGTTCACTGATAAAGAGGAAGGAGGCAAACAGGTACTTTTGAGGAGTTTCTTACCAGTATTTTCAGATTATAGTTGATTTCACTCAGGAGAGACAGTAAGATCACAAACTCTTCATCAGCAAACAAATAATAAGTTACTTTAAAAACCAGTGAAATGATTTTATTTCCATATTTATGGAGGACTGCAATTGAATCCATGTGCTGATCCCCTGGATACCTGAGTATCACAACATGTGTGCACCTGGCTGGCAGGATCCTCACACACAGGAATTCCTCAGCAGTGGAAGAGGGACTGAACCTCCTCCCTCCTACCACAGTAAAAGAGTTGCTAAAGTTCAGAATTTCCAGAAAAGACAAATTACACATCCAACACTCCACGAAGCAGGACACTCATGGACACCTGCGGTGTCCCAGTGGGACCAGCAATCCCCCCAAAGCCACGGGACACATTCCCATGGGATTTACTGCCTTGTTTATCCCAATAACCAGAAGAGTCTCTTACCGCTGGGGTTAAAAGCCATGCAGCAAATGGGCTTCTCATGAGCAGGGAAATGGGCCACGATGCCATCGCTGTCCGAGTCCTCGCTCACCAGGACCTGGGAACAAAACAGAGCCCAGGATTAGGAGGGGAAAACACTCCAAAGAGAAAATCCCAATTTACTGACACAGAGAGTGTGTCAGGTGTTCAGATTCCCAATGTAACTGCCTGTCAGCTAAACACCAAGAATCCTCGGGAATTCTCTCAGACACAGAGACATGAGACCTGCTCCAATAACCTGGTAGCAACCAGAAAGGATTATGCACTTTATGCCTGGATTTCCTATTTATTTATCCTATGCAAATTAGGGAAAAGAGAAAAACATTCCATGAATTATGGCTGACTGCATGGCTGACTGCGCAGAAGCTCATTACACCATGATGTGCAGGAAGCTCCATTTGAGATTTCCAATAACAAAATCACATCCTAGAAAGAAAAGGGAATATTTAACCCTTACATAAATCAGTATTTTGATTCCAAGTACACAAGGCAAACAAGTGGAAGAACAGACCAAACCCCAGAGAAAGTGGATTTGCTTTCCATGAGTCCCTCAGGTGGGAACAGCACAGCTTCCATCCTGCTGTCAGTGGTGCTGGAATTGAGGGATCTGGATTTCCAAAGGATGTGTGGAATGCCAAGGCCTGGGAGTGTGTATGGAAGCTGCACTGTGGAATTCACAGTTAACATGAATCTTCTCCTGCTTGAAACTGCCTCACTCAGCATGAGGTAACCCGTATTACAAAGGTTGTTATCAAAAAATCAGGCCCTCATAAAATACCTTCTTGTGAACAAAAAAAGGAATTAAAATATAGGAGTTTTCACAGCAGAAAGTGATTCACTGGAAAAGGCAATACCTGGACTGAGATCTGTGTTGTGCTTCTGGGGAAAGGGACAAAGGATGAGCTTTTAAACAAAAGCAAATTTGAAGCTGATAAAACTCTTGGGCCAGTCAAACTAAAGCTGAGTGTGAAGACATACAAAAGGACAAAATATCAATATTTAATTCCATGGAAAGCAAAGATATTCCTAGATTTACAGAAAAGAACCAGAAGATGTGTGGACAAAACCATGCAAGAGCTGCAGGAGTATTTTATTCCTTTATTACATCATCTTAAAAGCTGAATTAAGTACAACAAAAAGAAAGCTCTGTCAGAAAAAGACTTTTAAAAAGGGGGTTTTGTGGTGAGCAAAAACCATCTTCTTACTCAGATAGTGCAAAACTACCCTGAATTATTTGTCTGCCTCTTCCAAAATAATCTCCAAGGTTTTTAATCCTTCCTATCCCAAACAGATATCGAAATAATTTGAAGCTATTTTTCCCCTTCCCAAATCGAGGAATCCTCTCGCGGCGTTCCGAGCAGTCACGGAACGGGGCTGGAGGGGCCGGGGCTGCCTGGCTGTCAGAGCTCAGAGCTCTTGGCACTGGCACACAGCACAATTATGGCTTTGCTCTCCCTCGTCAGCATTTCGTGCTCCTTCCAGAACCACGAAACCAAAGGGTCTGGAGATCTTCCGAAGGGCTTTTCAAAGGAGCACAGCTCTGCCTCAGCCCCCAGGATCCGCACTCAGGCACTCCCAGCCATCCTTTATCACAGCTCCCACTCTCAGGGAGCTTGGGTTCAGCCTCCACATTCTGCTCTAATTAAAGAGAAATGATAATGACGAAGTAACACCATAAACCAGCTCTACGAAGAATTTTTGTTGCAAGTCTAGCTAGTTAAATAAAAATATTTAATCAGAAATGTGTAGGTATCACAGTATGTAAATCATTGCTAGAAACAGTAATATAGGATATTTCATATGCTTCCTCGTCTACAGGATTCATTCAACATGGCTTCATTTGAGGAAAAAATAAAAATGATAAATGCACTGCTGTTATCCCCCCTGCAACGTAAACCCCTGTCCAGCAGGCAGGAACACTGGATGGCAACGTGATCCTTAAGTATTTTTCCTCTGGAAATATGATACAAAGCAAAAAGTCACAACATTAAAAACTGCAAAACACTTTAGACTTAGAAACAGACTTAGAAAACTTGAGAACTCAAAGAAGACCAAATCTCTATTTGTATGTTATGTTAAGTGATCCCATGCTTTCAATTTTTTTGTCATTTACTGCTTAAAAATACCTTCTAGAAAAAAAAACCCTCCAAAAGGAGATTTTAAAGATCTCCCCCTTTCACTGTAAAAGCTGATTTTCAGGTACAGCAAATTAGCCTTTGCAGATTCAAATTCAAGTATGTTCATCTCCTGTACTAACCAAGTAAAGCAAAATAAAAGCCAAAAAAACCAATCACAAATGCACCTTCATCACTCAAAAATCTGGAAATCTTGGACAGTGGGGAATGTGACACTCAGGGCTCCTTTCTCAGCACCTGATGTGTGTCACTCCCTGTGTCAGAACGGACATAACCGGCTTTGGGAACACGTGGAAATGATGCCTGTGCATGGAAAGATGAAAAAATCTTCTTCCTCTTTTTAAAATCAGCATGACAAAATAAATCCTCTAGGAACAGAGAAAAGTGCTTTTTTTAAAATCACCAGTTTCTATTGAAATCTTCAGGATTTGTCAAGTCCTCCCCCTGCCCTTCTGCACTGCACAGTTGGGGATAATGAACATTGCTTTTTACAATTCCAACACTACAAAGGCGCTAAAAAAAATCCAAGGAACTGGACTTAACTACACCATCCCCCAAATGGCCCTGCCAAGAATGCCACCAAACCAGAGCCTGGTTCCCATCCCAGTTCAGAGCTTGCACAGCTTTAAATCCCAGCGTGATTTTCCCTTTTTTTACAGAAGTTAAGGAAGTCAAAATGACGCTGATACAACACACGGTGCTTTAGGAATATCAAACCAGTATCACCAGCTCCTCCAGCCAGCTGAGGGTTTCGTGCCCCTGGAAACAGCAGAGTTGGGAATTTTTCCTGGAAATCAAAACAGAGGGACAATTTCCTTAATAACACATGCAAGTGCTGTCAGGGAGCTCGAGGGAAGCAGCTCATTCTCCCTCCCAGAGAGCACAGAGCCCACAGGAATCCCAAGGCTGCAATTTTTTTCCTCCCAAACAGGCTTCCTTCTCCAAGGTAGTGGCCTCTAACCGCTCTGCTGTTACGAGTAAAAAACCTTCCAAAATCTCTCATTGAGAAAGGTTCATAAATCTCAGCATTGCTCTGCTAATCACAGAGTCACTGAGCTTCAGCAGGACCCTCCTTGCAGAGCTCCCAACAAGAGACCAACACTGAGACTCTTCTACCAAGACTCCCTCGTGAACGAGCCCTCAGCTCCTTCTGACGCCCAAAAATACTTCATCTAGAGCTGCAGCAGGATTTTCCCAAAAGCTGCCCAGCCAAAGAGCCCGTGGTGGGATGTGCCGAGCTCAACCAGCTCCCAGAGCAGCTCTGCTACAGCAGAACCCTGAAGTTCATCAAAGATTAATCACATCCTCTTTATCTCACCCTAAAAGAAGAGACAAAGCACCGAGGGCATCGTTACATTTACTACCAGCCAACAGTGTTTGCTTGGAGGGCAGGAGACAACTGCAGCCAGAGCTTTCTTCTCCTATGCCACATTTTCCTTCCTCCGTGGTATTCGCTGCACTGCTGAACAGAAGCCACTCCTAATTATGACTTTAATTATTTTAATCTTTAAAGGCAAATTACACCACTTATCCCAGTGGAGACATGTTTTTAAATAAAACATGAAAGTAACACAAATAAAAATGGGCCCAAATCTAATCAAGCAGGTCCTACTCTTAATACAATTAAGAAAAGAGTAATCCCATCACCATAAAAACAAATAGGTTTGGCAATAATTATAAATATGAATATTATATCATAAATATTTGCTGTACACTTGAGATCCCCAATGCTTTAAAGAGCTGGAGCTTGATTCAGTTCCTCCACAAAAAGAGCCTCCCCCAAGTTACAGCCAAGGTCAAACTTCAGTGGAAAGGGGCTAAAAGTGATAGATCTGTGGCATTAACTACTGCACTCCTTTTAATAGAATCCAGCATAAACTCAAACCAGCCTCGCGCTCAGCCTGAACCATTTATCTGAGACAAAAATGTCTTCTTGACAAAAACCAGATCTCCTTTAATAAAAGTGAGGCAGACAGTATTATGCTCTGAGGGAATCCTGTTGCTCTTTTTATATTTATATATAAAAAGAATTCTTCTGTAATACACGGAGACATAAAATGTGAAGAAAATTGAGGCCAAATATCTGAGCATCAGGACATCAGATCAGCCCTTGCCAAAGCTGCTCCTAAAATAAAAGCCCTGGTGTTAATGACCAGTGGAATTATGTCTGTAGTTAAAGTTTTATTATTGAATATGCTACACTCTTTGAGCTTCTTTTTGCTTCAGACCAAAGTTTCACAACAATTCCTGCTCCTGATCAGCATCTTGATTCGGTTCAATCGCTATCAACTCCTCACCAAATGAAAATGAACTTTGGAAATTGCGGCAGGCAGCCGCTTTTTTCCCAAAAATTCCTCTTTAATGCAATAAAAAGTTAATAGGGAACGGGGGGGGGGAAAGAAAAAAGGCCCTGATCACATTTTAAAACATGAATAGATGAACATGCTATCTTAATTTGCTGAGCTGTTTTGAAAAGATTCCCTCCAGTATTCCCCTGAGCTGCGGATGAGCCGCGAGCGCGCGGCGAGATCTCATCGATCACGGCGAGCGCACCCAGAACCGAGTTTTGGATTCTTACACGGCCAAATCTTTCTCTGTCAACCAACTGCTAGATGTTGAACAGATTTACATTCAGCCCCAAAACTGGCGACTTTTGAGCAAGGTCATTATTGCAGCCTGCACGTGGGTGGCCCGGTGGATGAATTAATTAAGAATACAGAAACAAAGGTCGAAAGAAAATAATTTTTCTTTCAAACCCAAGCCAATAAAGTCTTACACATTTAATTCCAATTACTGAAAAAGAGGACATCTGTACAGCTTTAGGTTTATCCATTTCAACTAATTAAGGGATTCAAATAAATAGTCCTTCCATCTAACTGAAAAGTTTGCTAACACTTCATTAGAAGGAAGTTTAAACAAGCACACAACCTTGTTAACATATTTTGGTTTACCACAAAGTTACTTGGGCATCTCGATAATTATTTTTATTCCTTTTACAAATATCTCCTGACAGCCAACGTCAATAATTCTGCATTCCTCTGCATTTATTTAATTACCTCATAATTCAAATTTTCTTAAAGTAGCACCAATTCTGAAAGTAGGAGCTATCACATAAACAACTGCTGGGGATGAGAGTTTACTACAATATCTACATTCATAAGGTTTATTAAAAATACTTTCCCTGCAGATTTAATCCTGCAAGATTACATTAAGAGAGTTCTTCGGTCTTTAATTGTGTATTTTTCAGTGGTGAGTCTGCATTTCACCCTCTGCCATGGCAGCACAGGGCAGTGAATGAGACACATCTCACACTCCTTATATTTAATACCTTTGAAATGATAAAAAATTAGTGAAAAATATAGTCAGTCCTTCTGGCTTGTGTCCAAAACACGTCCCTTCACCGTCCTCCTGGCACAGAAATTGTATTTGTACACACGCACAGAGCAGCTCTGTCCGTCTTTAAAACCTGTGTGCTGTGCTTGAAATAACTGAAAAAGTACTTGCATCATTAATTTGCAAGACTTTAGATACATCTATTTAAAATAAAATGCTTCCCCACTCCAAAAGAAGGCTTATCTCCTCCAAAATGACGTGTTTGCCTGCCTTAGATTTACTGTTGTTGTCTTCCATTTTCTTTCTCTTTTGAAAACAGATTAAGTGCTTTCTTCTCTTTTACTATATCTCACTTTACAGATATATTTTACTACTTTCAGAATGCATTCTTTCACTCCAACACCCAAATTCTTAGTCAGGTTGTGCAGGTAAGATAAAAATCTTTATTGACCTGAAGGAGGTGAGGTATTTATTTTATATTAGGAGGGCACTGATGATAAAAAAATAACTCCTCCCTGCTTCTGAAATTCCTCTCAGTTGTGACAAGGCTGAAACCCATGTGAGCACACACCAATCCCCACAGCTGCTACCAAATCCCTGCTGAGTGGGATTCAAGGCTTTCCAAGTGTTAATTTAGCCCAGAAAATGCTTGGTTGGAATTTTTAATCCAGTGTTTCCCAGCGAGCGTAGGAAGAGCCTGATGGGCACAGCCACTGAACATCCCAAACCAGGCACCTCATCCCAGCAGGAAGGGTTTGCTGATTCCACCCAGAACTCTTATTTTCAGGAATCTGACAACTGGGGTGATAAGAGGAGGAAAAATCCCTTCACTGGAAGAGGAGTTCCCCCAAAGGGAAGTGGAGTCACTCTCCCCGGGAGGGTTCAAAAAACGAGCAGATGTGGCAATTTGGTTTCATGGGAATGGCAGGATTCCATCAAAGGCCAGACTTGAGGATCTTGCAGGTCTTTTCCAAACTTACTGATTCTGTGAATCTGTGATTCCACAAACCAATAACTTTGTAAAAACCATGGAAAACACCCAGTGACCATAAAACAGCAGAGAGGCTGGACTTGGCATAACCAACCTGCTCCATCAGCCCTCCATCCCAGCCAAAGTGGTGATGGAGCTCAGGTGACCACTCCCAGAAACTGGTTTTCCACAGGAGAGTAAAACAATCTCAGAAATTCCCGGAATGAGGAGCTCGCACGTTTGGGATCGGCTCCGTGCCGCAGTGTCTGCTGGAGTCCACATGAGCCAGGATGAGCTCAGTGAGATTCTCACCTCCTTTAAAGGTCAGACGTGCTAAAACACTTCCCTGAGTTCTGCCACAGAGCCAGCCAGGATTACCCAGCCAGTACAAACATGTGCCATCCACACTGGCACTCCCTGCAGGAATTCTCCTGCCAGCACACAGCGTCACATCCCTGCCAGGCTCCTCGGGACACGCCAGGATCCCTGCCAAAACCAGGATCTACCAGTTCACATCTGCACAAAACCTAACATTTCCACTGGGAACAGAGCTGGAGGCACAGGAAAAGGCTCAGAGGGACTGGGAGCACCCAGGACACTCCTCACAGCAGAAAGTTCTGTACTGGCAGTGTGGAATGACCACGTGCAAAGTGCATTTATTTATTTTTAATCAACTTTCTTTTTGCCAGAGGGTCATTTCAGTAAGAAAAAATTGTTTAAAAAAATCTCCTGCACCATGAAAATCTAACAATGGAAAAAAAAGGTTATTTTCTTTTTCCTGGAAATAAATATCATTCTGAAAGCAAATCGCAGCACTGAAAATAAACTATATAATTTAACAGCAGTTTTAAACTTCAGATCACAAAAATATAAATGCAATACATACAATTAGGATATCCAACTTCCTAGAGGTTCAAGACAAAACTTATTTTCCTAGAGCTGATGGCTTATTTATGTTAGAGCAGCAGGGTTGGGACAAGACAAGCGTTATCATTTTACAGCTCCTCTCCTGTAGTGCCCTTTAGGCTTTGATAGCTCCCTACTATTGTTAGGGTCAGAGGACAAGTTCATAAAACCTCTAAATCATATATAACAAGCCTTAAAAACCTAAGATCTATCATTTTTTTTCCCCCTAGGCCTATGCAGAAGAATCAAAGCACAGACAGCGACCAGCAGAAATAATGACCACATTAAACAGCTTCATCAGAAATTTATGAAGTAAAATTTGCCTTTTTTTTCTTTCCTTGTTGTATATGAACAGCAAAAGATTTTTTTTTTTCCCCCGGAAATTAAACAAACCCCAACAGTCAACAGAATTATTTTAAGACCTGACTCTAAGATCTTAATATTTTTCTTCTATTCTCTTCTTTCTTTCAATTTTGGAAGAAAATGTCTATACTGATTTATGAACAATCGCCTTTCAATGCAACTTTGCTTGGCTAGGTACTTCCAAAATTAATTCTCAGGGAACAACCATAACAAGGTTTTTCTTTGTTTTGGTTTTTTTTTAAGTAAAAGACTTTATTTTCCTGTCAAGAAAAAAAAATAAAATAACTTGGCTAAATAGTTGACTTCTGATGTGTCCTTAACACCTCACTAACTTACCCGCAATGAGCATCATAAAGATGGGGAAAACAAGAAAAAGTAAAGGTTTTTTTGCTTTAAATGCAATAAATGTGGCCATGAGGAAAAAAATCTTACAGACTAGTTACAGAATAATGAAGTGTGTGGGAGTTCTGCATAAACACTGAATCCAGGACCAGACACTTTAAAATTAAATGAGTGGTAGAAGCAAACAAAAGAAGACATGGATATCTTCTCTGCCACAAAGACAGGAAAATCCAGCAATTTAAAAATTGTCTGATAATGGTGTGGAGTTTGTAACAAATGATTCTGCCCGATGCACTGTACTGAGTAATATTACACACAGTAAATTTACTCTATTATTATAAAACAGTACAAATGCCTCACAAAACAGTATCGTGCTCGATTGCATTTAGGATTTATGTAAAATTATAAGCTTTTACACTTCGTATCCAACTTCACTCATCATTTTTTTTAACCTGGAATTCAACAATTCCCCGTGTTTCTAAACAATCCCATATTCCAGCCACGTTCTATATTAATAAATATCATCAGACTACATCTCCACTTCGACTGATCAGCATCAATCAATGTCAATTAGGAACAAGTGTTGGGCAGACAAAATGTGGCACTTCACACTCGATCTTGTCAAAGTGTCACATAAACAGGCTGCAAGGACAATATATATTTTGGCTGCATTTCAGTCCCAAACAGGATTTTATCCCAGCTCTGTGCGTGTGTAAAATTCCCGCCCCGGCGAGAATCTGGTTTATTTTTCGCTCCCAAGAGCACAGAAACCATTTCCCCGGGATTCTGGTGGAAAGGCAGGTGCTGGGTGTGCGCACACCGTTACCTGTCCCTCTGCCACTGTCTCGGTGTCGATGATGGTGACGATCCCAGGCACCAGGGGACTCCGGCGGAGGTTGCTGTGAGCCAGGATTTCCTCCTCGGTGGCTCCCGACGGCAGCGTCCCCGTGAGCTGGGTCACCACCTTCCCCACCATGGTCAGCCCCGTCTTTATTGTCTGCAGAAGGAAGAAAACCGTGAAATGATGTTTAGGGCTGTGCTGTGGGTTCAGCCCAGATTTCTTCTAGGAGTGGGTTTTTTTAAGGAGTGATGTATCAGCCGCAAAAGGCTGTAATAAAACAGCTTGAAAAATATTTTGCATCCTAGCAAATGGAAGAATTCACCTTTATTTTGGAATTCAATTATGCCAAAGCATTATTGAAAAAAGAAGTATTTTAATGTTCAAATGATTTAACGTTTTCATATTTTATGTATTCCGGTTTTGGGGGTTTTTTTTAACTTTGATTTTACTTACTCCAAGAGCATGGACGGTCAGAAGGATCAAAGATGAGGCCACGATGGGTGTGAGGAGGGCAGTGCTCACACAGAAATACAAACAGCCCCTAAAGCTGACAGTTTTGTCTTCTGCACAGTGCAAGAGACCAAGAATTTGGCCTTTGCTACATCTGACACACTCATTTTTTTTTTCCTCAGCAACTAAGCATTAAAACTGAATATGGAACTCAAATGCAGGAAAATTAAAAACGCCACCCTCAAGGTCCTGGACAGGAGAAGTCCCAGCCACATCCCAGCACAAGGAATGGGACTTTCCAGGCTCTGCATGTTTCCCAGACACGGGTCTGAAAACACATTCACTGTACCAGCTTTTAGCAGCTAAAGATGCCAAAGATTGTTTTTATTTTGCTTTATTTTATTTGGAGAAAGAGGCAGAGAAGACACAGTAGGAGAGATGCAGATTGAAAGAAAAACAAGCCCAACTACAACTTTAAATATTTTCTCCTTGAACCAAGGACTGTGCCTTATTTGCCTGTAAAGAATTGAGCAGATTTATTATGCAATATAAATAAGAAATAGCAAAAGAGATCAGAATGGAATGACACTATAACAAGCCAATTCTTAACTAAAAAGACAAGCTAAGCTGCCTGCTAAATTGAAAAGGAAAAAAATGTCCAGATCCCAGGCTGAAACCAAGAAGCAGCCACAAATCAATTGCAACTGCTTTGTTTAGTGCTAAAATCTCAAACTGCAGTGATTAGAAAACACATTAGTGTTCATCAATTAGCAGCCAAACGTTTGTTTTAATAATTCATGGGAAATGACTTACACAAAGTCTGTTAGTGTGTTGTCAGGAAAGCCTCTGAAGGGCCAACAGCAGCAGGCGCCACACGGTATCGATGGCCATGGCCAGCCAGGAAGGCTGATTAACCTCTGAGATGCCTCTGCTGATGGACTCACCCCATTAATGCTAATGGAGATACTTCCACTTAAAATCGAGCCAGGCCTTTAGCACAGGAATGGCTTTGGGGGTTTAAAGTCTTTAGTAATATCCTGCCATTTGTTTCTTGTTATTTCTTTTTATACCCGGCTACGACAGAGGAGAATAAAACGGATTTTAACAGTGGCGAATTCAGGAGGCTGGGGAAGGTAACATAAAGCAGATATTGACAGCTGAGGAATAAACCTAAAATAGCCCCAGTGCCATCACAGAAATGCATTCCAGCTCTCCTGGCAAAAACTGACAAGGCAGTTTTTTGGCCAATAGCTAAAATCCTAGAAAATGATTCGTTCTCGGCGTATACAGCAGGGAGGAGAAAGCAGTACATGCTACATGGCAAAATACCTGTGCAAGGGAAAAGGCTAAGAACTGTAACTGACCTGTTTTAGAAAACACCTTTAATATTTCTAATGAGAGCAACGGGATGACGAAGTACCAGACATAAATGTATGGCTCTCGAGAAGAAAACGCCCGTGCCCGTGCAGCCAGCTG